>CAUJNA010003504.1:146795-164295 GCA_963377175.1 Effrenium voratum | reverse complement strand
CCTCGTTGGGATGGTTCTAAATTGGTTCAAAGGGGATGGCTTTGAGTCGGTTTAAAGGGAAACACAAAGAAAACCAACTAGCCAGTCCGGTGATTGAATTGGTCAACTCACCCAGCCAAGGGGCGGCAGAAACCGAGCAACTTCTGACTCTGCTTCTCGTTCAGCCTGAAGCAGCCCGCAATCATCGACCGCACCTCTGAGAAGTGCAACCTCGTGTTCTGCAGCTCGGTTTTTGCGGGCATAAGTCTTGTGGGGTATAGCATCTAATTGTCCAGCATATGCCAGGCATGTTATTACATGTTCCCAGCACGCTTCCAGAATACTTCCCATGCTTCCGGCCTAGTTCTGATATATTTCTACTCATGTGGTGTCCATTATAGGTGATGTATATTCTCAGCATACACATTGCCTAATCCCATTGTATTATAACTAGCGGGCTTGTAGGTTGTTTTGTTTGTTCTATCAAATGTTTGGCTTTCTATTACCCATCTAGCTTAAACCTGTGTCTGGCTTAAATATGTTAGGATTTTGTTCTAGCATATCTGCAGGCAACTGAATACAAGAACGCACACACCCGTTATCTGTCTACCACCAACTCCTCGCCACAGTGAGACTGCTTCAGACTTGGAAACACATCCCCTCATGAAACAAGATTGGGAGCCTTCAACTGTCTTGAACTGGCTCTGACGCCAAGATGCCAAAAGAGAAAACATATGTTGCACCCTAATTCGGCAATCATTGCGGAATAATGTGCTTTTTGTCTCAAGATGTTTGGGGCTCCTCAGGGGATTGAAGACTTAGCTACCGCCAACATGCAAAAGACTCTGCACCAAAACACAGGCCACGGCAACTCCAACCCCATGTGCGCCACCGCATGGGTCTGGACTGCGTCCCTTGCAGTTGAGCGGCCTTCCATTTTCTTCTACTCCCAGGAAAAGGTTGCGGAATTCGCTAGCCTCCTGGAGAGGTGACCAAACGTATTCGACCCTGAGTTCACATTGAACTACCTCTAGCGCTACTCGTTTCAACCCAAAGGTGCGACACCATCCGACTCGGTCCTTGTTTGAAAACCCGAGCTCCGACAGTGACAGCTTGTACTGCTTGAACTGGTACTCTTCCCCATGATCTCTGATTTTGCGTATCAAGCCTCGGTTGGGTGCGTGTCACTCACCGGAAGTGGGGTCGAATACGGCAATGTCTGCATGTAACGTGCGACGCGGCGCGAGTCTTGTTACGGAGATATGCAGTCGGGGTCCTGGTTACGTAGGTATGCAGCGGCAAAACAGTGCTTGACAATTACAGCACAAGCGCAGTACGCAAAGTGCGCCTCCACAGCTCCAGCTTGAAATTTGTAATTATTCAGCGCAAGCCAAACGGTGGCAAGAAGGGAGGGTCGCTGGCCCCGGACCAGGGTTGGGTCTGTAACAAGGTATGCAACGCCTATGCAGCGAAGTATAGCACTGAAAGAGGGTTCTTTCTTCCGGCCCCTGCCTGCCGTCTTCGCAATGGCAAGCTCTCTGCAAGTTGACTCCTCACAGGTATGTCCAGCTGCTCTGAAAAGCCTGCTCTGATCGGCAACCATGGGAATCACTGAGAGTCTGGGTACTCATCCGGGTATGCAACGAGGAACGTGCAACCAGCCAGGCGGTATTGCTAATGTGAGGTGTGTAACGAAGGTATGCAACGAAGGTATGTTAACGAGGGGTGCGCAACGAGCTATGTCTTGTCACATAGGGTATGCGGGGTATGTAGCGAACTGTTTCAGGCCCGACACGGTTTACCACCATATGAGAATCCAGGCAAGTGGCGGACAAACTCTTTGAAGTCCAAGCAATCGTTCTGGTTGACCTGAGAATTGCTCGCAAAACATTCACAAGGAGAGTGTCTCTTTCTTAGGGGACCCCTTAAAATGGTGTTGTTTCCTTTTCACCAACCAAAAAGGGGTTCCCTCAAGACACCCCCCATAAACACATCGAACTCCTCAGTTCCGAAGCTTTCTCTCCATCCGCAGACCAGAAGCATCAGCGAAGCTTAGCAGCTCTGTGAAGTATGGCCGGAATTCTGGCAGATTTGCATGCCTCAGAGCTTGACAGTGGCATAATCAAAGCTGGCACAGTAGCAGCTCAATTTGAGTGAATCAGCGGCCGAAGCTTGACATGCTAAATCTATGTACTTTCTGATGAATCGATCACATGAGGCAATGTTGAGGAGCTTGCCTTGGGAACAAGGCCTCAATCATCTGCACCAACTCAGCACGCTTCCTTGGCAACAAACTCTGGCAGGCATCCCCGTCTTCGGTGCCCCCAAAAAGGGCTCTTAAGGCCAGGTGTCCTTGGTTCATGAACCCCGGTGGTCCCTTTGACCCTACAATCCCTCAGACGAACATGGAAGCTCCCAGGACCCCACTGGGAAGACTTGATTCCATTTACAGAGGCCTTCCGGCAGCTTCCATGTTAGGCTGAGGGAGTGTAGCCCAAAATATGGACGGAGCCGTTTCCTCCGAGTCTCAACTCGCCACTGCAGTCCTTGTCGAAGGACTCAAACTGAGATCGGATCTCCTCGAGCTCGTGCTGGTCGTAGCCCGCCTCGACTTACCAAAAAAAAAGAAACGAGCAGGAAGAGAAACGAGCCAAGCACATGCGGCCGTGGCTCAACCGGTACCCAAAATGGAATCCTGGAAAGTGGAAGCATGGACCAAAACCTGCGTAACCCCTCCTGCATAATTTTGAGCCACATCCATGCCATCTCCGCACAACTTGTCAAACGTTGGGAGTTCCAACAAAACATGCCAAGCGATCTCCGCGCAGCTTGTCTCAAACAAGCAAAGAGTGGAAAAAGAAAACACACATGTGATGCACCCGCGGACTTGTCAGACCGGAAGCAAGGCCTTAAGCCTTGATCTCAGTGTCAAAATCAGGAATCCTTTTCCCTCCTTTTGGCGCTTTGCCACATCAGTGTCGACAGGTCCCAGGCAGCACAGTCTCTGCCCAAAAGGTGAGAGGTCAAAATGGCCACCCCCGCCCCCCCCCCCCCCCGGGCGTCCTTTTGATGTTCGGAGTCAAACTCCAAAAACGGAACCCTCCGAAAGCTCCGTGTATCTCTTGGCCTTCCGAGGCGCATTGAGGCGCAACTCCTGCAGCCTCACAGGGTCGAACTTGAAGTTCCTGGCGGTAAGGCTGGGTTCCAACAACGGACTGCCTGTGGGTTCCCAGATGCGCCCCCAAATAATTATGGGTGTTCCTCCTTTCTAACACTTAACGGACTTAACGCTTGGTCTGACATGGCGTGTATTTGCTTTCAAGAAAAAGCAACGGCTGCACTCTGAGCTGGGCTTGCAGCCAAGTTGCCGGACGTGCTTCAAGAACCTGTCGAAATCGTTGGCATGCGGACACTTTTCCTTTAGGGCACGATTTTAACGGTGGTCATTGGATCGGCCGAGCGAAGGGGCTGATCCAAGTTGCCTCGGTGGCTCCAAACGCCGAGGAGCTGTGCCAAAGTGATTGCTCCCTGCATCGGAGCTGTGTCGAGCCCAAGACCTTGAAAAGAAGTAGCTCGCGCGGGTCCGGAAGCAGCGAGACCGAGCACCCCCTTTGATTTAGGGAAACCAAGAGAAATCCACAAGGGTCAAGATGTTTAAGGGAAAACCAAGAGAAAAGGGTCAAGATGGTTGAGGGAAACTCGGGGAATAACCGAAGGGCTTCCTTGAAAAGGAGCAGAGGCATGGAAAGCTTCCTGAACTCTTGCTCAGACGCTGCGAATAGCCTGGTACTGCCCAGGCTGGTCCAACAGCCCGCAGCTGGTCGTGTCGAACCTGAGGCGAGTAATTCTGTTCATGTGGAGTCAACCAAACTACTTGGGTATGAATGGTGGACATCATTTGCATGGGAGCTATGTCCACCAACCGTCATTTGAGCACTTGGACCCCCTGTTTGATGGCTTCCTTGCGGAAAACAAAAAAAACTATCAGAAGCTTTGCCACTTCAGCTTGTGTGAATGGGCTCATCCATAAGTTGGCATATGTTCTTCTCAAACCACACAACTCCCCAATTAAGCCAGAACTACCGTCGATTGCACATCTGGTCATCTGATCGTCCAGCACCAAACAAAAATGTATATAACTTATAGCCATTCCAGATGTTCCAAAGTGCAGCTTGAGTGCTTGAAGAACGCCGACGTCGCTGCCCGCCGCTCTGTGTCACGGCATTTTCCTGGCGCGTGCTATGCCCTGCTTCGGGCGACCGACGCTCATGCCGTCCAGCCAAGCTGCTGATGAGCTTGACAAAGAGCGTGAAATCCAGCATGCAGTCTCCATCCACATCGAGCTCTGAAACCAGATGTTGCACCATGTCGAAACTGTAGAAGTGCCCAAGCCAACGCAAAGCTCTCCTCAGTTGCCAGAACAAAAGACCGTGGACATGGCGCGCCAACCCGCAAAAGGCCACGGTTTTGTCCAACCTAGAAAAGGCACTCCCTGCAGTGCTCTTTGGGATCGTTGCCTTCTGAATTTCTTTGAAAGGGAAGACCGGAGAACAGCAATCATTCGTGGGTTTCCATGTTGATGGTTCAAGATCCCAAGGAGCCCAACACCTAGCAGAACCCCGGCAAAGTGACAGATAGGAATCGCCATCGCTCAAGTGTCCCCGGACCGACTGTTTCCAGGCAAAGTCATAGGTACCCACAAACACCATGCCAAACCAGGGAAGAAGTCCTGGCTCGTTATGACTTGCCAACTGCGCCCAAACACGGTTTCAAGAGCTAAAGAGCTGCAACGTCATTCCGAAACTGGGACGTTCAATCAGGCGAAGGGGTCACTGGATTCCACTGTGAGAAGTTGCAATACGGTGGGTGCAATCCGAGGGATGGCGTTACAAGGATACCCGAAAGCACCCAACCAAACTCACGTAAATAAAGAAACAGTGGGCACGGCAGACAAGGCTCTGTATCGCCGGGCTGGCGATTTCATCTTGCCGCCCGGACCTGCGACCCCGATTCCGTGCATGTGGGTGCGCATGCATGTGGTCGCGTGTCTGTGTTTGCGTGTCTGCATGTATATATATATATATATTTTTATATACAGGGATCCTTACATTATACACCTGAACATTGCCAGGTAAATGGTGGTTTTCCTTTATCTTGGTGGAAAAAGCCATGTTTCAAATGGGCAAAATGTATCTTTTAAGGAGCCCTGATATACATGTGATGTTTTGTACGTGTATGTACTTTGTATATCTGTTTGTAAGCCTGCGTGTGTATTTTTGGGTGGGCCTGTGTGTTTGTATGTGCGTGCGTTAATGCTTTTATTTGCACGGCACGCATCTGTATATGTGTAATTATACATAGGTGTGTGTAGACAAGATAGAGAGAGACAGCGGGAAAAGGAAAGAGAGAGAGAGAGAGAGAGAGAGAGAGAGAGACAAAGAACAGAGACACGCGCGTGCGTGTGTGTCTGTGTGTGTGTGTGTCTGTGTGTGCGTGTGTGTCTGTGTGTGTGTGTGTGTCAGCGTGTGTCTGTGTGTGTGTGTGTGTCTGCGTGTGTCTGTGTGCGTCTGCGTCTGGCTGTGTGTGTGTCCCTGTGTCTGTGCGTGCGTGCGTGCGTGCGTGCGTGTGCGTGCGTGTGCGTGTGCGTGCGCGTGGGTGCGCGTGGGTGTGCGTGGGTGTGCGTGGGTGTGCGCGGGTGTGCGTGCGTGCGTGTTGTGCGCGTGTGCGTGTGCGTGTGCGTGTGCGTGTGCGTGCGTGCGCGTGTGCGTGTGCGTGTGCGTGTGCGTGTGCGTGTGCGTGTGCGTGTGCGTGTGTGCGTGTGCGTGTGCGTGTGCGTGTGCGTGTGTAACAAAGTATGAAAGTGTCACACACAGTATGCGTGTGTGTGTCGGCTGCAACTGTTTCCGCCAAGCCTACCATCCATACGCACAGCACTTTCGCCGCCTCCACCCTGATCCACTCCCAACGCCTGCACTGCGACGTAGAAAGGGGCTCTTTCTCAGCTGAAGACTAGCCCGGGCGCAACTGCGTTGAAGGTGAGCGCGCGACGGCGCACCGCGCTGTAAAGCTCCATGCACTAACAGGGCCATGCTGCTAGAGGGCGCTCCCAGAGCTTGCGAGAGTGGCGGCAGCGCCTGCCATTGGAAGCCTTTGTGCGCTTGCCCTCTACCGGAAGACCACGGACTTGAAGTGAAGCAGCCTTCATCCACATCGAACTCCCCCCGCGCTGACGCAGTTTTGACTGCACTTGCGCAACGCCCAGACGCTATGGCTTGTTCGCACACATTGCCAGTGAGACCCTTGATCGGCAGGCGCGAGCCAACTTCGAAGCCAGGAGCAGAGCATACGCCTGCAGCTGCTTTGAGGCGCAAGTGTGAAGTACGCAGCTCACTGTCGGCAGAATGTAGCGGCAGAATGTAGCGAGATGGTCGCTGGCGTCGAAAGACTCCAAGAAATTCTTCTTGCTCTTGTAGTCGCTGTCAACCATTTGCGCCGCTTGTGTGTAAGCTGGCTTGCTACAAGCTGGTTGTCGAAGCACGGCTGCTGGTCGCTTCATGGCGGCTCGCTTGTCTTGCCTCCGGAGTTCTGTTTGGCTTCTAAGTCGAGTAGTGAGACCAGGCGAAAGGCCCGAAAGGCTGTCCAGTCGCCTTCCATCAGCCTGATTGCTCAGAGTGGAAAGCATTGAGAAGACTTTACACAAATACAAACGCCACTTCGCGGCCAACCTTCTGTACGCTGCACGATGACCCGGGGGCCGTAACACCCCGCCGAGCCACCGGCGCAACGTAGATGCGCAACGAGGAGTTTTCATCGAGCACGTGGACGCAAAGATGGTTCTTGGTGTCAAGGAAATCTAGAATCCAATCTTGATGCTGGGCATCTAAGTAGTACCACTGCCCTTGAGCGTACCCAAAAAAGGCCGTGCGCGGCAGACCCTGAGCCGATACGCCTTTGGGCATGGGGAAGTCCGCGCAGCAGGGGGCGGGAAATTGGCAAAACGGCCGTTCGTTCTGCACATGAAAAGATAGTTATATATATATATACACATTTATTTATTTATTTATTGTCACGTATGCATCTATGTGTGTGTGTGCGTATGCATGGAAATGTGTGGGTGTGTACATGTGTGTCAGACAGTGTGCGTGTACCTCAATGTGAACATGTGCGTACCAGTGTGCACATGTGTTTACACGGATGTGTGTGTGTGTGTGTGCATGTACACATCTCTCTCTCTCTCTCTCCCCATATTACACATGTGCATATACACATATACACATATATACCTATATACATATATACATATATACACATACATGTATACAAACATACACACATGTAGGCGTGTGTGTGTGTGTGCAAACACCTCTGAGACATGGCTTGACGCTTGTTTCCAATTGCAGCCGCTCCCCAAAGTGTCGGCTCTTATCTTTTGGCGACAAGTTCAACATGCCAAACAACAGCAGTGGAGCGGGTCACCCTCTAAGACGGCAGCTGCCTGAGGGGTGGAAGACCAAATGGCCATGGGTCAAAATCCAAAGCCCGTACCCCCAGGGATTACATCAACCAATCCAACCACCAAAAATAGATTCCAAAATGGGTGGTGCATTCACCTACCAACCAAAATGGGATCCCAAAACGGTTTTGACCACAGCCAAATGTGGTTCCATGGCATGGACATGCAGCTCGGGTTTTGGGCCCAGGGGCTGCATGTGAAAGGCTCGCTTCATCTGCTCCATCTCTTCATCCGTAAAGCCGTCGCGGGCTCGCAAGGTGCAGGTCCTGGACATCGGACGTCGGACTTCGGGTTTGCTGCTGTCCCTGGGTGTATGTGTTATATACATGTGTATATGTATACATATATATATATATATATCATAGTGATCGCGTATAGGTATATACGCTACCACCCCGCCCAGTGGCCTTTGTTTTGCATTATTTGAGCAGTGTTTGACGATTTTACAGCTCCATCAGTCCATCACAGGCAGCATGGCTACCGCAAAAAATGTTGAAGGCGTAAGACAGACGGCTCCCGCAAAGAGCATGGCAACTATGTGATTGTGGAGTTTAAATATGGTATGTAGAATTTTTTCGAAACACCTAGATCCTGGATCCAAGATGGATTCAATTGTGTGGGTATCTTGGGAGGTTCCTCCCCCATCCTCCCCAACTCAACATGTCATTCACCCACAAATGACATACAATACATTCATATTTGTATATACCTAATGGAATGTATACATGTACATATATATATATATAATCCATACGTATAATGTATAATATATATATATATATATAACATTCAATGGGCATGTAGATTCCCTCGCCTTCTAAAGAAAGGGGGGGTGACTTGGGCCTTCGGGGCATCGAATCGAAGGCCGAGGCGCAAGGCGCGGATCTCTTCGAGGCCCACATCGAACTCCAGGAGCGACAAGGGCATCCCCAGGAGCTGGCTGTTCCGCCTAGACTTGGTTGACGTTGGGGGTGGGGGAGCAAAAAATCTCAAATTTTAGAAGTTAAGTGGGGATTTCCCACTAAACCACAATAAGCAAAAATGTCACATGTTTCCCAACAACAACCATGTAGAGGTGGCCATGGGTCAAAATCCAAAGCCCGTACCCCCAGGGATTACATCAACCAATCCAACCACTGACATGGACCAAAATGGGTGGTGAATTCACCTACCCCACTATGGGATCCCAAAACAGTTTTGACAACCACAGCCAGGTTGGACACCCACAACTCAGCTTCACTCGAAGTTTCGCAGTTTGGGACGGGTGGTATACCCCATCTTGCCTCTGGAACCAAACGGTCAAGCCACCAATCCAAACCACCAACCAAGGATACCTTTGACTTTGAAAACCCCACCCAAAAGCCCTCGTGCCGGGCTTCGCTTTCCCGCAACCGCCATCATGTCTACATCGGGGGCCACACAAACAACGCCCTCACGAGCTTCCTGACACCTGCCCCCCCAACAACAAAAACATCTGAGAAAGGTCCAGGTTGAAGCAGCTTCACTGGCTGCCAGGCTGCGCTGTGCCCTGATAGATGTGGTGGGCCTCGCCAAATATGCGTCAAAACCAATTGCAAGCCGCTGTGAAGGGAAGTCCGGGCGCAACTCGTTTCAACGACTCTTTCCGCAAAAGGACACTATTCAAAGAAAACCGACATGAGTCACCTTCCACTCAGAAGTTCAACTAGTATGGAAACAGCAGATGGACAAAAGAACAAATCGAAATTGAGCCACTCCGAGTCGCCAACTTCAGCTGAACGAATCGCGAGTCGAGTCGCGTGCAGGGCGTCCAGCAAGACGTCGGGGGGCATGGCGTAGCCCAGCTCCATGAGCAAAGTCTCCAGTTGGCTACCGCGGCGGCACCTGGAGTTTGGTTTGGATGGTCGGTGTTTTGACACAACTTTGACATATGACAAGTGGCTGTGGGTCAAAATCTAAGGTGCCTTTTTGGGGATGGTTACTAGAAGGCTTTCTGGGTGTTTGACACAACTTTGACGTGGATGGACGAAATCCGTTTCGCACTTTGACACCATGCGAAACCAGCATGTGTTGGTATTTTCAGGGGAATCATCAGAAACGTCTATGGCTGTGGCTCAAAAAAAGTGGTACCAAAATGGCACCTGGGTAAATGGAACCAAAGACGAAAACCCGCGTAACCCCAGCGCTTGAATTTTGAGCCATACCCATATGACAAGTACCTGAAGTACTGCACAGGGAATGCAATTAAGGCAATCCAAGGACCAGGGTTTCTCTTGGGGAATCGACGTGAGTGGCTCATGCTTACCCTTCCACTTGGGAAAACCACCGGGGCTTCAGATCCTTCGGACCAGCGAGAAAAATCCAAGGTCTCACACATTGGCGGGGGCGCTCCTTCGGGCACAGTTCAAAGCGCCCACCCTCGGGAAAAAGCCATCCAAGAACGGGGCGAGCAACAATTCGACCGGACATGGAAAAACCTCACGGTGTCATGGCAAGAGGTTCATGAAACCACGTGCCACAAATCGGACCCTTAGTTCCCATGCAGCTGTAATTGAATGATATTGGACCAAACCGGACACTCCAAATGGCAACAGTTTTATGCTGTCCATGTTCGATGGACCAAGGGCAACCATTGAGACATGCCAAAACGAGAACCCCTTTGGTTCAAGCCCACGAGCTGCATGGCCCCCTTGCCCTTCGCCTATCATTCAGCTGCGACAAGTGCTCCCTGATGGCAACCGCTTCCTCCTCAGGGAACAAATACATCTCAATCAATGTCGCTTTGTTCGGAATGCCATGTGGAAGTCTTCAATGGGCAATGGGGACTACGATCAATTGAATCAGAAGCCAAAATCGCATCCACCATGCAGCGTCCCTTTGACAGCCGACAAATTGCCCGGGGGGAGTTTCGACTGTTCCGAGGCGATATGCCAACTGCGCGCCCTGTGGAGAGTGTGCAGGCACCGCAGCCACTCTGATTCGCTCCTTGGGTTCGATCGGGTGGCAAATGTAGTCTGGTGAATCTTCAAGGGTGAACATGAAAACGACATAAGCCACAGACACGACCCAGCAGTAGCAAACTAATAGCGGCAATTCTGGTCGCGAGTTTGAGTCCCATACGAACCCTTGTGCTTGTCCGCTTTGTTCCATGTTTGTTGGGATGCCAAGGTACAAGGCGCCATTGCCATCCAAGTCATTCTGCTCATAGACAGCGCACACACGGCCCTCGACCGCAGGGGAGGCACATGCACCCCCGCTGAGAAGTGTTCCCACAATTCGAGTCTCTTGCTTTTCCCACAGGTAACTTTGCGGTTGTGGGGTCCCCAACCCCACCACCTCCCCCAAATTAGAAACACAAATTTGGCCTAAGCCTTTGCCCCAAACATCCAGGGACATTCAATTAAGCCATGTGGGAACATCCCAGCTAGGTTCGTTTGACAGGCCATCTATTCCGATTCACGCAAATCCTTTTCCGTTGCAGGGAAACCACATGTCAAAACATTAATTCCCCACCATTAAGGCTCCCAAGGAGTGGGTGTTGCCCAAATCGGGCTGCGCCTCCCCAATTCTGGTTGACACCGCCATTGCCGGAAAATCGGGAAACCACGATCCTCTAACAACCAACAAAAGCTCGCCATCCGCCAGGCAACCAACTCTTTGCTCAGGACATGCCGGATGAACCCAATGTACTCCTTCAGACGAAGTCCGTTTTCTAAGACCCTGGCTAAAACCAACGGCTTTATCAAAGAAACCCATGCGCTCAAAGAAAACCATCACTTCAACTTACTTCCCATGCCGGTTTGAGACCCTCCAACCGCCAGGTCTCTCCTTGATCACATCCGAAGCTAAGGAGAGGCACTCGGGCCGCCAGAATGGTTCTAAGAACCCTCCGATCCAAACCCGATTCCTTACAAGGTTCCCATTCCAAGCTTCTTGGAGGCTTTTGCCAATAAAATATGGTTTCGCAGGTTTGCTTCAAATTCACACATACGTGGCCATGGTTCTCTCAAGAATTCAAACAGCAACTTCAACTCCCTATGGGTGGATAGCTGTCACGTCCCAACCCCAAAACAAGGGAGTTTTGAGCATCCAAAATGTCAACCAGGGTTGGGAGATACCTGGTTAAACAGTTAAACACCTTTAGTTTAAGCAACCTCCTTTTCAGGGCCTAGTTCTTCAAACAATTTGCCCTGGTTGCTCTCCCCAGTGAATTCCAGTTACCCTTATAGTAGGCAACCAGCTGTTTTTGAAGGGTGGTTCCCTTGGGTACCTACTATACAGGTAGATGGAAGTGTCCCATGGGGAAACGGTTCATTCCCTCCGGAGCAACAGCACATGTTGCATAGTTGGGATGGTTATCAACTTGGGATGTGAAACAACAAACGGGTCCCCACCCCAATATTTTGCCCTTGAACATCACCCAAGCTGAAACTCACCTGCAAATAGCAGGTAGGTGATGTTCAGGCTGGCTTCAAACAGCAACAAAAAGCCGCGTCCGGTCCAAAATGTCCACCAAACCTCCGGAAAAAAAATCGCGAAACATGCGGAAATATCCGCCCAAAGATTTGGACACCCCCCACCCCCCCCCCCCGTGTTTCTTGCGTGTTTTTGGGACGGGTCCCACCCCGTGCTTTTGGCGCGTTTTTTCGGGCTGGCCTCATTACTTTACCATGATCAAAGTCACCCCCGAAGTGGTGGGTTTAAAGGGAAAGAACCACATTTTCTGGCTTTGACAAACCCCAGAAACAGGCAAAATCATCACCAACCACATTTTCTGGCTTTGACAAACCCCAGAAACAGGCCAAATCATCACCAACCACATTTTCTGGCTTTGACAAACCCCAGAAACAGGCAAAACCATCACCAACCACATTTTCTGGCTTTGACAAACCCCAGAAACAGGCAGAATCATCACCAACCACATTTTCTGGCTTTGACAAACCCCAGAAACAGGCAAAATCATCACCAACCACATTTTCTGGCTTTGACAAACCCCAGAAACAGGCAAAATAATCACCAACCACATTTTCTGGCTTTGACAAACCCCAGAAACAGGCAGAATCATCACCAACCACATTTTCTGGCTTTGACAAACCCCAGAAACAGGCAGAATCATCACCAACCACATTTTCTGGCTTTGACAAACCCCAGAAACAGGCACCAACCACATTTTCTGGCTTTGAAAAACCCCACAAACTGGCAAAATCATCGCCAACCACATTTTCTGGCTTTGACAAACCCCTGAAACAGGCAAGATCATCGCCAACCACATTTTCTGGCTTTGACAAACCCCAGAAACAGGCAAAATCATCACCAACCACATTTTCTGGCTTTGACAAACCCCAGAAACAGGCAAAACCATCACCAACCACATTTTCTGGCTTTGACAAACCCCAGAAACAGGCAGAATCATCACCAACCACATTTTCTGGCTTTGACAAACCCCAGAAACAGGCAAAATCATCACCAACCCACATTTTCTGGCTTTGACAAACCCCAGAAACAGGCAACATCATCACCAACCACATTTTCTGGCTTTGACAAACCCCAGAAACAGGCACCAACCACATTTTCTGGCTTTGAAAAACCCCAGAAACTGGCAAAATCATCACCAACCATATTTTCCGGCTTTGACAAACCCCTGAAACAGGCAAGATCATCACCAACCACATTTTCTGGCTTTGACAAACCCCAGAAACAGGCAAAATCATCACCAACCACATTTTCTGGCTTTGATAAACCCCAGAAACAGGCAAAATCATCGCCAACCACATTTTCTGGCTTTGATAAACCCCAGAAACAGGCAAAATCATCACCAACCCACATTTTCTGGCTTTGACAAACCCCAGAAACAGGCAACATCATCACCAACCACATTTTCTGGCTTTGACAAACCCCAGAAACAGGCACCAACCACATTTTCTGGCTTTGAAAAACCCCAGAAACTGGCAAAATCATCACCAACCATATTTTCCGGCTTTGACAAACCCCTGAAACAGGCAAGATCATCACCAACCACATTTTCTGGCTTTGACAAACCCCAGAAACAGGCAAAATCATCACCAACCACATTTTCTGGCTTTGATAAACCCCAGTATGTACCCAACCACATTTTCTGGCTTTGACAAACCCCAGAAACAGGCAAAATCATCACCAACCACATTTTCTGGCTTTGACAAACCCAGAAACAGGCAAAATCATCGCCAACCACATTTTCTGGCTTTGACAAACCCCAGAAACAGGCAAGATCATCACTAACCACATTTTCTGCCTTTGACAAACCCCAGAAACAGGCAAAATCATCAACAACCCAACCACATTTTCTGGCGTTGACAAACTCAGAAACAGGCAAAATCATCACCAACACATTTTTCTGGCTTTGACAAACCCCAGAAACAGGCAAAATCATCACCAACCACATTTTCTGGCTTTGACAAACCCCAGAAACATGCAAAATCATCACCAACCACATTTTCTGGCGTTGACAAACCCCAGAAACAGGCAAAATCATCACCAACCACATTTTCTGGCTTTGATAAACCCCAGAAACAGGCAAAATCATCACCAACCACATTTTCTGGCTTTGATAAACCCCAGAAACATGCAAAATCATCACCAACCACATTTTCTGGCTTTGACAAACCCCAGAAACAGGCAAAATCATCGCCAGCCACAATTTCTGGCTTTGACAAACCCCAGAAACAGGCAAAATCATCACCAACCACATTTTCTGGCTTTGATAAACCACAGAAACAGGCAAAATCATCGCCAACCACATTTTCTGGCTTTGACAAACCCCAGAAACATGCAAAATCATCACCAACCACATTTTCTGGCTTTGACAAACCCCAGAAACAGGCAAAATCATCACCAACCACATTTTCTGGCTTTGACAAACCCCAGAAACAGGCAAAATCATCGCCAACCACATTTTCTGGCTTTGACAAACCCCAGAAACATGCAAAATCATCACCAACCACATTTTCTGGCTTTGACAAACCCCAGAAACATGCAAAATCATCGCCAAATCACATTTTCTGGATGATAACCCTAGAAACAGGTAAAATCATCGCCAACCACATTTTCTGGCTTACAAACCCAGAAACAGTGGAAAATCATCACCAACCACATTTTCTATTTTGATAAACCCCAGACACAGGCAAAATCATCACCAACCACATTTTCTGGCTTTGAAAAACCCCAGAAACTGGCAAAATCATCACCAACCATATTTTCCGGCTTTGACAAACCCCTGAAACAGGCAAGATCATCACCAACCACATTTTCTGGCTTTGACAAACCCCAGAAACAGGCAAAATCATCACCAACCACATTTTCTGGCTTTGATAAACCCCAGAAACAGGCAAAATCATCTCCAACCACATTTTCTGGCTTTGATAAACCCCAGAAACAGGCAAAATCATCACCAACCACATTTTCTGGCTTTGACAAACCCCAGAAACAGGCAAAATCATCACTAACCACATTTTCTGGCTTTGACAAACCCCAGAAACAGGCAAATCATCGCTTAACCACATTTTCTGGCTTGATAAACCCGCAGCCATGGCAAAATCATCACTAACCATTTTCTGGCTTTGACAAACCCCAGAAACATCAGGCAAAATCATCACTAACCACATTTTCTGGCTTTGACAAACCCCAGAAACAGGCAAAATCATCACCAACCACATTTTCTGGCTTTGACAAACCCCAGAAACAGGCAAAATCATCGCCAACCACATTTTCTGGCTTTGACAAACCCCCAGAAACAGTCAAAATCATCGCCAACCACATTTTCTGGCTTTGATAAACCCCAGAAACAAACAAAATCATCACCAACCACATTTTCTGGCTTTGATAAACCCCAGAAACAGGCAAAATCATCGCCAACCACATTTTCTGGCTTTGATAAACCCCAGAAACAGGCAAAATCATCACCAACCCACATTTTCTGGCTTTGACAAACCCCAGAAACAGGCAACATCATCGCCAACCACATTTTCTGGCTTTGATAAACCCCAGAAACAAACAAAATCATCACCAACCACATTTTCTGGCTTTGATAAACCCCAGAAACAGGCAAAATCATCACCAACCACATTTTTTGGCTTTGACAAACCCCAGAAACAGGCAAAATCATCACCAACCACATTTTCTGGCTTTGACAAACCCCAGAAACAGGCAAAATGATCGCCAACCACATTTTCTGGCTTTGATAAACCCCAGAAACAAACAAAATCATCACCAACCACATTTTCTGGCTTTGATAAACCCCAGAAACAGGCAAAATCATCACCAACCACATTTTCTGGCTTTGACAAACCCCAGAAACATGCAAAATCATCGCCAACCACATTTTCTGGCTGATGACGAAACAACAAAATCATCGCCAACCATTTTCTGGCTTTGACAAACCCCGAAACAGGCAAAATCATAAGCCAACCACATTTTCTGGCTTTGGCTTGCGCAGATCCAGGCAAAATCATGTATACATATCTAGCTGATAAACCCCAGAAACATGCAAAATCATCGCCAACCACATTTTCTGGCTTTGATAAACCCCAGAAACAGGCAAAATCATCACCGACCACATTTTCTGGCTTTGATAAACCCCAGAAACAGGCAAAATCATCGCCAACCACATTTTCTGGCTTTGACAAACCCCAGAAACAGGCAAAATAATCACCAACCACATTTTCTGGCTTTGACAAACCCCAGAAACATGCAAAATCATCGCCAACCACATTTTCTGGCTTTGACAAACCCCAGAAACAGGCAAAATCATCACCAACCACATTTTCTGGCTTTGACAAACCCCAGAAAAAGGCAAAATCATCGCCAACCACATTTTCTGGCTTCGATAAACCCCAGAAACAGGCAAAATCATCACCAACCACATTTTCTGGCTTTGACAAACCCCAGAAACAGGCAAAATCATCGCCAACCACATTTTCTGGCTTTGATAAACCCCAGAAACAGGCAAAATCATCGCCAACCACATTTTCTGGCTTTGATAAACCCCAGAAACATGCAAAATCATCACCAACCACATTTTCTGGCTTTGACAAACCCCAGAAACAGGAAACTCATCGCCAACCACATTTTCTGGCTTTGACAAACCCCAGAAACAGGCAAAATCATCGCCAACCACATTTTCTGGCTTTGATAAACCCCAGAAACAGGCAAAATCATCGCCAACCACATTTTCTGGCTTTGATAAACCCCAGAAACATGCAAAATCATCGCCAACCACATTTTCTGGCTTTGACAAACCCCAGAAACATGCAAAATCATCGCCAACCACATTTTCTGGCTTTGACAAACCCTAGAAACAGGCAACATCATCGCCAACCACATTTTCTGGCTTTGATAAACCCCAGAAACCGGCAAAATCATCGCCAACCACATTTTCTGGCAATGACAAACCCCAGAAACGGGCAAAATCATCGCCAACCACATTTTCTGGCTTTGATAAACCCCAGAAACAGGCAAAATCATCGCCAACCACATTTTCTGGCTTTGATAAACCCCAGAAACATGCAAAATCATCGCCAACCACATTTTCTGGCTTTGACAAACCCCAGAAACATGCAAAATCATCGCCAACCACATTTTCTGGCTTTGACAAACCCTAGAAACAGGCAACATCATCGCCAACCACATTTTCTGGCTTTGATAAACCCCAGAAACCGGCAAAATCATCGCCAACCACATTTTCTGGCAATGACAAACCCCAGAAACGGGCAAAATCATCGCCAACCACATTTTCTGGCTTTGATAAACCCCAGAAACAGGCAAAATCATCGCCAACCACATTTTCTGGCTTTGATAAACCCCAGAAACAGGCACCATCATCGCCAACCACATTTTCTGGCTTTGATAAACCCCAGAAACAGGCAACATCATCGCCAACCACATTTTCTGGCTTTGATAAACCCCAGAAACAGGCAACATCATCGCCAACCACATTTTCTGGCTTTGATAAACCCCAGAAACAGGCAACATCATCGCCAACCACATTTTCTGGCT
>CAUJNA010003504.1:75000-146695 GCA_963377175.1 Effrenium voratum | reverse complement strand
TTTTCTGGCTTTGACAAACCCCAGAAACAGGCAACCTCATCGCCAACCACATTTTCTGGCTTTGACAAACCCCAGAAACAGGCAACATCATCGCCAACCACATTTTCTGGCTTTGACAAACCCCAGAAACAGGCAACATCATCGCCAACCACATTTTCTGGCTTTGACAAACCCCAGAAACAGGCAACATCATCGCCAACCACATTTTCTGGCTTTGACAAACCCCAGAAACAGGCAACATCATCGCCAACCACATTTTCTGGCTTTGACAAACCCCAGAAACAGGCAACATCATCGCCAACCACATTTTCTGGCTTTGACAAACCCCAGAAACAGGCAACATCATCGCCAACCACATTTTCTGGCTTTGACAAACCCCAGAAACAGGCAACATCATCGCCAACCACATTTTCTGGCTTTGACAAACCCCAGAAACAGGCAACATCATGACCCCGGTAGGGGTTTTGCCGGTCATGGATCTCCGAGGCGCCGTGGAGGCGGGGAAGCCCAGCCAGGCCAGGGCGCTGCTCAGCTCCGCCAGGCTCATGCCCCCCGAGCGGTCCTTGTCGAAGACCTGCGCGACGGGTTCGGCGGCCGGCTCGGCGGTTGAGCTTCGGCGGCTCGGCGGTCCCACCTCAAAACTGGGGGGTTCGGAGACCGATGGTTGGGGCCAACCATGTAGCTGTGGTTGTCAAAACCCAGGAAACCGCTGGTGAACATCCAAATAGGTGGCTTAAGTGGGTGTTCATCCGTATGGAGGCATAGGTTATGACCCATGGCCATGTGGCTGTGGTGGTCGAAACCGTTTTGGGGATTCCCCATGTTGGTTGGTTGGTGAATTAACAACCATTTTAGAACCTATTAGTGGGGATTGAGATGTTCACTGGGGGTACGATTTGGATTTTGACCCATGGCCACGTGAGTCACAATCACAACCGGAAGCGCATTAGGATGGGCAGGCTGAGGATTCAAATGGTCGGGACACATGTAAAGAATTAGAAAACGTGGTAGTTGGTTCGGAGAAAACCCAGGATGGTCTTCACCCTAAACCGGAGTGAACAATTAGAAACAGTGGTAGATGGCTCGGCCAAGTGAGGAATTGCTTAGCCACCCCAGTGACTCGGGGAACTCCACTGAAGAAAAAACTCAATATTTGTGAGTTCCGTGAGCACCAAGTGGACCAACCATGTGAGTCACAATCAAAACCAGAATCGCATGAAAATGGGCAAGCTGAGTTTCACAATGGTCAGGACCCACGTGAAGAAATAGACAACGTGGTAGTTGGTTTGGAGTGGGGAGTTGGTTGGGCACCCGACTCGGTGCACTCCACTGAAAACACCCACAATGTGTGACTGAAGTGGGCGTGGTTCGACTTTGTTCGTCCGAGTGAGGAGTTCAGTGGCGGTGCGAGGTGTGGTTGTCAAAATAGTTGGCCGTGGCTGTCACAAATAGTTGGTAACCGCAAAATGGCTTGCCCTAGTAAATAGAAACAAGGACTCAGACCTGCCGGACCCTCGGGGTTTTAATTTTGACCCTTATTCAAGTGAGTAATTGGTTAGGTGAGCAATGTTGATCCCGGATTACTAGAGCCCAGTTTATTGCATATGGGGGGGGTGTTCCCCTCAGTGATGAATCCCCACTAAAACCAGGCGCACATAACAAAGGTGATTTTTCGAGCTGCTCAACGTACAAAAACACACCAATTTTGGCAGCTTCCCCCTGACTGAAGAAACAAAAAAAAGAACATGTGTTCGATCCTGACTTATGTTGTTTGTTGTTGATCCTATGTTGAAACTTCTTTGGGATGCGTATGCCGTTTCCTTTCCTTTCCCTTTCTTTTAGCTCTCAAAAAAAAAAAAAAACAAAAAAAAAAACACCGCATCCCCCCCCCCCTTCCCCCACAGCCGCGCCTGGAAGACATGGCGGAAGTTCTGCAGCTCCCGCTCCAAAAAGCAGTGGCCGCTGCGCAGCTTGTCCACAAGCCGCTCGTACTCGGTGAAGGAAACACCTGCAGCAAGGTTCAACAGGGGTACCCATTGGGGGCCCAGATTGGTTGAAGGAGAAACGAAACAATAAACCTGCCGGGGTGGGAGAGAGAAACAAAGAAAATGATTCGACCTGTTTCAAAGCCTCCTTCTCGGTTTCCCTGCGGGGTTTGTGGTTACACGAGCCTTGACCATATGCGACAGCTGCCTGAAACCGAGCGGTTTCATAAATGGAGCCCTAGAATATGATCTTAGGATACTTGTTTCGTAGTGTTCAGCCAGAAGGATGCTTAAAGAAACTTTGTTGCTGAGCCTAGTACACTGAAGACGTGTCAATGTTTCAATGGCAAAGCGATCGCTTCCTCATCGCAATGCTGCATTTTCTCAATAAGGCTGACAAGGATCGATGTTGCAAACAGCCAGCGGCCCAGTCAATTGAAGGTTGATGCGGGAACTGAGCTCGGGGCTGCTCGGGTTGATGGCGACCTGCGGATTGGAAAGGGACTGAGGGTTGTTCTACGTCCTTTTTTGAGGGTACCCCAGTTGGTTGGTTTTGAAGGGAAACCAACAGGAAAACCGATGCCAAAACAAACACACCCACATGTCTTCTGCCCTTTTACCGCGCTTGTCACCAAAGACAAGCGCCTTCAGGCGGCACGCTGCAACAAAACACGTTGCCTCTGTTACCAAAGAGGTTTTCGCGAGTACAAATTCCGCTGAGGTCCTGTGCTGCGCGTGCGAGCCAAAAGTGGGACGCGTCAAGGGTTTCCTCGACTCGGGCTTCCGCCCTTCCGTAACGCGAAAGGCACGGCTGGCAAACGCCACCCAAGTGGACTGATCTCTCAAGTATTTGGAAAAACCGCTGAAAGATAGTCCAGGTTGTCCCCACGTCTCCTTCCAAAATCCTTTCCAAGGGTTGAGAAAACTGGCAAGTGGCTCGGCTTCCCGGTTTGCCGCAATTTTTGCATCGCCCGCTGAAGAGAAGCCCCGAGGCCTTCCCCCCGCCTGGCCCAGGCACTCGTCCAGCACCGCGCGTCGCACCAGGAGATCCTGCCACCAAAACCCCCCGATCTGCTCCTTCGATAGCGGCCCGAGTCGGAAGAAGGAAGGGAAAAAGGATCAGGGGCCCAAAACAGCTTCTGCCCAAACATCTTCTGTTGATTGGGATATCATCCTTTCAGACATGCCGCTTAGGCTTCCTTTGAGGAACATACTTTTGGAACTCCCGGTCAATAGGCCCTATTGCCTGTCCTGCGCTTCCAGCAGCTCCTCGAGCGCTGCACGATCCACGCGGCCTAGCGAATGGCGAATGGTCCCGTGGTACACGGCTGTTCACCCGCCCATAGGTTCTGACCCATGGCCACATGATTCTTTGTATTTGTGTTTTTTTGACCACAAAACCTGCTCGGGGGTGGGGATATCTCATTTTTGAGCCACAGCCACCTGTTTTTGGAGCCACGGTCAAGGCACTTATCATGGAAGCCAAGGAATCGAGAACATGGTTTACCCTCGGAGCTCCCTGTCCACTTTCAAAATTGTTGGAGGGAAGGTACTCCAAATTTGACACGTTGCCACACGATGTTTCCTTCATGGTGCACCTCCAAAAGATGTCCAGCACCTACCGACCCCAACAAATAAAAACAGAACTACCTGCCAGGGCTATGGCTTGGAGAAATTTTGCGCCGGTCGCGAGGGAGGGAGCAAAGGCAAGCGAGCGGCCAGTGCGTGCCAGGTCAAAGAGCTGAAACTGTTCCTGCAGGTCGTCATGCAAATGCTCTTCGTACCTTGGAATGGAAGAACAAAGTCCTGCGGTCCTTTGTTGGCAATGCCCAATTCAGGTTCTCCCAAGGCAAAGAGATCTGGGAACCAGAACCTCTCCCACTGGCGTGCGTCTGAAGATGGGGGGTCGATTTGTCCGCCCAGGCGCATGCACATGAAGTGCAGGAACTCGTCCTCATCCAGGGAGTTGTACTCTGAGACCTTGGCCAGCACCACTGAGATGAGATGAGGCCGGCAATCCTGGATGCGCCAAGCTTCTTGTTTTTAGAAGAGCCTCCTTTTGGGGTTTCACACCCTGACCCTCAGCTCAGTTGAGAGATGCTGAATATACAGCTCGCTGTGAGCGATCAGCCTTGGCCTCGGAAGCCTCGGTGTGACTTGGATTCGGCAAAATCATTTTCCGAGGGCTTCAAGATGATCCATTCCTTGGTTTCATTGCCCACCATGGTGAAGACAGCCCTTGGGTGGTGGGGACGGTCACCAATCCCTTGCTGGAGACTTTGGGCAACTATGATAAAATGTCCAAAACGAATCATTGCTTTGAAACTTTGCAGCTGGGGTTGCGCAGGTCCTAGTCTGAGTTTCCATATACCAGGATGCCATTTTGGGGTACATTATTTGAGCCACCGCCAAATCTGAACATCTCTCGCATCCAGTCCTCAAAGCCACTCCGCAGGAGCGCCCGTGGTAGATCATCAGAGTGGATCTCACCATCGAAGCGAAACTGCTGGAAGCTCTCCAACCAACGACCTCAGTGCGCGAGATATGCCGCGTGCCCGAGTGTGGTCATACACTTCCTGTGCGAATGTTGCCTTCTTGAAACTCTGATGTGCGCCAGAAGTTTTGCCAACCAACCAACCAACCAACCAACCAACCAACCAACCAACCAAGCAAGCAAGCAAGCAAGCAAGCAAGCAAGCAAGCAAGCAAGCAAGCAAGCAAGCAAGCAAGCAACCAGGCCAGCAAGCAGGCCAGCAACCAACCAACCAGCCAGCCAGCCAACCAACCAACTAACCAACCAAGCAAGCAATTAGCCAAGCAACGAACGAACGAACGATTGAACAAACGAACCAATCAATCAAGCAACCAACCAGCCAGCCAAAACCAACCAAGTATTGCTTCCTAGAGTGGGCCCACCAATCTTAGGAGCAGAAAGGAATTGCAGGGCATGTGCTCACATTCGAAATGGACCCTGAAAGTAGTTGGTTTCCGGTCAGCATTGACAATTTCCGGAAGCAAAGGGAAACCAACAATTCCTGGTCCAAGCAACATGTATGATAATTCTAGTTTCTCGTTCCCCATGTCCCTTCCATTGACCAAACCTCAACTCCTCATTCCAGCAATCATGCAACAAGCGGGTTGCGGACGAACCAGCACGACGCGCCCACATGCTGTTTGGAAAAACTCTTTTGGTTCACCGGAGCTGCGGACAAAACGCCAAACCAATCCAAAACCATGGTGACTGGGGGGTGTAAAGCACTTCTTGACCGCCAAGTTGCCCCGGCGAGAGCCGCCCAAGGCGTTGGATTGCCTGAAGCGGGGCAGCTTCCCCAAAACGACTGGGCTGAACTCTGCCAACCCCCCCCAAAAAAAAAGGAAGTCTGGTCTGCAAGCAAGACTGATCCAGGCACACACCAGTGGACTGCCAGTGGCAACAGGATGTCCGAAGCCCCGATTTTCCGCACCTCGGCTTCACGGCAGACCTCCGGCTCTTCCGTGCCTGTCCAGCTTGAGACTTGAGACTTGTTTGTTCGTTTTGTCCGTTTGGTTCGTTGGTTGGTTCTGCCTTTGTTGGCTTTTCCGTGGTTGTCGGCGCTTGTTGTTGCTTTTCTTTGCTACCCAATGTTGCTTACCTTTGGAGGTCCTTGATAGAAGCAAGATCTTTCTCATTGCACCTTCGCATGAAGTGGCGCTGATGCGAAGCGCCAGGTCATGCGATCCTGCTTCCAAAAGCTCCATGCGTTCATTCCCGTCCTGCATGGCCCAAGAAGCGGCTTTCCTGGCACCAAGAAACGGCCGAGTCGCAGAAAGGCGGGGGGGTAGCCGATGGAGATTGGCAGTTGAATAGTAACAACTTGATACTAAAGTAAAGGTTGCAGCACAACCTGGTACTAAAGTACAGGTTACAGCACTTGTTTGGGACTGTCCTTTGCAAACCTTCACTCATACACTGTGCCTGTGTTACTGCTCATGTTGCATCGCAGTCCTGCCCAGAATTTCAAGAGGAATGATGAGCTTGTCGTAATAATCTTCTCGGTCTTCATCTTCATTGACCACAGGTGCCGCAGGTTTTGCTGTAGGAGTGGGCAGTTGGCATGGGTGATCCTCCGCGGTGCGTGGTCGAGATGGAACACCTGGCGACACGCTCTGGCTACAGCCCAAGAACACTAGTTGCATCCGTGGTGCTAGCTTCAATTAGTGAATGAAATGTCATTCAGTTTCATTCGGGGTGTGGTCCCAGTCCTCGTTTGGGCCTAGAGCTAGCCACACATGAAAGGCAGATCCTTGGTGCTGCCAGCGCCACTACAGACTTCATAGATTCCCAAGCATCCCCAGCATCCCCAGCATTGCCAGCATCCCGGCATCTCTAGAATTGATCTCCAGCGTTGTGGGCGCGGCCTGGTGGCTTGCATGGTTTATTGTACTTCGGCCGAGCTGTTTCCAACACGGCACATCTTCAGTCTTGTTGGCAACCTGGAGCTGTCTCTCTCGCTGTCGCGTCTTGTCGGCGCGAAGCCATTGTACGTACGTGCAGGCTGCACATGTTTGACATGCAAGTTCATGCTCGCATACCCATGCATGCACATGCGCCTGGAAATGTCATGATTCACATCGCAGCTGCATCTGCGCAGGCGCCTGAGACACGCCGCTTGACCTTCACAGGTGTCACAGGGCCTGCGAGCGCTGCATCACGCTTATGCACGGGCCTTCGGCCCATTTGGGGAGGTTGAAGCGGTCCCCCGAAAGTCACCCTTCCGTGGTTCATCAAACCCCGTTGGACTTTTGCCACAGCAACTCAGTAATCTCACGCATGAAGCTCAAGAAACCTCACCCACACCTGATCGGCGACGAGAAATGCCAGTAAGATGCTCTTGCCCCAGCAGGCCTCCGGTCACAGTTCAAATGTCCCAGGCTCTCATCCAGAGTTTTGCCTCGTTGGAGTCGCTTTGGTACTCTTTCGGCACTTGTTTCACGACCCCTTTGGAAGAGACCCGCACCGCATCCAAACCCCGGCCTTTGAACCCGTCCACAGCCCAAGTTGTCAAGCTGAGGCTCGGAGGTGGTTCCTGCGCCACTTTGCCATGCACCAAACCCGATCGAAGCTTCGGTGCGCCTTCGCTTCTGACTGCTTCCTCTCCTGCGAGGCGAATTTAGTCGTCACCTCACTTGATGCAAACTGGGCCAAAAATGGGAAAATCCACAGCCGCGGAACAAACTCATCGTCAGCATGGGTGTGTCTCTTTGAGGGTACCCCATTTTTGCTAGGTTCTGAAGGGAAACCAACTGGAAAACCGAAGGTATCAAAATCCCCGAAATGAAAAAAAGGACAAACAACGACACACCCAAATGGACAACTCAAAGAACCCGCGATTTGCGGTGAAAAAGTTCCACCCAAGTCCTTCTCGCACGTCGGCCTCCTGAGCTCTGCGGCTGCTGCCAGGAAGGACGTGCTCGGCGGTGAGGCGCCCTCGTATCGAGCGGAGTGCGGCCTCCTGCGACGAAGCACCAGGTGTGTATGTGCGTGTGTTTCTGGTCCAAAATTCTGGGGCCTAAAGGGGCAAAACCAATGGGAAACCGTCATTTTGTGGTGCCCAATATCAAAAGACTCAGCCACATGGTTCGAGTCACTTCGCTGGAAATCAGGGATTTGGTTTCAACAAAATATACACAGACATGATTGGAGTCACCGATTCGCCGGACATCGAGTAAACAAAACGATGCTCCATGCGGCCATGGCTTTCCGGCCCAAAAACATCCTCCAGGGCCAACACGCGGGCCCCTTTTTTTGGCCCAACTCCCGGATCCTCGGCGCGGCGCCGAAGAGCCGTGCGAGCGGGTCGCCACGCGGCCTTGGGCTCCCGCCTGGCGCGGCAGTTTTGAGAACGGGATGGAGCTCACAAGAGAACAGTTGGGCAAAACCAAGGGTTCACATGTGTTCTGTTCTAGTGTTTTGGAAGGATCCCTCTAAAACAAGTGTGGTTCACTGGACTGTCTCAAAGACCCGCGTGGGGGCTCATTCCCCAGAATGCCACTGGTTCCAACCATTCCAGCTCAGCGATGGGGCTATGGGCTGGAATGGTCCTCTCTTGAAAAGGCGTAGGAAGCATGTTGATACTATGCGTCTTTAATCGCGTGTTCATTATAACAGTAGGATCTGTGCACGAGCCACGGAAACTGACATGGGAGATTGGCAAACCCCGATTCCCTCGTAGTGAGTTCACCATCTTGCCACACTGACCTCATAGAAAGAAGTGTATACATGTATATATTGGAAGGAAACAAGCAAACTTGAGGTTGCCTATCAGGGGCCTTCCGGGCATTGTGAAAATGGCACACTCGGGCATGCCCCACGTCCGCTTTTCTGTCCAGGCCTGGACTGAGGCTGGGGAGTTTGCGCGCTTTGCGCGGCAGCTCCTCAGAAAGCAAACTTGTGGTAAAGAACTAGGGGCGGCGTTCGAATCCTTGGCATGTGAGTCAGAATCAAAACCCGGTATTAGAATGGTCTGCCCAGAACCGTGTAAAGAATTAAGAAGGCCGCAGCTATTTGTGGTTGGGAGTATCCCTTACTAACCTTCATCTACCCGTTTGTGTTCTCTTTTTATTATTATTGTAGCTCATGTGAACAATGAAACTGCTTGTTTCTTCCGCCACCCACGAAACCATGAACAGAAACCAAAAGACTTACACACTAAAAGGCATGCCAAGAAGTAACAACTTGGGGCTTGCCCCAGAATTTCATCCGATTGTGGCTCAGCTGCGCTCTGAGCCAAAATGATGGATTCCCCTGAAAAAAAAGACATGAGAACATTGAGTTTCACTCCTGGCGTTTCTGGTTCAATCCCAAACCAGCAAGACTACCCATGGCTTTCCGAGTGACTGTATCACTTGGAAGCTGGAGGCTTGTCATAGGTCCCAAAGTCTCCAAACGCAAAGCGCCGATGGCGCTTAAATCTGCTATCCAGAAACCCACCTGTCACCAACCATTCAAGGGTGTCCTTTTTTGCGGCTTACTTGGTGGTTTCAAGGGGAAAACCGAAGCCATGTCGGGGGTCCCAAAAAAAAACAAGCCCCATGTGGGGGCGATTCCTTGCTTTGCCACATTTCACGAGCATCGCAGAAACTCAGCTGGATGTCCTCGCCCTCCAGCATCGGAGCCATCACCTGGACCCGAGAAAATATAAATCCACACGGCTGTCGAGTGAGAAGCCCAGCCTCAACTTCATCGGAAACTCTCACTTCTCGAACTCATGTTGTCGGACTAAGTTGCTGATCTTTTGTGCCTGGAATAAGCCCTGGCCATTGATCACCTTGCTTTGTAGAAGCTGTCCTGCCTCCAACCCTCCTTGAGCAAACGGCATGCCGGAAATCTCCATGGCTGCAGGCCCCACTCCGCTTCACACACGCAGGCCGGGCAGCGGGGCCGACGCACCGCTTTTTCACGACAGGTTGTATGTTGGCATAGCCTGTTGCACGCCTGTGCCCGGACTCTTGAAATTCTTCGAAATCGTCAACTCCTCGCCAAGGCAAAGCCCATGCTGGCATGCTGCCGTGAAAGGATGCGATCAAGCAAAATGCAGGTCCAGTCCTCGATCTTGGCACGGACCAGTGCCTTCGCCACCTTCCAGTTGTCACCCACCACGCGTACGCCCTGCATGCCCCCGGGCGTGGAGGATGGCTGGATGGTGATGGAGACTTGGCCCCCACACCTTGGCTGTTGTTTTGACCGTGGCCGAAAGCCAATGCCGGACATGTCATCCTTTAACCAGGCATTTGCTCGAAAACACCAAAACGGATCGGGGATTTGGGCGCCTTTTGAGGGTACCCTGCTCAAGTGCACGGGAATTCACCTTGCCTCTCGCGCAGCTCTTTGATGGTCTCGCCCCCCTTGCCAATGAAGAGCCCGACGAGATCAGCGGGAATCTTCACATCCTCCTAGTTTCACCAAAGCTAACCCCCCCCCCAAAAGAAGCAGGTTCAAGGGAAACGACCGATTCCAGGCGCTGACTTTTGATAACAGGCTATAAGAATTAGCCTATAATAGTGGTCGTTACAGTGTGCGCAGTCGACACTGAAAACGCTCGGTCCTCACTTTGGTCAGCCAACGGGGTGCCAGTCGGTGACCACTTGCCTCGGACACCCGAGCTCGAGTCGCATTTGACATCTGAGAGCTTGAAAAAGCCGCGCGACCCCTTTGCTTTGCCACCTCTTTGCTTAAAAGCCACACCACAAGGCACAAGCTGAGTGAGACACATCCTCGGGCTCGGAAGATGTCTTGAATCACAGCCTCCGTTCTTTCCTCGCTGTATGTCACTCAGAAAATGCAGCACGTGATGAAACATGTTCATTCCACTTGTTGCAACAGTCAGCTGCCAGCCCTTGGATGTGCCTGTGTCGCGATTGCATGCGTTGCACAACATCTCTGAGGGTACAGGTCGGAAAAATCTTGAGACTGGCAGCCGAGCATCGATATCCCCAACCACGGAGATGCTGCCCTGCGGCTCGTGCGGCAAGTGGTTCACCTTGATGTCTGCACCGCTTCTGCTTGTAACCTCTCGGATGGTAGATCCGGCCTTTCCGATCAGTACCCGAATGAGGTGTGCTGGCAGCTCAATCACCTTATGGCCCCTGGGTCGATCTGCATCTGTCTTCTTCGGCGCCGGGGCGGGCGGTGGCGCCGATTCGGATTTTTTCATGGCCTCCACCATGTCTTGCATCCAGGCCGGCTGTTTGGCCTCATCCCACTTGCTCCTCGGTGCCGGTGGCGGCTCCAGGAGCGACCGCTCGCGGTCGCGGTCCTTGCTGCGGCTCTTCTTCCGCCGCGAGCGGCTGCGCTTCCGACGCCGGCTGCGGCTGCGGCTGCGGCGGCTGGCGGACGCCGACTCGGCGGCGTCGGAGTCCAAGGCTTTGATAAACTTCGTCAAGGCGTTGGAGGCAGCGGCCTTCACCTCCGCGTCCCCCAGCGTCCGGGGAAGCTCCGGAACGGGAGCCGGGGTTAGTGGGGGGAAGGCTTGCAAGCCCGGAGGGCCTGGGGGGCCGGGGGGGCCTGGGGGGCCTGGGGGGCCGGGGGGGCCTGGGGGGCCAGGCAAGAAGCCTGGCCCTGGTGGGAAGGCTGGGGGTCCGGGTGGCCCTGGCACATGTAGACCAGATCCCAGTCCCAGCGATCCAAGGGATGGTAGCCCCGGCGGCTCCGGAGGTGGAAACGCATGGAACGGAGGTGGATGCAAATGCGCGTGCGGGGCAACTTGTGGAAAAGCTACCGGCGTACCAAAGGCAGGCGGGGCAGGCACCACCTGGGGCACGAAGCTGCCATGGGCCTTAGATTTGCAATGCGGCACACCAATTTTAAGAAGAGGCGACCCTGGCGGCTGGGCGTCAAACGGGAGGCTGCACCGGTGGAACAGCATTCCACATGGCTCAATCCCCATGAGATGGGCCTGCTGTGTGTCCAAGTTGTTCACACCCGTGGCAGCAAGTTCGTTGGCTGATGGCCATCTGTCAATCCAGTTCGCAATAAAGAAGCATCACTTAGACCCGCGCCTTTGGTTAAAGAGCTGTGTGAGGCATATTCTCAGGGCATGTCATGTTCTGCTAGCCATCATGGCTGCGATCGTGTCGCTGAAAACATCCGACCATGCCTCTCTGCAAAGTAGCCAAGCCGCTTAACAACAGGCCAAATGGGAGGGTTGATCATCTTCCTGGCCCCCCATGTAGCAGGAAACTACTTTTTCTTGTGGTTCTCCCTAGACATTTCATGTACACGACATTTTAATCAACCCGCAAAAGAGCAGTGCCCAATTGATTATACAACATGATTGCAAAGGCGAAATTGTGTTCTAACATGGTGTCCACCCCCAAGCAGAAAATGGTGTACGGAACCTGTAGTGGCCTGAAATTTTCAACACATATCCGCCGACAACAGACAGCGTGTTGGACATAAGGAATGCTCCTTGCCTCCTCACCGGTGGAAGGGACGGGGTGGCCACGTACCACGCGGTGATTCCAAGACGTTCCTTTTTGGTAGAGAAAGCCCGTTCATACGGAGTGGCGGGCACGGCTGTGTAAGAACCTTGGGGTTGAATTCCCCCGGGTCCGCTTTTGCATCCTCAACAGCTCCAGCGCAACAGCGCCAGAATCACCTGCACTATCTGGATTGCGTTCTACAAAAACAGGAGCACAGGGGGTCAAATGAAGGGCCTATTGGCGTCTTGTGGCATCCAAAATTGTTGAGCCGTTACGATGTTTAGATGTTGATGCTGAGAATCTTAATGGCTGTAAATCTGAAAAACGTAGCGGCCTAAAAAACTAAAACCTTACTGGCTTAACGTGAAAAAACCTTAATTGCTTCAAGTCTGAACATCTTGATGGCTTAAGCTGTTCACATCTTAATGGCTGAACATCTTGAACTCTTACAGGCTTAACGTGTTAAGATCTTGATGGTTGAGAACCTTAAACCCGTTTGATGGCTGAAAGCCTGAAAACCTGAATGGCAGAACCCGAATGGCTTACAATCTTACAACCTGTGTGGCTTCACGTGTTAGCATCTTAGGGCTTAAGCCCTTAAAAAAAGGCTTCAAACCCTACAATCTTAGTGGAGTGAAGCGTTAGTAGCTTCACGCGCTGAACATATTGTTAAAAAGTTGCTGAAAACCTGAAACGGATTAAGCTCTGAAAAATCTGAATGGCTCACAGGCTGCAATCCTTTCTGGCTTAACGCGTTAGAAAAGCCATGGCTTAAAGCCTTAGCGTCTTGATGGTCTCAAACCTTTAAAGCCTTAACATCTCGCTCGTTTCAACCTTTTAAATCTGTTGGGCTTCAAAAACTAGAATCTCAACGGCGTAACATGTTACTGGCCTAAAACCTAAATCGTAGTGGCTGAAAAAAAGTGGGGGAAAAACAAGGAATTCCAGAAGGAATGCCAAAGGGAGAGCTCCAATGGAAGAACCAAAAAACAATGCGAAACTTCCAATGGAGAAAATCCAAAAAGGAAAAGCCCCGTCCAAGAGAACCATAAGGTCCAAGAGAACAATGCCAAAGGGAGAGGGGGCAATTCCAAGTGGAAAACTTCAATGGCAATCCCGCCTTCCGACGGAGTCCACAAGCGCCTGATATTTGAGTCACTTGTGCTAGGCCATCACCCTGCTGGTTGATGATGAACAAGAGTCCCGTCATTGGGACGGGGTTGATGCCAAAAGCAACAATGATCAGCACAACTCGAGCAGGGTAAGCGGCCGACTCTGCAAACAAGGAAGAAAAAAGCCAGAAAAACCACGCGCTTGATGCGTCCGCTCTTGTCCGGCACGGCAGGGCAAAGGACAGGAAACTGAGCAACAGAGACCTCTCCTTTCTCTTTTCCATCCTTCGGGAGGTCTGCAGGGTTTCCCCTTCAGTGGTGGAGTTGATGGTGACCATTCGCCCGTTGGGGCTGCAGTCAAGGATGCAGCAAAGTTCCGTCAACACTTGCTGCACAACTGCCGCCCAACAACAAAGATGTAGAAAACGCTGCTGCCCAGGACAAGAAAAGGTTGGACATCGACTAGCATTGAGCTGCTCCCGTGCGCCTCGCCGAGCGCGCCACTTGTGGGCTGATCAGCACCTGAAGCTCCCAACGTCATTGCATCGCCTCCCTGGCTCCACACACCTCCCCAGCCCCAAGCTTGTGCGCCTCCACGCTTCCGCGGCTCCACGCTTCCCATCTCCACGCCTCCCCAGCTCCACGCTTCCCCCCACGTCCGGCTCCACTCCACACTTCCCCGACTCCACTACATCTCCCCAGATCCACGCTCGTCCGCCTCCATGCTTGCCCAGCTCCAAGTTGCCCCAAAGCCCACAAGTTTCCCCATGTTCCATAGAGAGCCCGCGCATCGCCTTGTTTTTTCCACAACGGCCCGCGACTTCTTCTAGCTTGGAGACGTACGAATTATCGATGTCAGCCTGGTTCGCAAAATCTAGGAGACACGCGTTATTTTCTAGCAAAGTTCGCGCAAAGCTGCGATGTTGGACTGCGCGGGTGTTTTGGCAAGCCCCGCCGCCAAAAAAAAAAACAGTGTCCCAGGGTCGCACTTATGCGGAAATTGTGGGAGTTTCGCGGGAAAGTGAGGGAATCGTGTGGGAATTGCGCGCAACAAATTGCTCCCAAGATGATTTACAAAGGAGGGCGCTCAACAAATACGCACCAAGAATGAGGTTTTTGCTCACAAAAGGCACGAGAGAAGCGATTTTCTGCAAAGCTGGCCAGATTGTGCCCCGTTCTGGAAAGGCGTGCTTCTGATGGAAAAACAACCACGCTCTCCACAAAAATCATCGGAAACATTCCACATCCAAGAAGGAGGTCTGGGCATCTTAGTCAACTGATTAACAAGACTAAAACAAGCAGATGTCTTCAGATCCAAATTTCCATGAAGAAGGAACTGTTTGAAGGTCGGCGGGTCAGGCTCATCTTCTGCAGCATACTCAACTGTAATCTCCGACGCCACCAAGGCTGCCAAAGACTATTGCCTGGGTTTGGGGGGCGGACACCATCTTCCCTTTGGGTGTGGCTCAAAATTTAACACATGGGGTTACGCAGGTGTTGGTCTTGTCTTATAACAAGGTGCCTTGTCGGGTACCTTTTGTTGAGCCGCAGCCAAATTTCCATCACCAGCCACGACTTGCTGCTGCGACAAGCAGGGAATGTGGGAATGAGCGAGCCGTTTTGCGGCCCCCTTAAAAAAACGGAAGCCACCCATCATGTGAGACTGTCTCAATTGTCCCAGATTGACAACTTGGTGATTGGGACAGGATTCCAACTCAGTCCAACTGGCCATAGGTCAACAGCTCGTACCCCCAGTGAACATCCCAATCACTACATAGGCTTTAAAATGGGTGGTGAATTCACCTACCCCAAAATGGGATCCCAAAACGGTTTTGACAACAGCCAAAGGAAGCCACCGGGATGAGTTCATCGGGGTCCTTCCAACTCATTCCAACTGAGCACCAGCTGCTGACTTTTCTCATACCACGATCTCCGGCCCGGCGGCACAGACTTGGCCGCCGCAGTACCTGGAGCCCGGGCACCTCGGCGTCACCCCACGCCCCCCCCCATCGCCTGGTTGGAAACAGCTCCGGCCGGGACTTTCCTAGACACAAAATTGCCCGTGTTTGACCCATCTCACCAAAGTCTTCCAAAGCACATCCCAATGCTTAGTAACCGGTTCCGACCTGGGAGGGAATCCTCTGGGTAATTTTGGGGGTGTGTTCAAAGTGGGAGACCGGAGGGGTTGGCTCTCACCACCTGTCAAACGCCAGGGCCACACCTAGACTCCAGGCAATATGGCTGGTGCCCTTGATATAGGGGAACCAGGGCAACTTCAATCACGCTTTGTGCGATAGTTGGACGAATGTTAATTGTGGACCTCTTGGTGGACATCAGACAGCTGCGAACGGACTGGCCTGAGAGTATGGCTGGAAGAAAGCTACAAAAAGCCATTGGCCACCAATGGCCGGCTTTCACCAGATTGGTGGTTTGGATTGGTGGTTTGGTGGTTGAGGAGGAGTTTCCCATTTAGCCTCCAACTAAGGGTTGCCTGAAATGGACTTTCGCGCAACGCTTCTGTCCAGTAGGATCACCATCCTCCGAAATCAGGTGCACAGCAATCTGGGGCCGTCTGGCAATTCAAACCAGCTTCACCCACAAACAAATCAAGCAGTCCTCGTTATGGGGTGATGGGGGATTTGACATTAGATAGGGAGGAGTGCGGTTCAAACCATTTCGGTAGAGTTGGAACCGCCAATTTGAGACACTCCTCCAAGTGATTCCAGGCCTCTAGGATCAGCAAGCGGTTGGGAAATGATGTAACTTCGTGGATAGCTCTCCTGAAGCTATTCATATTAGATAGGGAACATCTTAGATCTTTTTGATTTGCTTACACATTCTGCTTACACAATTTAACAGCCCTTGACATGGTTGCAAAAAACTTTGCCTTTGCAGCCTTTTACTAAACATAAACGGAAACCAGTTGCCAAGCACAGTGAAGCAATGTTTGCATAAAAAGGATGTCCACCGGCCTTTCAGTCGGCGATCCCAACGCTTGAAATTCCGTCGGCGGGATTTCGGATCGCCCCAACACCTCCGCCCCTTCCGTTTGAAGGTCCGCTTCACCAGGGCGCTGGTCTGGCACCCGGAAGCTCCGGAAATCCACCGAAAGATTCAGGCCTTCCACCTGCGTGACGAAAAACGAAGACTTGCAGACTCCAGGCACCAGAGGTACCCAAGACTTTGATTCTCTCCACAACCGCCGCTTTTCTGGCACTTGGGATTTGTGAAAAAGCGGTTTTTTGGGAAGGTGCTGGTAGGTTTTGCAAGGTTTCCTCTGTTTGCCCACTATGGGAACTGCGCGAAAGGTCAGGCTTCAATGAGGATGCTCGTTTTGTCCGGCTTCCCCCCATCCCTCAGGACGTCGGAAACAGCTCATTGGCCTTTTTCCCCGCCTGAAAGAGATACTGATCATCCGCTCTCTCGGCTGGGGTCCTGACGAAAACGGCGATGGATGGGTCTGCGCTCGAACGTCAAAGAAACGGGTCCACTCCTCAAATAGTTGTAGCCGTCGATGGCACAGGGACGCCCGGTCTGAGTATCCTGAAACATGAAGCAAACATGGGGCATTTCATGACGTTCACGTGCTGAATGCGTCTCGGCGGTCCTCCAAGTAGTAATTGGGAAACGCAGGGACCAGGCCAGCAACGCTCCACTTGTGGCAGGTTCGGCCCAAGACCTCCTCACGGCCCAGATAGTGGAGATTGCCCGTTGCATTGCTGACCCACCGCGGGCCAACAGGGCCTGAGCGTCTCACACACTCAGAGAGTACGCTTTCGGAAAGGAGTCACAGGAGTCGTGGTGTTGCCACATATTGCTCTTGCGCAGCACCTCGCGACTCGCGACTCGCGACTCGCGACTCGCGACTCGCGGCTCGCTTCCCGCACCTCCACACTCGTAGGTCCCGGTGGCATAAGTGCAGCACTTGCAGCAGTCCTTGACCTGCGGGAAGTAGAGATAACGAAAGCCGCCCACCGTCCTCAGCTGAGCACTGCGCTCGCGCTAAACAACTGGCCCCCTCTCACAGCGAAACGGCGGCTCGGTGAGTTGGCTCGCTCACCGTTTGGCAGCCCAGGCAAACTGCCAGTTGGATGGTTCAGTTCGGGGTTCCCGAAAATTCTCGACTCACAGCCAAGGATGAGCAAGAGAGTGCAGCCAAGCATCAGCTGCTCGCATCGCGTGTTGTTGTGAAAGGCCGAGCACAAGTGATCTGGCCGGATGCCAAGTCAAACGCAAATGGTTCATTTGGAAAGCTCCTCTTGGTGGGAAACAGGGTAGGCCCATTTGGGGTCCTCCCCAACTGGATCATATCAAGAGCTATTGTCATGTCACTCATGAGGGTGTGCCCCTGCGCGTGTACGTCCCTTGGCTTTTAGTACAGTTTGGAGCCGTTACGAGTTCTTTCCCCCTTGGCACACCACGACAATTGCCCTTGACCATAGACTAAGGTTGCGCGTTGCAAACATGGATGCATCCCAACCCCGCTGAAACTGGCTCTCGCTTTGGGCAAACCCTGTAAATGCAATAGATCCTTTCCCGCAAACCCAACACCCAGATTTCAAATGTGGTGAAAAAAAAACTCCTTGGGGACCATGGCCATGGTGGGGACAAGTTCACCAATCTTTCCAGGGATCCTTCTTTCCAGAAAACCATCAGAACCCCAGGCGAAACAGCTGGTTGTTGAAAAGAACGATGGCTGCAAAGAATGGGGAATGAACCCCTAGAATGGTTTCTCACCGAAAGCCAAAGACTCCATGGCACACCTCGAGCAAACCTGCCTCGAGTGCCATCCGCAAACGTGATGCGAGAGGCTGCTACGCCCGCCCGGGAGTCCGTGGCATAGAGGCCTGCCGAGGCGAGTGAGACTTCGAGGCCCTTTTTGCTGCTGGTTTGATAGGCAGGGAATGAGAAATGGAATGACCCCCCAAAAAAACACTCCAACTGGTGGTGTCCTTTTAAGGGACTCCCAAACGGTTCATTCCCAGCAGAGGCAAGTTTTGTTACTTGAAAAGCGGGCAGAGCGGCACCGAATTCCACAAAGTGCCCCCTAACTTTGACCGCCATGTACTGGGCAGTTCTGTGGGTGTTGCTGGTTTGTGACGAGAAACAAAGATGAACTTGTTGAGACACCAGCGTTTGCTTGAAGATCTGGGTGTGTCTCCAAAATGGCCACCTGTCGAAACTGGTTTGTCCTTTGGCTTCCCTTGTTCCCACCAACCAGAGCCAGGAAGCTCGCCTGAGGTACGCTTATAATCCGAGACGTACCAGGCTTCAAAGGCCACCGGCCAAGTTGGTTGCGGCACGGCAAGGGCGGCCGCAGCCGCTGCCAGTGCCAAAACGTGCCGCAGCATCGGTGCCGCGCCGGCTCCGTCCAAGCCCGGTCTGCGGCTGGAAATCGGCTGAATGGCAGTCTTAGGCTCTGTCACATTGACAAAAGCAAGCGCTGCCGATGATTGGTCCTGTTTGCAGCTGCGGAGTCAATGGCAAGTTGACCTTGCGGCAATGATCCTTGACAAGCGCCAGGATCATGTCATGAGCCCTGAGACCCTTCACGCAGAGGTTGGCAAACCTTTTACGCACACTGATTATCCTCGCCAGCCAGAGAATCGGATTGGCAAGTACCCCAGCTGCCAATCCACTCTGGAGCATGCAGAAAACAAATTTTGAAGTTTTGGCATACGGTGCGACTGTACAGCATGACTGTGAGCCACAGTCGATATTCAGGCATCCAACTGACAATGGAGTTTGGGGCACCCCCCCCTTTTCGTGGGGAATATGGTGTGTGTGCGTGTGTTCACGATAAGTGGGTTGGTCTCAAAATAAAAGAACCTTCCCAACAAAACCAGTCGGCTTCCCTTTGGCTTCCGCTTCAACCGCCAAAAAGCATGCGCCCCGGACAATTGGGCTGTCGCCCTGGCTTTTTTTGTGGCTGAAAGTTGGTATCGTCCTCCGCGAACCGTTTCAGGGCTATATTGTCAGCGACTCATGCGCTGACAGTCACAGAATCTCACCGTAAACAGCTGTTTTGTTGACAGGCTTGTTGTGGAGCCATATGATGCGGCCCTTAGCTGGAGTTGGCGACTTTACTACCAAACTTTTCATAGGGGAATATACAACTTGGGTCATTATTTAGCCCCTTGCATGACTCACATGCGGAGGTCCCTGTATTCCCCTTATATACCTCATTGCCCCAGGGGGCCCTGTGTGGGATGGTTTTAAAGGGCAACCAAAAGAAAAACCAACCATCACCATTTCGGCTTCCCCAAGAAACAGACACGCCATGGACCCCGCCCATTTGGCCGGAAGCTGGCCCGGCCGCCAGCTCACGTCTCACAGCCCGAGTCGCATCTCCTCTGGCACGCCCACAAAGCCAGGGACGCTCCTGCGCTTGGAGCTGATCAAAACCATCTTACCCTTCCGTCGTTGCCACGGAACCTGACGTTTTGGGTTGAAAAAAAAACTGTATTACTTTAGAAGGGACTTTGTGGTGGGTTCCACGTTAATGGACGGGAGGGTACAACCTTGAGAGTTCTTTTCGGGGATTTGAGGCAAACTATCAAAATCCGATCGAAACGAGTTCAACCCTTTGGGATTTTGTGGGGGAGTTGAGCGAAACCATCAAAATCTCTTTGGGAGGATTTCGGAGCGCGCTTTGACCCAAAGCCCAAATGCGATGTTTATCTTGCTCGCGCACACGGGGGTCCAGCTGCACTTGCGGTGCCCAAAAAAGCTTGCGGCCGCTTGGCGGCCGAAAGCAACGCGGGCCATGCCCAATTCCACAGCACCGGCAAGGTGACTTCAGCAATAGAGCCTGAAACGGACGCTGCTGCCGACTTTTCAAGACCATCCAACGCTTCAAAACGCGCTGCGCTCTTTGCAGAGATCACCTCGAAAGCACCGCACGCCGGGAGAAACGACTTCCCAGCTCGCATGCCAGCCCCCTCTTGCTGCCTTCTGGTCGTCGGCCAGTGGCTTTGGGCCACGGCAGAAGAAAATTGTACGCGAAATGCATTGGGCTGCTTTGGCGATTCGTCTCAAAGTTGTGCTTCGTTGGAGGCCCATTTTGGGAACATCCTTCGAAGGCAGACAACTTCACCACGGTCCCAAAGAGGGCCCCTAGGTCTGACATGTTCCACACGTATGCAGTCGGGTGTTTTTGGGCTTGAGACTCCATCCATCTACAGCCCTCAGATTGTGCTGGAGCGGCCCATCCTAGGCTTAGCCCATTGTCACTTGACATGGTCAATGGAAAGCAGGAGGAAACCAAGCACCCAGAGGGGTTCCCAATTTTCAAGTCCTGCAAGGGCCAATGTCGTGTACCAGTGCAGCCCATATCTTGTACCGACTGCGGTAAACCGAACAAACTGGGGGTACGGCCTCCAGGGGTTACAACTTCACACCTTCACGGAAGCACCGAGGCGCGCGCTACGCAGCGGCTTGACCTCCCAAAGTCGAAAACTCAGAGCCAGCCAAGAAAAGTCGGTTTTCACTACCCCACGAACCACCAGCCCCGAGGGAAAATCAAAGGCATGGGGTATACGGTATAGGTCATTCTCACGAAACGACCGTATGAAATTGTAGCGGTGTGCTTGCTGCAGCCCTGCTTTTTTCCGAAGGCCTACCCCTCTTCAATCAGTCTATTTCAGCGTCCGCACGAGCGTGCCTCGTGACTCTTCCACCCGGTGGCGATGTTCTGACGGCGCCGGCTGCAGAGAATTCCCACTGCATTAAAGCGGGCTGTACTACATTACATTTAAGCCATGCGTGCAGCACTCCAGATACCCTAAAATGCCTACGCAAACAAAGCTCAAGCGTTTCGACATTCAAAGTTGTTGCCAGATTCCCCCGAAAAGTGAGAAGCGTCTGGTAGGGCTGTCTCAAACCCTCCCTCACAGATTTCCCTTTGGTTTCCTGCGAAGCTGGAACCAACGGGGGTCCAACTTGATTGGCATGCCCTACCTATCGCACCGATCGCAAGTTTGAGGCTGGCTTTGTTGAGGCTGTTTAAAAGGGATTGCTTCAATTGAGGTGCCTTCTGCAGCTTGCCAGCAGAGGCGCCGCGCGGAGTTGGCTTGAGCGATCTGGCGCGCAAGTTCATGAACAAGTCCCCACACTGATGTGTTCAACCCAAAGCAGGTGGTTCCCTTTTGGTTGCCCATTCCAAAAAAAAAACAGAGAAAAGATAAACTAGAAGGCAGCTGTCCCGAAGGCAAAATTAATCGAGCTGTGAGCAAATGATGTTCTCAGAGCATTTGCAAACAAGCTTCTGCGCTGACTGCGCACCATGTTGCCAGAAGGAGCAATCTGATTCACTGATTCGCTCTGCCAGCTGCTGTCGAGACATAGCTGTGAAAACGCACTTCGCACTACTTTCGCGCATATGTCTTGCGATGTTTAACCCGCAGTCGCTTGATCCGCAGCCACACTTTCGTGCATAGAGATTCCGCTTTTAGAAGTTGGCGCCGTGAACTTGTGCTGCATTGCCGGTGCCTACACCACTGGCTTCCAAGAGCGGGCTCGCAAACCCTAAGACAAACTTCCGGGCCCGTATCCAGACTTGCAATATAGCGGTTCACCGCACGTTCACGCGCCCCACGCGCACAATCCACTCAGAGAGTCGAGGGGTGCAATCCCGAGCAGCGCCCTCCCCCGCCCCCGTCGCAAGAAAGAAGAACTCGGACTCTGAGCAACTTCTCTGAGCAAGTCCTCTGAGCAAGTCCTCTGAGCAACTTCTCTGAGCAAGTCCTCTGAGCAAGTCCTCTGAGCAAGTCCTCTGAGCAACTTCTCTGAGCAAGTCCTCTGAGCAACTTCTCTGAGCAAGTGTTGTGAGCAACTTCTCTGAGCAAGTCCTCTGAGCAAGTCCTCTGAGCAAGTTCTCTGAGCAACTTCTCTGAGCAAGTCCTCTGAGCAAGTTCTCTGAGCAAGTTCTCTGAGCAAGTCCTCTGAGCAAGTTCTCTGAGCAAGTCCTCTGAGCAAGTTCTCTGAGCAACTTCTCTGGGCAAGTCCTCTGAGCAAGTTCTCTGAGCAAGTCCTCTGAGCAAGTCCTCTGAGCAAGTCCTCTGAGCAACTTCACTGAGCAACTTCTCTGAGCAAGTCCTCTCTGAGCAAGTTCTCTGAGCAAGTTCTCTGAGCAAGTCCTCTGAGCAACTTCTCTGAGCAAGTTTCTCTGAGCAAGTCCTCTGAGCAAGTTCTCTGAGCAAGTGCTCTGAGCAAGTTCTCTGAGCAAGTCCTCTGAGCAACTTCTCTGAGCAAGTCCTCTGAGCAACTTCTCTGAGCAAGTGTTGTGAGCAAGTCCTCTGAGCAAGTCCTCTGAGCAAGTCCTCTGAGCAAGTCCTCTGAGCAAGTCCTCTCAGCAACTTCTCTGAGCAAGTCCTCTGAGCAAGTTCTCTGAGCAAGTCCTCTGAGCAAGTCCTCTGAGCAAGTCCTCTCAGCAACTTCACTGAGCAACTTCTCTGAGCAAGTCCTCTCTGAGCAAGTTCTCTGAGCAAGTTCTCTGAGCAAGTCCTCTGAGCAACTTCTCTGAGCAACTTCTCTGAGCAAGTTCTCTGAGCAAGTCCTCTGAGCAGGTTCTCTGAGCAACTTCTCTGGGCAAGTCCTCTGGGCAAGTCCTCTGAGCAAGTCCTCTGAGCAAGTTCTCTGAGCAAGTCCTCTGAGCAACTTCTCTGAGCAAGTCCTCTGAACAACTTCTGCTGAGCAAGTCCTCTGAGCAAGTCCTCTGAGCAAGTTCTCTGAGCAAGTTCTCTGAGCAAGTCCTCTGAGCAAGTTCTCTGAGCAAGTCCTCTGAGCAAGCTCTCTGAGCAAGTCCTCTGAGCAACTCCTCTGAGCAAGTTCTCTGGGCAAGTCCTCTGAGCAAGTCCTCTGAGCAAGTCCTCTGAGCAACTTCTCTGAGCAAGTCCTCTGAGCAAGTCCTCTGAGCAAGTTCTCTGAGCAAGTCCTCTGAGCAAGCTCTCTGAGCAAGTCCTCTGAGCAAGTCCTCTGAGCAACTTCTCTGAGCAAGTCCTCTGAGCAACTTCTCTGAGCAAGTCCTCTCAGCAACTTCTCTGAGCAAGTCCTCTGAGCAAGTCTCTGAGCAAGTCCTCTGAGCAAGTCCTCTGAGCAACTTCTCTGAGCAAGTCCTCTGAGCAAGTCCTCTGAGCAAGTCCTCTGAGCAAGTCCTCTGAGCAAGTCCTCTGAGCTTCTCTGAGCAAGTCCTCTGAGCAACTTCTCTGAGCAAGTCCTCTGAGCAACTTCTCTGAGCAAGTGTTGTGAGCAACTTCTCTGAGCAAGTTCTCTGAGCAACTTCTCTGAGCAAGTCCTCTGAGCAAGTTCTCTGAGCAACTTCTCTGAGCAAGTCCTCTGAGCAAGTTCTCTGAGCAAGTCCTCTGAGCAAGCTCTCTGAGCAAGTCCTCTGAGCAACTTCTCTGAGCAAGTCCTCTGAGCAAGTCCTCTGAGCAAGTCCTCTGAACAAGTCCTCTGAGCAAGTCCTCTGAGGAAGTCCTTTGAGCAACTTCTCCGAGCAAGTCCTCTGAGCAACTTCTCTGAGCAAGTCCTCTGAGCAACTTCTCTGAGCAAGTTTCTCTGAGCAAGCCCTCTGAGCAAGTTCTCTGAGCAAGTCCTCTGAGCAAGTTCTCTGAGCAAGTCCTCTGAGCAACTTCTCTGAGCAAGTCCTCTGAGCAACTTCTCTGAGCAAGTGTTGTGAGCAAGTCCTCTGAGCAAGTCCTCTGAGCAAGTCCTCTGAGCAAGTCCTCTGAGCAAGTCCTCTGAGCAAGTCCTCTCAGCAACTTCTCTGAGCAAGTCCTCTGAGCAAGTTCTCTGAGCAAGTCCTCTGAGCAAGTTCTCTGAGCAAGTCCTCTGAGCAAGTTCTCTGAGCAACTTCTCTGGGCAAGTCCTCTGAGCAAGTTCTCTGAGCAAGTCCTCTGAGCAAGTCCTCTGAGCAAGTCCTCTGAGCAACTTCACTGAGCAACTTCTCTGAGCAAGTCCTCTCTGAGCAAGTTCTCTGAGCAAGTTCTCTGAGCAAGTCCTCTGAGCAACTTCTCTGAGCAACTTCTCTGAGCAAGTTCTCTGAGCAAGTCCTCTGAGCAGGTTCTCTGAGCAACTTCTCTGGGCAAGTCCTCTGGGCAAGTCCTCTGAGCAAGTCCTCTGGGCAAGTTCTCTGAGCAAGTCCTCTGAGCAACTTCTCTGAGCAAGTCCTCTGAACAACTTCTGCTGAGCAAGTCCTCTGAGCAAGTCCTCTGAGCAAGTTCTCTGAGCAAGTTCTCTGAGCAAGTCCTCTGAGCAAGTTCTCTGAGCAAGTCCTCTGAGCAAGCTCTCTGAGCAAGTCCTCTGAGCAACTCCTCTGAGCAAGTTCTCTGGGCAAGTCCTCTGAGCAAGTCCTCTGAGCAAGTCCTCTGAGCAACTTCTCTGAGCAAGTCCTCTGAGCAAGTCCTCTGAGCAAGTTCTCTGAGCAAGTCCTCTGAGCAAGCTCTCTGAGCAAGTCCTCTGAGCAAGTCCTCTGAGCAACTTCTCTGAGCAAGTCCTCTGAGCAACTTCTCTGAGCAAGTCCTCTCAGCAACTTCTCTGAGCAAGTCCTCTGAGCAAGTCCTCTGAGCAAGTCCTCTGAGCAAGTCCTCTGAGCAACTTCTCTGAGCAAGTCCTCTGAGCAACTTCTCTGAGCAAGTCCTCTGAGCAACTTCTCTGAGCAAGTCCTCTGAGCAAGTCCTCTGAGCAAGTCCTCTGAGCAAGTCCTCTGAGCAAGTCCTCTGAGCAACCTCTCTGAGCAACTTCTCTGAGCAAGTCCTCTGAGCAAGTCCTCTGAGCAAGTCCTCTGAGCAACCTCTCTGAGCAACCTCTCTGTGCAAGATTCTTTCGATTTTTTTTCTGAACCAGCTTCTCTCAGCAAGTCCTCTGCGTAGGCCAGTGCAGGAGAATCCAGCCGCAAAACCCTTCGCGATGCTTTGAGAAGCAGAACGCAAAAAGTTGGTCGATCCCTTTTTTGGACCCGTGCGATTTCTGCCCAGTGAACCATGGCTCAAGCCAAGCAGGCTTATGGATCCACCCCAAGAGTTTTGGAGACTTAGTGTTTCTGCAACGCTTTCTACAGGGGCCTTTGAACCCCCCTCCCCCTCCCCGTTTTCCGTGTCCATTTTGTCAACCCATGTTACCCATGTTTCCCTTTTGAAGACATGCACCAAGCAATGGGCTCACATGTCCGTACCCTCGCCTTCTCTTGGCGCTTCTTCATCTGCAGGCTCTTCTGCAGGCCCTGAGAAGGAGCGGTACCTGAGAACCCGTGGCCAACAAGAAACCCGCAGGATCATACAAGAATACGCTTTGGCTGGTTCAAAGCAGAGACTCGCTTTGGTTTTCCCAACCAGCGTGACACCAACTATTTGGCGCCATCATGGTTCAAAAGAACGGGATACGACGACTCTTCGTCAACTCATATTGAAGATGCAGGAGACCCACCTCTCTTCACAATCCTGGAATTGCTCCCCCAAAACGCGCAGTCAACTCGCCTGCCTGGTCTTCTGCGTTCCTGCGAGAATGCGGTGCAAGTCGTCAACCATCGATCCGCTTGACAAAACATGGGGCTATCTCCAGACGCCGTGTTGCCTGGCCATAAGGCCAGGCCATAAGGCCAAGTACCCCCTACTCAAAATACCCTCTTTTTCCAGGTACTTTTGGGAAACCCTGGCTTTCCTTGGTAAATACCTCCTTTTTTGGTAGAGGGTCGACATGATACCCTGAAAAAAGAGGTATTTGGAGCAGGGGGTAGGCAACGCAACCACCCCTCTGCGTTTCGGCTGTCAGCTGGCCTCCAAAGCCATGGCAGTTGCTGGACGCGAGGCCTCAGCCTAGGGCGCTGCGCTTCTAGTGTGACAAGCGTTCGGTCAAGAGACACGAGACTCAGAACGAAAGCAGAGTCGAGTCTGCAGTATCTTGAGTGATGGAAAAGAATCCGCAGATTCCTTGCTAAGCCATGCCCCACCCCCCCACCCCCCAAAAAAAGAAAGAGTATCATTTACCCCCCCTTTTTCACCCTCCCTCCCCCAGGAAAATACAACTGCTACGTCCTTCGAGACAGTCGTGTCACTCCGAGAACTTCACCATCGAACTGCCTGCTCGAGTTGAGGCCTGAGGCGGAATGTGCCGCTCAAAGCCTGAATTCCTCTTACCAACCAGACAGCGGCCAAAAAAAATGGGCCCCCAGCTCGCAAGCTGAATAGGGGTTCGTTTGGAAGGAGGGCTTGAAGTCTCACCTTTCCCCTTTGGGACACAAACCGTTGGAGTGCACCCTCTTTCCAACGATGGAGGCTGAGGGATTGGACCCTGCTCCTGAAAAGACGCCAGAGTGTCCACTGCAACTGTTAGAGGGCCAGTGAACCCCAAACTCAAAGGCCCAGCCTGGCTGTGACAGCCCTTCTCGCCGCTCAGATGCTGTCCGGCCTCGCCGTTTTTCGTTTGGCCGGGGCCAGCACGGGGGGCAGTGCCTGTGCCGTCGTAGAAGGCACTTTGGAGTCCCATCTTTTTGGGGAGTGCCGATTTCTTGGTCCGGCGGCTCTCGAATTTTGACTGACATGCTTGTGGCAGTCCTCCCGCTGCTGAAGGAGGAAGCGATGCCGATCCTGCTGGGACAGACAAAAAGACCTATGGCGGGTGTTCAACGGATTGGCGTCAGTGTGAAATCGATGCCAAGCCAATCCTGGTCCAAACTTGCAATGGTTTACCAACCTAAAAATATGATTGGGTGTTGACCGAACCTCACATGTGGTTGTCCAAGGGTACCCTTACCAAAAAAAACGAAATGAAGAAGATACCAACCGCTTGGAGTCTGTCAACATCGCGCGCAGGGCGTTGGACCCCGCCGAAGCCTCCTCGGTTTCGCCGCTGAGCAGCGCTGGCAGCTGCAAAGGCGCCCGGTCCCGCCACATCTCCAGCGCACCCAGCGGGTTGGCCTCGCAACTCTTTTGAGAGAACCCTCAAAACAGGGTGGTAAAGAAAAACCGAAAGGAAGCCACCCTACAATGGGGTCCTGTTTTCTGAGTTGCAGACCCCATTTCAGCTCTCCAAGTTAGAACAAGTTAGGACCTTTCAGGGCCACCCCTTGGGTGCCGCTTTTGAAGGGGCACCAAACTATGGCCCGAATTCTATGAGAAACCCCCAATTGGTCAGGCCCCCAAGCCCACCACCAATCCAATCAATAAAGGAGGACCTGAAAACTGCGAATCTGGGCCGAGATTCTTGCTACATTCCAACATTATCGTTGAAGTTAGAACCCAAACACCGCTTCCAGCTCTTTGCCCCAAACCGCTCGCGCCGCTCGCGCGACGTCCGCGTCCGCCTGCTGCCCCCCCCCCCGGTGTCTTCGCGCCTCCGGGCTGCACACGGGCTGTATGCGCTGCTCGTGGCTGTAAAGCCTGGCAGGCCTGAAGCCAGGGCTCGCCTTCCGTCCGGTGGTTTGGTTTGGCTTGGCTTGGCTTGGTGTGACTTGGACCTTGGGGGAGCTTCCCCATTCGGCTTTCGAATTGGGTTCAAATGACCCCGAAACCACCAATCCAAATGAACGGCCCTTCCGAGCTTCCCGCGCAAAGAACGGCGAAAACAAAAACAAAAAACGCCTTCTGCGAACTTCGGGGATCCTCATAAGTCAACTCCTTGTCACGTTCGATTCTGCAGCTTGGGACTGGGAACATCCTCAAAAACTCGTCGGTCAAACACTTCGCCAAAGAAAGGCCCAAGGGCCCGGCAGGATCTGCATGGGGCTCTTGGCCCGCACCGCGTCCCACATCTCTGCGGACTGGGAGGGCCGCTGGCCACACCTACGAGTGAAACGGCTGGGGGAACAGGGGAACAGGGGATTGGGGCGATGGGCTCTAACGAATGGCCATATGATTTAGATGGAGCCCACGCTGGGCAGTTGGAATTCTCCACTGGTTGAGGTTCTCCACTTGTTGAGGTGGCTGATGAAAAGAATGGGTGCCGAAATCGGACAAATACACATTGACGTGATGTGTTCTCCTGCGATTGGAGTTCCCATTCCTTCGAATTCGAACCCATTGAGTCCGGTCTGAAAACGGGTTGCAAAGCTGCGGAGCTTTGGCACTCGGAGTTCCCGACATATTTCCCCTATATCTGGGCTCTTGTAAAGTCTCACCTTCTAGTTGCCAATTCAACGGGAGTTTCCTTTGGGTAAGATGTTAGGAATCCATGGTACCCTGGCAGACCCCTCTTGGTGCGCTGCTCCACCAGATACTGCAGCCATTCATTGGCGGAGACCTCGGCTTCAAGTGTCTTCCCTGCAGGGCAACGGAATCATTCCCGATTCTGAACAACAACAAATGAGGTCTTTTTCAGTGAGTCCATGACTTTGAGGCCTTGCCGGTCTCATGTTGAACAATTGGGAGGAACACCAAAAAGACCACTTGGAGTTACCCCACAAGACAAACCCGTTTGTTGGGTTTGAAGACCTGACCTACGCTGCATCCCGGCGGTCTTCTTCGTCATTTAAGGCCCTCCAAGCCAAGTCGAAGGCGGCCGAGCCAAGTCTGCAGAGCCTACGGCCTCTCTCGAAAAATTGCCACAGCAACCCCGGATGAATCAACCTGGCGGATCAGTAAGGTGTTCCCCCCGATTCTCAAACAGGACAGCCCTCCTATGTATCAACCACGAATTTGTAAATGATATGTCCTCGTAGCGTGCAGCTCACAAGCAATTATCCAGACTGTGGGCTCTGCAGCAAACACTCGCGCGGTGTTTGAAAATAAGCATATAAACTGATGAGTCGCCCTATAAAGGAGCCCATACGTCAGGGCTCTAACGAGGGCATCGGGAAAAGAAGAGCAGCTGCGTTCGCAGGAGCCGAAGCCAATCTGGGAAGTCAGATTGGAAATGTTTGAATTGCAGAGCCTCCAGCTGCAGAAGTTGGCCGAAGGCTGGATGCTGAGATGCAGTCCAAAAGACCCCGAGTCAGGATATGTGCCCGTCGGGAGAGAAGATGCACCACGGAACCCCTTCACACAGCCAAACTGGGGACCCTTTAGTTTTTGGGCGATCCAAACAGCGACACACACCATGTTTCACCAAGCATTCGCAGTCCCGTCGTTTGGACGCACACGAGGCCTCCAAAACTCCGTGCAATGAATTGATGAATTCACGGGAGGTGACGGCCAGTCACAAGTTGACGAATTCAGCGGCCGGCTCTCGAAGCGAATTTGCAGCTTTGGATGATCCCCACCGTGTCTTGCAACTGGGGGCCAAATCCTCTTACCCTGAAATACCCAGGTATAAGAAAACTGACATCGATAGTTTGGGTGTTTTCGGCTGCAAGTCTTTCGCCCGTTGTAGGTTGCTCCATTCTCACTCGGTCCATCTCTTGGTCCTCCCCTGGCATGAGAATTCCCACGGGCTTTTTAATCTAGACCCTACCCCAAACCCATGACAAGCTTTGAGTGGACACCTCATGTCCATGAAAAACCTTGGGAGTCGTGTCTCTGAGGGCACCCTTTCCTAGGGTTCCACTAGCATAGGAAAACTACTCAAATAGCCTGGGAGTCAGCTAAAGAGCTACTTGCCCTTGGTTTCCCAGCACTTACACAACACTTACCACCGTCCATCTTAGTCCCCATGTGTTCCCGAAGGAGGCCACGGGAACCACCTCGGGCCTCTCCCGTTTCGGTCCCGCGTTAAAAAAATCTGTCCAAAATAAACCAGGACCGAACTGGACCCAACAAAAATGTCGGCTTCCTCTTCGGCTTCCCACGCCAAACGGAAAGACTCGCGTCACAAGCCCGCGGCCCCGCCTGCTGCACCTGGGGCAAATCGCCCCTCTCCCACTCACAGCTGTTGGTGTTCCTGGCACGTCAAATCTGACTCGCTCGGATGGAACAGAACCACCGGTGATTTCCTCTGGGTGGGGTCCTTGAATGAAATTCCGAGAAGTTCCCAGTTCAAGGACCTTTTTGTGACCCGAAGGCACGGCAAGGCTTGAAAGTCTGGAAAGTTGTGGAACTCCAACCTGGTTGTGGCATCTGAGTGCTTCCTGAAACATGAGCTATCCCAACTTCTGGAAGAAAAGGCAACCCCATGGCAGCATCTCTCAAGAGTTGGACCAACCCCTGTTTGGTTCAACAGATCTTTCGGCATGCCTCTCACGCCCGAACACATGACCCCCCCTCCAAAAAACACACACACACACACACACAAAATCGACTGGCGGTTTATGTGTAGCGTGCTTTTGGGGGACCCCCAATTTGCAGGCAACCCCCAAATGACAACCCCAGGATCGGCCGCCAGCCTCATGCTCATGCGCTTCGCGAAGCGCTGTTCCAGCTGCTTGCCAGCGGCGCCGTAGCCCCAGTCCACCGAGTCCTGGACTCGTCAAGCTTGGGAAGCCGGAAATTCGACCCCCTGGCTTTTGCTTGAGGCGAGTCCTTCCCCGGTCCCTCCCCCAAGAAACAAAGAGAAGAAAAAATCCTCAGCTTCGCCGCCGAAGCCCATCATCTTGTCCACCTTGCAGTTCAGCCGCGCCGTGTGCGCCAGCAGCAAGGCCAGGTCGACACCTGAAGCCGCGCCCAATCTTTTCTCACCTATTTGGTCCATACAAGACCACACCTGGCGGGTGATCTGCCACAGTTTGCCCATCCAGCCGTCATTTGCCATGCAAACTGCCGCCTCTGCACCAAAATGGTCCGCTTCCGGAAAACTGGCAACGGTTGTCTCCCGGTTCCAAGGGAAACAAGAAAAACAAGGGCACCAACTCACGAGCCATGCAACAGAAACCAGCGCCACCCCAATTCTGGGGGCTTCTTGGAGGCAATATCCAAAGGAGCAACCAGAACGAAACCCAGGAAAAGAAGAGAAGTCCACCGCCCTTTTTTGGTATGATGCTTTTTGGGGCAACAAAAAACACGACACGTGTTTTTTGCTTTGTTCTTCTTTTTTCTTCTTTTTTTCGCGCAGACGGGAAAGCCCACCCGGAAAGGCCCCCGAGCGAGCGAGGCGTCGAAGCTCCGGTTCGAGGCCCGGGCTCTTGGCTGGGCCTTTCAGCCTTTGGCAGCCGGCCATGAAGTCCTCCAGCGACACCTGGCGCAAGAACTTCCCGGCGCCCGTGTGGGGCTCGTCTTCCTTTTAGGGGCGCCCCCGTTTTCTGGGTCATTCAAAGGCAAAGCAAAAGGAGCCGTGGCTTGTTTTTTAGGGCGCCCCCATTTTCTGGGTATGGTTGATAGGGAAAGCAAAAGGAGCCTGAGGGTTAATCTACATGTGGGTGTGTCTTCTTTGGAGGGTATCCCCATTTGGTTGGTCTTGAAGGCAAGCCAAGCCAGAAAACATATCCACATTGGGTGTGTCTCAAAGAGATTTGGACCCGAAGAACGATTGTAAGGGGTTCACATGTTTGAGACCCCCGGAGAGAAAAAACGCTCAGTGATCCCTAAATGTCCCCCGAGAACATCGCCGCTGTCAAGGAGCACCCGCCTTGAATGGGCCACAAAGGCCATGCTAAAAACCACAACTTTCTCACGTGCCCTGGTGGACACGTGTGTGGCTGAATTGGCCGACGCGGCCACATGCACACGTAGGCCGGAACGGCTACTAGGTCTGCTAACAAAAGAGTGAGGGCGAAGGGTCTTAAACAGGCAGGCAAACATAAGTGCTCCTGTACGGCACGGAAGGTTCAGGCTAAGTGCAAGGGGGTGGCGGGTTGCCCCGCTGCACACGGCGCATGTCAGCATTTGGACAGCTGATAGAAACGCAAGGCGGGGGTACTGCATGAAAGCGCGGGTCTCATCAGGAGTATATAAGCCAAGGAGACTCCGTTGCTCTACGCAGGAGCTCAATGCGGCGGACAGCAAATTGTGGCAAAACGAACCTGTCGGAGAGGCTGTTGAGACCAATCCAGTCGACCTTGAATCCACCGCGAATGCCTTTTGGCTGGCTCATGCGCGACAACTCCAGGACCTTCTGACGGGGAACTTATGCAGGTTTCGGGCATGGTGGACTGCCCTGACTAGCTGACTAGCGTGCCAAAGGCTGTGCGCGCCGCTCCAGCCAACCGCGCTGGTGAGACATGCGAACGTGGATGCACATGGTTGTCGGGCCAAGCTCGGCTTGATGTTTTGATGTTTGGCTCATCTCTAAGCAGTTTGGTTCACAGAAAACAGCAAACAGCAAACGGGCATCTGCAAAAGGGCACCGCCCTTTAACCATCGATTTTGGGTTCTAAGGCGACGCAAGATTCCATGGGCCTTGCAAAAATCCTGACACCAAGCATTAGAACCACCAGCAATCGGTCTTTGCTCAAATGCGGGCCGCGAGAAAGACAGGCTGGGCCGGACGTGCCCAGTGTCATCCACGTCAATCAGCTTGAAGAGACTCAGCAAATCGGTGGATTCAAGCTCCAGCTTGGTCATGAAGTGGGACCTCCCGCGCAGTCACGTCACCAAGAGTTGGGTGCGCCAACATGGGCAAAGGAAAGCACTTCCAAGCCACTTGAGCCAAGTGTCATCGTGGGTGTGTTGAGGATTTCCACAAACTCGTCCATGAATATCACCCCCTCACCTGGCGCAAGTGAAAGCCCAGATGTCGGCGTCTTTTGGCGCCAAGTTTGCCCAGGCCACCAGATGTGTCGAGTTTGGCAAACCTCAGGCACGCTGGTTCTGATTCTGTGCTATTCCGCCCATCCGAGACATGAGGGCCCGGCACGTCCTTGATTTTGCGCGCGTAGGCTTCGGCATTCCGCGTTTGCTGCTGCATAAAAAGATCATGATCGTCTGCCGCAACTTTCCTGGAAAGCAGCAACTCGGCAAGCCCCACTGGCGTGCCCTGCGACAGTCATCCAACAGCCAAAGAGCCGCCAAAATCGTTTTATGTCAGTGCCCTTCACGCTCAGTTTGTCCAAAGAACTCTTCCACACAATGCCGCATGAGTTGGGTTGGGACCATTGCCGCCACCAAAAAAAAGCCTGACGTTTGGGTAAGTTGGAATTGATCTTACATACAATTTCAAGCCAAGAATCATAGTTTGCTGCACGAAAACTGCACCTGCGCACGGGAGCTGGTGTCCATTGCAAACTCCGAAACACCACGCCTACGACGTTGAGTACGCAGAAGCCTGAGTTCGCACTGCAAGGTACTATTCAAGCCTGCAAAAGGGTACAGTTCTCTGTGAACAATCCCCCAGCATCAAACATGTGCCAGCAGGGGTCGATTCATTCAAAACATGGCACGACCGGTCTCACCAGTTGAGGCTGGAGTCCAACCACACAGCGGTAGATGATGAAGTACAGAGAAAACCACTCATCCACATAGTCCACCAGAAGGCGACAAGGTATGGGCCAGTTGGCAAAAATCACTTCCTCGAATGCCCGAGCCGAATCCTGAATCGCAGGCAAGCGCAGAAGTATGTGCGACCAAAGCATCAAACATCGTAAGGATGGTATAGGTGAACGTCCCGTAGTACCTGCGGTTGCTTGCAACTTGCGGGTGTGGAAGAGGGTGAGACTTGTGATGCTGATTGTCCTGATCAAATGAGGATCAACAATTTACAAGCACACTGCAATCAAAGGTCGTCCAAGACCTCTGATTCACCCTGCCTGTAGATCTGTCTGCGCACATCATCCGGTGTGTCTTCCTTCTCCAAGAAATCCATAACCAAGTAGCCGACAAACATGCCTTCAGAGCGGGGATCTTCTAACTCAGTTCAATCGTGTGGAGAGTTGACCAAATCTTGACCTTTTTGCAAAAGCTTTGCTTTGCAGGCGGCACAAAGTGAAAAAAAGCCTTCACCTACTCTTCTCCGAAAAGGGCGCCCAGCTTCTTCCACGAGTATCTCACGCCGTCTTCCAGTCCGACGCGCAGCCTGCCGGGCCTGCCGTGCATTGAATCACCGCGATGAGCAGCATGGACCACATCAGCATGGAGAAGCTCGCGCCGATGCTCTTCAGCCTCGGGCCGCTTCACACGGAGCCCGAGGCCCGGAGTCCCCAAAGGAGCGACAGAACCCGGGAGAGGGACAGGCCCAGCCAGAAGCAGCGGATGCAAACTCACTTTCAGAAGGACCCCTCCCTCAAAGACTTGACACTTGGCCATGGGTCAAAAGCCAAATCGTACCCCCAGTGAACATCCCACTCCCCACTAAAATGGACTAACATGGGTGGTGCACCTACCCCAAAATGGGATCCCATTCGTTTTGACCCACAGCACTTGGGCCGAACTCCGGGTCCCAGTGGCAGCAGATTCAGGGAGTCCATGACGCGCGCCATGCGGACCACTCGCAAGCCCCGCGCCAGCTTAGCCAAGCGGACCAGGCGAAGAACCTAATCGAAGGACGTCAATCCGTGCCCTGTCGTTTCCAGAGCGTCACCTGGAAATTGGTGGACTTTTGGAACCAAAATGGTTGAGGTTTGTATGGCAGTGATGGTTCTTGAGGGGTCGATTCTACCAAGTTCAAGATGGTTATATATTTATAGGTGTAACAGCGATATTATTTTAGGAGTCCGCAACAATGCCGCGGACATACGCCGTTGCACACCCCATGTAACAAGACTTGCTGGCTTGTTCGCAGCCTCTCGTTACATGCCTGCATTAGTTGCATATGCCGATGCTAACCCAGACTGTGATTTCTCGAGGGTGCCTGCAGACCAAACATTTTGCGCGGCATACCTGTGCAGAGTCAACTTGGGTCTGTGCCGAAACCAGGTGCTCGCTCCGGGAAGTTTCAAGTCGTGAAGAGAGCTTGCCCTTGAGAAGACGAAACAAATAGCAAGTAGCAGGGAGGGGCCAGTATTACCTCATTACATACCTCGTTACATGCAGTTGGTACATGCCTCGCCACACACCCCAGCGCGAGTCCAACGACTACATACAAGATGCGTGCCGCGTCGCTTGTTACGTACCCTTGAAACGATCATACCCATAGGCCTTACTATAAACTTACAAGGTAGTAGATCGATTATTTATTTGCAGCGAGGGTGTCTTGCAATACGAGTAAAACGGCACGGTATTTCAAAGGTGCACAGCCTACAAATTAAATAGGAAAGTCGCCATTCCATCCACATCCAAAAGCGTGGACAGGAGCATCCAGCTGCTCTCTTCTTTTTGTCCATCCACGCAAAAAGACGCGTTGTCTCGCCACAGCAAACCTAGTCCGCATACGAGACTCCAAAGGTCCTAGGCAATTGCTGCTTAGTAAGCAGACCCAGAAAGTCAAGTGGCAAACATTCAAGCAAACGACTTCGAAATAAGAGGAATGCGCTTTTAGGGAAGCTCGGTTTAGGGGATCCCAAAAAACATGACCAAATTTTGCAGGTAATCCCTTTGACGCCTATGACTAATCCGTGCGGATTGGGCCGAGCTCAAGTTGTTGGTGGTTGGTGTCCTTTTGGTTTCCAGTTTTTGGTTACCCGAAAAAAGGCTTAAGACCAGTGGCTCATGCATTCCGACAAAGCAACCCTGGATTTGAGTCAAGTTCATTCTTAACAAATGGATCCCTGGATATTCGACTGCACCTCTTCAAATTCACTGGGGTCAGTGGCTTTGCCAAGGCACGGTGGAGGAGCCAGGGATGGAGGCGGCCAACAGCACTTCCATCAGCGAGAAGATGACCACCATAAAGTCCAGCCAGTTCAGTGCGAGCGTGAAGAATCTCAGGCCGTAGACCAGCCTACGCTCGCGGAGTCCTTTAAAGGAGTCTCAGGTACCACTGCCTTCTCAAAAACAACGAAATGCATCTGAGACGCAGCCGCAGAAACAGCTCCAGAAAGAAGAGGCCGGTGAAAATCGTGTCCAAGACGTTCAAGACGCTTTCTGCACCTGGCGCAGAAGCAAAGCCAGCCATGGCACCAGAAAGAATCAGTTCCACCGCTGGAGGGCCTGGCCACAAGTCGGCAGCTTTTTCGGACTTGCCCGGATAGCCAATGGCGAAGCCGATGTCCAAGCCTCTGTATTGCCTGAACTCGTGGGGAAAGTGTGCAGAGTGGAAAAAGCATCCTTCTGTGATGCCAATCTGAGTCATTCTCTACAGAAAGTGGATGAAATCGTGCTATGCTCTCCCTGGTTTGGTCTTAGAGAATCTTGGTGGTTCTCCCAAGCCCCGCACTGGATCTATATTGTCTGTGACTCACGAAGCCAGACCCATGGGAATGGCAATGAACCGTCAACAAGCAGTTGCCAACTCGTTTCTGGCACATGACCTCAGATCCTATATAACCTGAGGACAAAATGCACGTGAGACGACTCACTCTTCAGTCAAAGCAGCACGGCTGCGGCCATGACGATGACGTTGCCAAGGATCAGCCAGGAGATGATCATCTCAAACACATCCTGAGCATTTCAGGCGACACGTCAATGTCATGTCAAGTGCCACGAGGGAACCATGGCCAGGGCTAAGAGGCTGAAGCTGATGCCAATTCCCAGCCCTGTTTGGCCATTTGAAGCAGGCGGTTCTACTTCCCGGGTTCAAATGTCATTGTATTTGTATTGTGCACACCGTTATCAGCATTTGTTGACAGAACCAAAGGCCGGAGTCTGTAGATTCATTGGCCGCATAGACCCCAAATCGGCAGAGAGTGCCCTTTTTGGGGGCATTGTACAGGAAACCACAGATTAAAAACAAAAAAACACAATTTCAAGCGATTTTGAGTGCCCGACTAGCATGGCTGGCAGATAACAACAGCACCATGACAAGCACCCGGACTGCATCTTCCAACAAGAAACCAATAGCAACCACCCAGCATCGCCAAACAAGCAGCAACGCAACTTGAGAACATCCAAAAGCATCCACGCCACAGCACCGAACAAGCGCACCAGCAACCAGGACCATGGTGCTCAGCACTTGGCGCCGAGCATCCGTCTCTATGAACTGGCGCAGCCCGGCGTGCAAGTTCAGCCGGTGGTGCGACTTCTCATCTGGGATGAGTTGGCACGGGAGATCGTGCCGGAACGCCAGATATGGACACATATGGCCATGGGTCCAAATCCAGTACCCCCAGTGAACAGCCCAATCCCCACTAAAATAGACTCAAATGGGTGGTGAATTCGCCTACCCCAACATGATACCATTGGGTTTGACCCACAGCCATATCTCAAAGGATCCCTCCAGGCTCTGTTTCCCTTGCCTGCCTTTTCGAAGCAATGTGTCAGGGACCCCCGAAACATCGTGGGCTTCCTCGCGGTTTCCCCTTGAAGCCAACCAAAAGAACTTCCCTGCTGAAAAACCAAGCACGAAAAAGTTAAAAAAAAAAAAAAAAAAAAAAAAAAAACGCCCCAATGCAGGACTGTGAGGTATCCAATCGGAGGGGCTGCAGCTGTCTTCCTCCTCACCATCCTCATCTTCGTTGAAAGCCTCCTGAAACATCGCCTCCACTTCCTCACGTACGGCGTCGACTGGAGGGGGGCCTTCTTGTGAAGACAAAAGAAGCGGCCCAAGTCAACAACTCGCACACGCCAACAAAGAAAAAAGTCCCAATTTTCAGGACACCGGGTTGCATATAGAGAAAAGAAAGAAGAAAGAAAGGACAAGAAAGGAAGAACAAAAGAAAGAACAAAAGAAAGAACAGGAAAGACAAGACAAGAAACAAAGAAAGAACGAAAGAAAGAAATAAACGAAAGAAATGGACTAAAGAAAAACTGAAAGCGAAAGAGAAAGAGAAGAAAAAGAAAGAGAAAGAGTGCCCCCTGACACCCTTCTCTGACGCCTCGGGGGACTTGTCGAAGAACATGGTGCGACGCCCGCTGCCTCGTCCGGCCAAAGGTGCAGTTTTAGGGAAATCACCCCCCCCCCCCTATTAAGACATACTGTGACAAAATTGAAAGGCCCCATTTCTGGTGGTCCAATTGGATTCGTTCCTTGATTGGTCTGTCTTGGCGGAGCTAAAAAGAGCCAAACAGAAACTGGCCATGCTTGCCCCGCCCTTCCCCCCGTGTCAAGCCCCCCAACCCCCCTGTGTCAAGCCACCCCCGTGTAACTTGAGCCCGTCCATTCCGAGCTGCACTGAAAGCCGTGACGCGCTTCGGTATCGCTGGAGGTCAGGGACGAGCGTATCGATGACCGAGGGCTTCGAGCTTCCTAACGCGAGGACCCCGGGTCATACATCGCCAGCTATGTATCAAGGGGCCCCCCATCTCCGGGCCCGAGAAATAGAAAGTGGGGTTAGTCATCAGGGGGCGACATTCCCGCTGGAAATCATGGCAATTGGCTCCCACCATTCGGTGTAGAGGCTACGTGGGCGGCATTCAAGGACCTGCAAAAAAAGTTTGATCCTGTCATGCCATGGTCAGAACTCCAAAGAATCACTTCTGCTACAAAGAGATGCAGGGATCTGTCAGAAAGTGCGTTTCGGAGCCATCCCAAAGGGAACTTAAGTCATGTACTAATCTGGTCAAGATTGCGGGGCGACACAACAACAAAAGGCACATGCGCAGAGCAGATTGTGATCGGTGCGCGCGCGCGTGTGTGTGTGTGTGGTCAAGAGTCGTCCCCGAGGCTTTGCACCTCTGACAGCCTGCATTTTGCTCAGCGATCAAGTTTATTGAAGCCATTTTGGAGGGTGTACTTGAACTTGCTTGTACCTTGTCACGCGTCTTTTGGGAAGCAACTGTTACTTGCATCTCCCGCCTTCGCTTCAGATGATGCTTGCAGGCTGTGGTTGCCTGATGTTACAACAGCTGTGCAGAAATAGTGAGCTCCTTTGGGGCAAGCTCTCAGGGGTGTCCTTCCTTTCCTGGACCGACTGAAAATGCCTTAATCGCTAAACACATGCGTCGAGCACATATTGTGAGGATCCTTGACCTGCAAAGAAGACATGCAGGGCATAAGCGTCACAGAGAACAGATGCCTTGCAACTCGCAACCAACAAAGACATACTACACGTGGCAATAAACAGCAACAGCGGGGCAGCGCAACAGTGTCGCTAGTCAAATCATTTGGTCATTGTGTGACACTTACGTCGTACTCTCAGCACGTGAATTGGAGCACAGTCTACAAACGCCGACTAAGCGCAGGATGCCAACAACCAATGCCAACGACCCTTGGCACTATCGGCATTCGGGGCTTACTGAAGACGGCAACAAGCAAAAAGCTACAAAAACCTCGCGCCTGAGCACAAAAATGGCTTCACCCCTGGCATCAGTTGGTTCGGATACCATGTTGGGAAGCTCCAGCTGGGAGGGTTGCACAGAGGAAGCAAGACAAAAGAGTGACCCTCGGTCGCGCACCATGCGTTGGCATTGAACGTGTTTAAGAGCAACTCGCTGTGCACAACCTGGCAACACGAGGAAAGACTCAGGCCCTGACGTAGGCTTCGGCATCAGCTGGCCTGGTGGTGCAAGCTACCTTAAGCTACAGAACAAAAGGAATACATGCTGTACAAACGCGCGCACACACACACACACACACATGACACGTACACACACACACACACACACACACATATGACACGTACACACACACACACGACACACGACACACGACACACACACACACACACATGACACGTACACACACATATGACACGTACACACACACACACACGACACACGACACACGACACACACACACACATGACACGTACACACACACATATGACACGTACACACACACACACACGACACACGACACACGACACACACATGACACGTACACACACACATATGACACGTACACACACACACACACGACACACGACACACGACACACACACACACACATGACACGTACACACACGTATGACACGTACACACACACACGACACACGACACACGACACACACACACACACATGACACGTACACACACATATGACACGTACACACACACACGACACACGACACACGACACACGACACACACACACACACATGACACGTACACACACATATGACACGTACACACACACACACACGACACACGACACACGACCCACACACACACACATGACACGTACACACACATATGACACGTACACACACACACACACCTGACACACGACACACGACACACACACACACACACATGACACGTACACACACACACACATATGACACGTACACACACACACGACACACGACACACGACACACACACACATGACACGTACACACACATATGACACGTACACACACACACACGACACACGACACACACACACACACATGACTCGTACACACACATATGACACGTACACACACACACACGACACACGACACACGACACACAAACACATGACACGTACACACACATATGACACGTACACACACACACACGACACACACACACACACACATGACACGTACACACACATATGACACGTACACACACACACACGACACACGACACACACACACACACACATGACACGTACACACACATATGACACGTACACACACACACACACGACACACGACACACGACACACACACACACACACACATGACACGTACACACACATATGACACGTACCCACACACACACACACGACACACGACACACACACACACATGACACGTACACACACATATGACACGTACACACACACGACACACACACACACATGACACGTACACACACATATGACACACACACACACACACACGACACACACACACACACATGACACGTACACACACATATGACACGTACACACACACACACGACACACACACACACATGACACGTACACACACATATGACACGTACACACACACACACACGACACACACACACACACATGACACGTACACACGTACACACACACACACACACGACACGTACACACGTACACACACACACACACACGACACACACACACACACACACATGACACGTACACACACGCACATGCCATCTACCCAAGTGCCCTCACCCACTTGCCTGTCTGGCACCACAGCGCTGGAAAAGCGAAGCTTTGAGTTCCGCACCTTCACCTCGGGGGAAGCGTGGGGGTTGGGGGGTTGAGGCGGGGCATGCCTCCAAGAGAAGCCTCCGCTTCCAGGAAATGCCCATGTGTCCAGAAGTCTTAAGCCGACTTCGCTGGTCAGACCAAAGACCCAAATCTGGGATTCCAGGTGCTGCTTGGCTCTGAAAGAACGTGAACACGGTGTTCATCAAAAATGGATTGTCTGTGACCCAAAATGGGCTGGCCGCTGAGCTTTGGGCAGAGCGTTTGAATCGATGGGCGTCCTTTCGACTTCCTTTCAATTGCTAGCAAACTCCAGCAAGTTCAATGTAGTCCCTAAGGTTTGTCCAAACTATGGACCTTTTTTGGACGTCCAAAGAAGGAGGCGCGACAAACATCATCTTCCGGTCCTAATCAAAAGGAGGCATCATGTTGACAGAGAGAATGAGAACTGGAACCTCCACGCCAATCAACTCAACATATGCTTGACACCAAAAGGCCCCTCTCCAAATGAGAGCCCCCGAAAATTGAACTCCCCTGTTGGTGTTAGGAGAATCACCAAAGGTGTGCCCTAAAATACGAACATGCTCACGACCAGAGCCAAACGTGTCACGAATTACTCCTGGCCGGTTTTTGTGTTGAACAGTTTGGCTGCTTCATGTCCCTCACAACATTCTCGAATCAGGAAATGTCGACCGAAGCCGCCTAAAGTCCAAGTGGCACTGTTTCGCGCGCCGGACATGCTCGGTCTGGTATGGCCACTGGAACGTGGCAAGAAGAGCTTCTTGCCCTCGTGCTCCGGAACCTCCCGGAGAGCCTCCCTCACCTCCATCACCTGGCTCCAGACGTCCCAAAACCAACAACCCCGTTTGGGGCCCGGCACACTTGGCTGTGGGTCAAAAATAGGTACCCTAAATGGAGCCCTGGTAAATGGAACCAAGGACTAAAACCTGCGGTCCCCTAATGGTTTCATTTTGACCCATACCCACTTGCCATCCGCCTCTAGGATTTTGGGCTCTTCTTGCAGATCATCCAGCACCGAGTCGTCTGGAACTTGGACGCGCGGCTCTTCCACCAGCTCCGTTTGCACCGAGGCATTGGCCGCCTTCACCGGTGCCTGAGCTGCGTCAAAGCTTCACACGAGTGGTTCTCAATATGGTGGACCCACTTCTGCTTGCTCAGCTTGGTATTTCAAGGGAAACGAACATGAAACTGGCAGAAATGCAAAGCGCGCCAAGGATGCTGGATCTTCGCGGTCATCCATGTTCTTCGTGCCTGCGCTTGGGATGCTTGTACTGGCAAAAGTAAATTTCAGGAAGCGCGGCGAAGGGCGGCTATGTTAACAATGACTCCCCCAAATAAACATGGAAGCCTGCCCCCAAAATGGGAGCCGAAAATGGTGGGGCTCTTCTCGGGGTCCCGTCTTGATTTGTGGGCTCCCACGAAATCGCCGAGGGCCGGGCAATTTCGATGGAGAGCTGATCTGCGGGCACATCCTCGGCGACGGATGTACCATGGCCGATTTCTCATAAGGTTCCCCCTTCAAGGGCTTTAAGTGTCGCAACAAAAAGCTGCAGAAATATCCAGCCACACTTAACCCCGAACTGGCCATTTTGACCATGGGAGTGCCCTTCATCTGCGCTCAAATGTGTGCGCACGTCTGAGCTGGCAAGAGGCTCAAATAGTGCAAATCTTCCTCGTACTGCTCCTGCGGATCACGCAGAGCTTGGCTGTTGAAAAATTTCCTTGGAAAGGTACCCAGACAGCCAAAGAAATGCTTGAATGGTCCCAGAGCTGCACTAGGGCTGATGTAGTATGGTAAGCAAGCCACTGGCCGCTACATGAATCGAAACTAGTTGCCTCCCGGGGGCGAACAACTGTGTCCTTAACAGACTGCAATAGCTCGCGAAAGCGCTCACCACCATCCATCGCAGTTCCCAAGCGTCCAAAGTCTGTGAGCTGTCAGTGTGTCAGCATAGCAAGGATTCTCACAGCGGCACAGCAATTTTGGATGAGGCGTTTCAGCTTTTGCATTGCTCATGTGGGCTCAGTGAGAGGCCTGCTGAGCCAGAGTCGTCAATTGCAAGATTCTATCGCAACTGCATCCGCCCTTGCGCAATCTTGGTTTTCACCACAAGCGCGCACGTATCCTCTGCAACCACGAGACTGGGGCTTCGGAATTCGCCTCAGGCTCCAAAGGCTCCGAAGGCTCCTGGCACAGGCGAAGGCAAGCGGCGGGCGATCCCGGCCGAGCCCTTCCTCGGAGGCGTGGAAGTACTTCCGCTGCCGAAAGTCGGCAGCACCTCCGGTGGGCGCCTCTCCAGTCGGGGCCGTCGGCGCGACTGCGGGCGCCGCCGCGGGCGCCGCGGGCGCCGCGGACGCCGCAGAGGGCTCAGGTCGCGGTTCAGGAGTGGCGAATCCTGGCGATGCGGACTCCATAAGTTCAGCCGCAAACGTACCGTCTTTGGAAAGCGATGCCCGTCTCCTGACAGAAATGGGGAGGTCGGCGTTGACGGCATATCGGGGCTTGGCGCTCTAAAGCCTGAGAGCCAACGTCTCACAGGATTGGCCGAAGGTGGCCAATCCCCTGCAAACAGTGGCCGACTCATGTCGGATTCCTCAAAATTGGTGCCCCGTCAAAACATCCAAAAGAGGTTGAGGTTATCATCCCTATACCAAGGAAACCTCACCTGAAATGGGCCAAACAAAGTCATGTTGAAAAGGAACCCCTGAAGGGGGTGTTGATATAAATCGGGAAACAACCCCTGCAACAAGGGGTCCCTATCTTAGCCAGCGATTCCATTTGCCTTTTTGTAATGAAGGGAAGCACCCTTTGAGCTGAAAGTGGCTGGTTACCCGCTCAAAGCTTCGCCCCCTCGCACAGTTGCAAGCCACCTACAGTGGAAAGTTGAGAGCTCGTGTTTCCTTCCTTGACCTGGAGTGTTTCCGCAAGGGTTTCTCATTTCCTCCATGTGGCTGTGGCTCAAAACCCATGGGATCCCATTTTGGGGCTTTCGGTGAATTCACCACCCATTCTAGGCTTCCTATTTGGTTGGATTGATCTAATTTTTTGGGGCGCGATTTGGCTTTTTGTTTTGACCCATGGCCATGTCCCTTCTGGGTTCAAATGGCTCACTGATATCCACTGCAGATCCCGGCCAAGCCGCTGAGCGCCCGCACCTTCGCGATGCTTTTGGCGAACCACTGCGTTCTCGCTCGAGACAGCCGAGCTTGAGGCGCGTGGCTGGTGCCGGACTCCTCGGGATCAAACGCCCAGAGGTATCGATGGATAGCTCTGTGGCTTCTAGAATCTGAAAAATCTTTGGACCAATAAACATTGGGTCCGTGTCAACGTCGGGATGGTTTAGGGTTTAGGGTTTAGGGTGTAGGGTTTAGGGTTTAGGGTTTAGGGTTTAGGGTTTAGGGTATTTGGATCCAAAAAAAAGTGCCCAACCCATGAAACACGTGAAGAGAAAGCGCGACATGTCGCATCACTCGCGAGGCACCATCCGCTTTTTGCCTGTGACGAGCGGCAGGCGGCGCAGCCAGGGGGTGCAGCCGCAGTCGCAGCTGCAAGGCGCTCATGGCGCCCAAGCCATCCTCGCCAGAACGCGCAACCAGAAGAGCCGGCTCTTGGGAGGACACATGGCTGTGGGTCAAAACCAATGGGATCCCATTTTGGGGTTTTCGGTGAATTCACCACCCATTTTAGAACCTATTTTAGTGGGGATTGGGATGTTCGTTGGGGGTACGGGATTTGACGACTTGACCCATGGCCACATCACACACGTGATGCATTTGTGAGGGGAAGCTAATATGTTGAATATCCATTGCGTTAATCTCGGTGGTGATCCTTTTTGGGGTCCCGGCTTCAAACTGTCAGTCGGACCCCCAGACAAAATGATTGGTCGGGTAAGTCAACTATCCTCGCTGCAAGTTGCTCACAGTTCATTTAAGTCGTCGCCCACTTTTTCTTGGAAAGAGTTGGGAAATGGGCTTGTCTTTTTTAAGGGGACCTCCCCAAATGGGATTGGTCTTTGAAACCAACAAGGGGTCGAAAAAGGGTCGGAAAAAGACACACGCACATGGGGCAGTGTCCGCGCAAACCCATGGCACCGTCCTTGTCTCCCAAGGGCAGCAAGTCTTCGAAGCGTCCACCACGCTTCTGGGCGCCCGCGGTTTGGAGTGTTTCCAAAAGGACCGATGAAATCCACTTCGCACCACTTTATGAATGGGTTAAACCACCGACCTGGCGCAGGAATGGATGGATTGGACAAACTCTACTTCGCAGTTGGGATGCATGAAATTTTATGGGTCAAACCACCCAACTGGTGGAAGATCTCCATGCCTCAATGGGTGTGTTTCTGATTCTTCCGGGCGATCGTAAAGGGCCTGTGAAGTCCCAGCCAGTACTGAAATCATCACTCGCTTTGACACTCACACGCACATGGCTGTGGTCAACAATAGGTACCCAAATGGCTTGCCCTGGTGTATGGAAATAAAACCTGCGGTCGCCTGCTGGTCTGACTGTCTGACTTTGACCCACTTCAGGTACAGCCGTTTCAGTCAAGCAACAACCTTTGACATTGGCCATAAGGCATGAGCCATGTCTTGGAGACCTTTTCTCGCGCTTTGCGTGCCAAGGGGTTAAAGCGAGTTGGGCCCTTTGCCAAAATTTGCGGGGCTTCTCAAGGGAGCTGCATACCAACATGATTCCAAAGGCTGATACAGACTTCACCAGAGACCAAAACGGCCAACTCGAGTGTTTGTGGCACTCACGTGTTCTGGAAGGGTGTCCATTTCTGCCAAGCCACCCTCAGGCGGCAAAACGCGATACATGTGTAAATATATACTGTGGTATTCCTTTTGGTTTCCCTTCGAACCAAGGTCAAAACGGTATCCGCTATCCTTAAACAACGCACACACCCGTATTTCCACCTCTTTTTGGATTGAAACCTCACCTCGGCCCATTGAAGCGAGTTTTGGTGTTTGCAAAAACCCGTCAAAACCCACACGGCGCTCGCTTTGACCAATGCTGCCTGCAACTCCGGCAAGGACATGGAAGCGCTCCCCAGCACGCTGCCATCCTCCAAACGCCGCTGACCTTGCAGGGAGAGCCCGATATTCAAGGGATGTGTGTGTGTGTGTGTATGTACATAACATATATATATATATGCACTAATACTGCGAGTCAATGTGATGCAATGTAATGTACTGTACTTTACTGTACTGTACTGCACTGCAATGCAATGCAATGTAGTATGGTGATGTAGGCTTCATGTGTATTTAATGCAATGTAATGCGATGTAACGCAATTTAACGTAACGCAATTGAATGTAATGCAGTGCAGTGCAGTGCAATGCAATGTCATGTATGTCACGTCTGTCATGTACTTTAGTGCAATGCAATGCGATGCGATGCGATGCAATGCACTGTGATGCAAATCAATGTAATGTGATATAACATAATGTGTTGTAATGTGTTGCAATGTAATGCGTGAACGCATGTATGTACGGATGGATAGATGCATAGATTGGTGGACGGACGGACGGACGGATGGATGGACGGACGGATGGACGGATGCATGCATGGATCGATAGATAGATCGATAGATAGATAGAGTGCGCGGCACCTTTCTCCAGGCGCAGGACGGTCAGCTTCACTGAGGTCGAGGGCAGGGAGTCCACAAGGATCCGCGAGGTGTGATTCCACCTGATCCAATTGGACCCCTTTGGACCAAATCTTGGGGTCCAAACTGGGCTGCCCTCAGATCCCCCGCCAAAAAAAAATAACCTGTAGTGGGTTAAATGGAAACCACGAAACACCAAAAAGCTACAAGGCAACGGAACCGGGTGGCTGGGCCAAGCAAAAACCGGTGGGGTCAAACCAACGCCCAGCCCGCTGAGGCACCCACACGGCATCCACGAAGAGAGGCGGCCCGCTGAATCCAAGGCCTGCGGAGGGCACCGCGGCACCAGGACGGGAAGCCCTATGAATGGGATAAACCAGCTGGTGCGAGTGGATATGCTTTTCATCCGTGGGATATTATAATACATATATATATATATATAATATTATATAACATTTCTATGGCATCATGGTTGGAGGAAGCCCCTGTCTGACTTTCTGGTTGGTGTGGAGGGTAACCAAAGGTGACCGGCCCATGAGAGAAACAAACCCATATTATATACAAAGGTTATGCAGTAGTGCCTATGTTGTTTCTTGCTGTTGGGGTGAAACCTACAAATAGACAGTGGCTGCCCAATTCTTGTTTCCGCCGGTGACCAGCCGACGACTGACCATTCTTGCGGTCGGGTGGCAAGCAAGTGGCTACAAACCCCATCTTCTGTTGCTTTCTTCCGTGTGGTAGACCTCTTCTGGGTCTATCAAAACCATGGCCTCCTCATGGGGACTGTTCCTTAGTATCCTTCGCTTTCCCGATTTTGACTTTGTCTGCCGCCTGAAATACATTCCTGCCTCCGTTCAATCACTTTGGTGGTGGGGCATGACGTGTCTCGCCTGAGCGCAAACGCTCGATATCTCCGGCTTTCTCAGAGATCTTCACGCGGGCACGCCACAGCTCGTAGATCCTGGCAGGACTTCGGCCGCATATTGGGTCGGGGTAGGCCATACCTGGGGTGGTCCTACGAATTATGTTCGTTCCGTACAAGTTGGAATAAGAGGAATCCCACCTGTTTTGGCAAGCTCGGACATGTTTATTTGTGTTCTACGTCGGAAGGCGTGATCTAATCATGAGGCAGGTTGCAATAGACCATGTGTGTTGTTGCCGTTGTTTTGGTTGGACACTGTCGCGAAGCGGTTTCACGCCTAAGTGGAGGGTAGCCCATGACCGTGCTCCAGCTTAACAAAGACGCATCCGCTGCATTGTCATGCTTGAGTTGGCAGGCCAATGTTGGCTATTCAGCACGCGTCAATGTTTGTGAGCTGTGTGTGTGCTTGCGCGGCAAGGCTCTCTCGAAAAAGATTATGATGCCTGAAGCGACAACAACGGGGAAGCAGCGGAGCCATGTGTCCCCTGGCAAGGAACAGTACAAAGGACAGAGAGGAGTTGATCATGAACACCTGCAGGCAAAAGAATAAAGTGTGTGAGCTGTCCAAGGCGATAGTGGCGCAGAATCCCAGTCAATTGCAAGCAACCCCGCTCCCGAATTGTCCCAATTACCCTCGAAACCGATGCCGAGGCACTTGTCCGGATGCTCCTTCAACACCTTCCCGATCTCTGGATTGATGCCCACAGTCAGCATCTGCTGACCATGCTCAATCGGCCCGGCTCCAACGGACAGTCCTGGAGATGCGGGCAGCCGGTCATGTTTTGGGGTCCAGATTTGCATCTTGGCACAATGCGAATCGACGCATCAAGGCTCTTGGCTTTTGCTGGAACCCTGCAAAAGGCCAAAAGCGACTTCTCGTCCTGTTGCGTATGTGGGGCCCACGTCTGTGCCGTCGAACTGTATGCTGATTTTTACCTCGAGGCTGGGGCTCGGCTCATGGAAATGAAGGCGGGGCAGCTTGGCTTTCATTCCCGGAATGACTCGGTGAACTCCGGTGGGCTGTGCGAAACTTGAAACTCGGGGCCATCTCACAGTGGTGTTCTCTTGGTCTCCCTTGAAGCACCATGCAACAGAGTTGTTCCGCGGACACCCACCATTCTGGAGAGAGGGAACTCATCATTCTGGTAGCAACGCGATGCTGAGACACGTAGTGATTCAGGCCGCTGCCGTGCGCGGGCAAGGCAGATGCGCTGAGGGTGTCTACCACCAGCAGCCACTCATGACGGAACTTGCTGCCGATGCTCCAAAGACCTCGCAGGGGTCGTTCAAAGAGTTCCCCTCTCCGCGGAAAAATTCGGAGCCAGGTCATATCCCCAGCCCCGGAACCTCGCGGAACCGAATCTCCCTGAAAGCTGCCGCAAACCGCCCAGAAGCCTATCTGGGCAGAGACCCCATAGCTTTCAGCTGTTGGGGAAAAGAGATACCAGGGTATTGGCTTTGGATATGAAAGCGATTGTGCCTGCGGCCGGCTGCACGTTGATCTGCATGGATTCGGGCTCGCACCTGCCTCAAATCGAAAATGGAAGCACAGTGGAAGTCGAGCACCCGACTCGAAACCAGCCCTTTGGAAACCTGCGCTTGGGACTTGTCAAAGGTGACAAAGTCTGCGCCGCAAGCCCCTGTCCATGTACGTTGCCCTGAGCGCCTGAAGCCATGGTTGTGGAAAACCAACCCTTTCCAGTGAGCTTCCCGTCCAACCGCTGAAACCGCGCTAAAGTGGCGAATCCCTCAATGTCCTGACAGAACAACCAGTGGCAACCCCCCCGTTGCCCCCCAAAAACGAGAGACCAAACCCAGGCGCAGCCGCGGCTCAGCGGGCGCCATTGGGCGCGCACGCGCAATCTGCCGCAGGGCACCAGGTTGCCTGGGCCCGTGTGCAAGTTCAGCCAGCACTCCGGCAGATCAGAGGCGGCCTGACGACGCGAGCCAAGCTGCGTTCCAATGAAGCTGATGTGGCTGTGGGTCAAAACCCTGTACCCCTGGTGAACGTCAAAAGGGTGTTCATCCGACCCAAAATGGAGGCATAGGTTATGACCCTGCAAACCTGCAAGTGCCAGCAGACCCCCGTTTTCCAACCCAGCGGGCCATTTGGCTGTCAACACTGGGGCTTGGGCGGGAAGCCAGGATAGAAACCTCTGGAAGTGTCCCTTTGGATTGTTTTCAGCAGCTGCTTGCTCGTACAAAAAAAAGGGAAACCTGAGGCGTTGGGCTTCACTATCCCCAACCAGGCCAAACATCTAAGATAGTGCTATGGGTCATAACCCCATACCCCCAGCGAACATCCCCATCCCCACTAGAATAGACAAAATGGGTGGTGCACCCACCCCAAAATGGTACCATTGCACATGTCCGGGGCTGGCCTCAAAGAATTGGCTCTCCAAAAGCGCCGACAGCTTCTTCTCCACGGCGCCCAGCACCTCCGCCCTTGCGACGGGGTAGCCCGAGCTTTCGACCCGAGAAGGGGCGAGCTGCTGAAAGGGGGACGTTGCCTGTAACCATCAAAAACCAGCGGCTGGGTGAATTCAAAACCACCGTCCACCTAAGGAGCTTCAGCCAAATGGCTGTGGGTCAAAACCCTGTACCCCTGATCAACATCAAATAGGTGGCCCACCCCAAAATGGGATCGCCATAGGTTATGCCCTATGGCCAAATTGGTTGATGGGGTTCCAGGGGCTGGATGGGGTTGATCCGGCTTCGGCTGAAAGGTCGCTGGGGGCTCCGGCTGCTTCCAACTCCACGCGCCCATGTCATCGTCATGGACCGCCAAGTGGAGATTCTGCCGCGCGCGGTCGCGCGGTGAACGGACGCGCGAGCGCGGTGGTAACGCGGCGCACGACCCAGGAACTGTCGTCGGGTGAGGCACGCTCCGACCCGTTCGTGTGGGAAAGGGAAACCAAGAGTCGACATCCCTCCAATTTGGTGGTTTGGATTGGTGGCTTTGGATTGGTGGCTTTGGATTGGTGGCTTGGTGGTTCAGGGGGGGTTTCCTATTTACTCTCTGCAAACACCCAGTTCAAATCCCCAAACCAGCAATTCAAACCACCAACTAAGTGCTCGCTGAAAAAGGAAACCTGCAAGGCCATTTCGGGGGAGGGGGGGGCGGGGACGTGGGCCACTTTTCTGAAAAACGACGAGCCGCCCATTGGACTTTGTCAACCCCGGTGTGCTAAGCGCAGTTCAGCGCATGTCATCCCCTCACATCTCGAGCATTGCTCAACCCAATCTTGTCCCCATATTTTCATCAACCCATTTTATTGATAGGGGGGTGTTCCCCTCCTAAAGTGGTCTGATTCCTCACTCAACCCAGAAATGGACAGCCCCCCACTAGTAAGCTGGTTGGTTGATGAAAATACGGCCGTGGGTCAAAACCAATGGTACCATTTCGGGGTCGGTCACCACCCATTCTATTCAGTTTTAGTGGTGCTTGGGATGTTCACTGGGGGTACGATTTGGATTTTGACCGATGGCCGTATGGAGTCAACAGCTGGCCGTATGTCTTACCCGCACAGCTGGCCAATCAGTTCGCGCAAGCCCGCCGCAAAGCTCCAGGGCACCAGGGCGCTGCCTGCAGCACCGGGTCGTCCACCACGAAGTCGAAAGCGCAGTCGCTCCACTTTGGGGCACGACCTAAGTCTTCATTTGGTCATGGGTCAAAATCCAAATCGTACCCACATCCCAATCCCCACTAAAATAGACGAAAACGGGTGGTGAATTCACCTAGCCCCAAATGCTACCATTGGTTTTGACCCACACACTCCCATGGTTTCTCCCGGGTGGGATGACACAAGGAGATGCGCAAACACCATGGAACGTGAACAGTGAACTCAGAAAGAGGACGACAAACCCAAACAACCCGCCATCCCCAAATCCTGCTGGGCTTCCAGCTTTTTGCTATGACACTGGTCTTTTCCACCTGTGCGCCGACGGTTGCCTCGGCAATGCAGGCGGCTAAGCTGCTACCAAGAGTCTCAACCTTGAAAAGGATATGATTCCCTTGGAAATCCTTGGTTTCCCTTTGGCTTACCTGCGGTTTCCCTGTGCCTGACCATTGGTTTTGCTTTGGTCTACCTTTGGTTTCCCTTTGCCTAGCCTTTGGTTTCCCTTCCTTGGCTTGCCTGTGGTTCACCTTTGGTGTCCCTTTGGTTCACCTTTGGTTTCCCGTTGGCTTCCTGTCGCTTCCTACCCTCAAACAGAACCACCCCAAGACTTGATGGCAACAAGCACCATCAACAGGCATCGCTTGCCGCGGTCGGTCATGGCGCCTGCACGTAGGGATCCGCCTCCGTGGTCTCCTTGCTGAAGCCGAAGCGCAAGACCATGTTGGACCAGTACGAGCGTGCCGGATCTGGCAGGTCTTTGGCCTCCTGACAATCGAAGCTTCCCCGCTACTGCAGGGGGTGCTCCGAAAGGGGGGGATGTCCAAACAAACAAATGGCTGGTGGTGGAAAATATAGGTGGCAACCCCAAAATGGCTAGAACCCTGGTAAATGGACTCAAGGACGAAAACCTGCGCTCCAAATGTTGGGCGGAGTCTCTTTGTGTGTCCCATCTGTTTGGTATATCCTTCAAATAAATCCACGCACGGGTTTCGAAGGAAAGGAAGTCTTGCAGTGGAGCAGCTCTGGGACCCTTTGTCGCCGTTTTTGGGGTAAGAACCAGGATGGAGATAGAGGCTTCTTGGTCTAGAAAGGATTCCCCACCATCACTACCCAGGAACCCCCTGAGGCAAACGAAACAAATTCCCCCCCCCCTTCGGTTTCTTTCGGTTTCGCATCCATGTTTGTTGCATCGATCCGATTCGCCAAGCATCCAGCACTTCCAGTCTGAGGACGCCCTGGGGCGTGGGCGTCTTCAGGTCCACTTCCCTCATGGCGGAAGATCCCATGGCGATCTCAGCGAAGGCAAATCTCCGCGTCACTCGTCTTTCTTCAGGAAGCAGACCCAAAACAAATGAAAATACAAAAACATGAGAATGGTCCTTTTGGTGTCCTCTATATAAATCCGCGCAAAAAGGGCTGCCCTCAAAAAGACACGCTCAGTTGGTGGTTTTGATTGGTGTTGCGGGTGGTTGCCCAGCGGTTCAAATCTAACCGGTCAAACACAAAGGCGAAGAACCGTTGCAAGAACAGAAGTGTCCAACTTCGAAAAACCTGCTCAGCAAGGTCCAGGCACGCAGAAGCGGTTAGGCAGCACAGCCTGGCTGGAGATGACGCTCGTGAGCGCATCCACCAATTTCTGCCTCAGAGGCATGGGAAAAATTCCCAAGATACGATGGCGAGCAGCTCTTCAACCGGGACCCTTGTTAAAAACGAGAGCGCGAGGCGACCAACCCAAAAAATGAAACAGACATGCCCATTAGATCGGACGCATCCCTAAATCTGGGTGGAAAAAAGGAGCCCCCAAACGGGTGGTTTCCCCTTTTCTATGGGGCTGGAGACTGTTTCAGTGCGCTCTTTGCGCTTTCTTTTGATCTGCTTGTGCGTGCAAGTCTGTGCTTTGCTTGTGGTGCGCTCTTGCTGAATAAATTGTGCTTAAATGTTAACTGATTTGTAAAGACAATTCGATTGGAAAGGAAATTATGAGTAAACTATCACTTGACATAGAATAGTGGTTTGCTTAATTCTGATTCAAAACAGAATTCATGCTTGGATGGTCGATCTAAATTCACTTAGAATTTCAGTACAAGTTGCGTATAATTTGATAAAGATATGCGGTATAAGTATAAGTGCACAAGGAAAGAACTTATAGAAAAAAATGTGTTTCTGCCTAGCCCCAGCGCTACCATGTAGCGTTGTTCATACTAAACTGACACCTCCACCAACGGCCGTTCACTAAAAATCAGAATTTGTAAATTTGAATTGAATTGTAAACGTCTGTTTGGCAAGGACGTTCCAGCCAAGTCTTAAATTTACAACATATTTTGCAATAGGATTCGGAAGAAGTGTTTCCTTATCGAGTCCCATTTAAATAATGTACACCGGATTTTGATTGCACACAAATCAGCTAACATGTAAGTACAATTTATTCAACAAGACTTTATCTGAGATTCGCATTTCAGATTGGAATCTCAAGTGGTCATGCAGCAACGTAGCAATTCCGTTCACTAAAGGTGACCACTGGATCAGCCCTGTCCGGTCCCAAACACGTCGAGAAAAAAGAAAAAGAGAAGAAGAAAAACAGGAAAAACAACTCACACACACACAACATACGCAAAACAACATCATCCTACAATGCTTGGTCTTTGGCTTTCTCCAAGGTCTTTTTTTGGTGCTGGCTTTGGGCAGGGTTGATGGAAAGACCGCCTCAGGATTGTTGTTGCTTGTTTTTGTTGTTTGACTTGTTTTGTACTCAAAAGACTGCTGCTAATATCCCAAACAAACAACAAAAAATACAAACATACGAAGGTCCAAAAAGTGGAATTTGCACTGCCACAGTCCCCTGTTATGTTCTTAAACCACCCAAACGCGTGTACAAACTCAAAAAAGGAAGGCACGCCCCATTTCAGGGCAACCTTTTAGGGTACCTCCAAAAACGACTCCCAGAGAACCCCTCAGACACCTTCCGGGTACAGACACATGGCCATGGGTCAAAATCCAAATCATACCCCAAGTAAACATCCCAATCCAACCACTAAAATAAGTAGGTCCCAAAATGGGCAGTGAATTCACCCAATCCAACCAAAATGGGATCCCATTGGTGTTTCGGGTCGCCTAGGCAAACCAAAATGGGGAATCCCCTTGAACGGTCAAATGACCACCGAACCGCCACATGGATCGCGCACCGGGCAGCTTGATGAAGGCGAAATTCGCCTCCACCCCGAACAGCGCCGTCTGCACCTCCAGGTCCTCGGGTGATGCGCCCAAGGCGTCCCCGGGCGGCCGTGAGACGAGGAAGACATGGCTGTGGTGGTCAAAACCAATACCATTTTGGTTGGTAGGTGAATTCACCCCCCCATTTTAGGCCCTATTTTAGTGGGGATTGGGATGTTCACTGGGGGTGCGATTTGGATTTTGACCAAGGAACTAAACTAATCCACCAAGGAACTGAACCAAGGAACTAAAGCAGGTTGTCAAGAACCAAGGAACCCCAGGAACCCCAAGGAACCACCAAGAACCACTATGGCTCAAGAAACTAAACCACCAAGGAACCGCAGGTTGTCCATGTTTCCATCCAGACCAAGCCATTCTGGGTGCCCATGTTTGTTTCTTGGTGGCGATCGAAACCCGGGAGAACCTGTTTTGGGTCCACTGAGAAGAAAACCCCAGTGCGCCGCGGAGACCAAGGAGACCCGCTGTTCATGGTCGCCCTGTCCTTTTTCCGGATCCAAGAGCCGGACCTGAAAGCACTCGCATCCAAGGAATCCAATAGGGTATATAATACTGTGGATGGATATAGTCCTTGACTACTTTGAAACCATTAGAAACCATTGATTGTTGGTTTTTTGGCAGGGGAATCGCATCATTCCAGGGATTTCTAGGTGGTGCCAAACACATTTCGCATCCATCAGTGTCAAATCGGGTTCTGACTTGAAGCAAACCCAAAAAGAGGTACCCACATTCTGCACGGGCGCCCATGTCCAAGGCGCGATCTTGGGGCGGTTGGCGAAGTAGATGCGCACGCCGCTGAACCAGGGCGGATCCTGTGATTCGTGGGGAAAACGCATGGGGGGGACCGGGAACGGGGGGGGGTCAAAGTTAGGGGTCTGGAATCCCCGTCCACAGCCGGCACAAGGAAGCACGTCCAAAAGTATCCGGCATTTCGAGTTCACGCTCCGCACATTGTCCCAGCCAAAAAAAAATGCGTGAAGAGCCAGCCGACCAAAGCCGTCAGTTGGATCCTTGCGGAGGTATGCCAACTCAATGACGATGTCGCCCCTCAACTGCAAACGCGTCAGCACCTGGCACATTTGGATCGAGCCTCACACGACTCCTACCTGTGAACGTGGACCCAAACAAAGGGGCCCCCCAAAAGGGCTTCGAGGCTTCCAGAATCTGAAAAACCTTTGGACCGACAACAAATGGGTTTCCTTTCGGTTTCCCTTCAAACCCTAAACCCAAAAAGGGCACCGAGCCTCAACCAAATACCCCCCCGGCCCACTCTGAGCACTGCACCAGGCTGCCCACGGTGCAAGTCACATCCACCTGGCAGTCCCCGTTGTAGTCCAAAAGGGCGTCCAAGCGGATCGTGGTGGACTCCTCCTGCAGAACCGAACCCCGCGTGGCGTATCTAAGTAGAACCGGTAGAGTTTTAGTGGTCAACCATCGGACAGCATCAGGCTCCCACAGGCTCCCGTGCTCGACATGTCTTGTGAAGAGTCGGATTTGCGTGGACGTTATTTTTAAGAACAGAGGGCGGGTCTATAAAAATATGGTTCTTGTGATACCAGAGTGGTGTTCCGAGCCCCCCCACCATGCAGGGGGGGGCCTGTCAGCCCCACACCCGTCCTCGCAGAACTTGCTGGCCTTGATCTGCTGCAGCACTGCGGGCATGGTGCCCAAAGTACACTGCTCCTTAGCTCCTTGTGCCAGGGCTCCCTGGATTTTCTTTTCTAAGGGCGGCTTTAAATATCACCTGTTGGGCCAGTTTAAAACAAGCGTCCCTTTGGAGGGGTGACCTTTAAAGAAGACATGTAGGGATGTGTGTATGTTGCACGAGTGCAGCCAAGCATCTCCGAAGGATATACTGACACCTGTCAAATGGGCCAGAATCAACACACGGTAAGGACGGCCGCGCCTATTTACGGTGGCCGCAAACTTCCACTAACCAGACCTCAAGACTTCTCAAGACGTCAGTCACCTCACATTTGAGATTTCAGGCTGTCCATGTCTAGAGCTGTCTGATCCAAAAGAGCTTTCAGGGTTGAAAGGAGAGTTGCATCCAAAAATCGCCTGCTTCACACGGAGATCCGTTCCTAAATCAGCTGGTGAAGAAGCTTTCAATCTGTTCAATCTGGCCCAAATGTCAATCCTGACCCGATGTCATCGCCTTTCCAGATGTGCCCCCCTTTTTTTGAGGACTCGCTACCTTGTTGGGGAGTTGGCGCGCGTGGGCAAAAGCACAAGCGAACCCCCCTTTTTCAGACTCACCGACTCGAGTTCGCTCTCGAAAATCCCGGCCTTTGGGCATCAGCGCTTGCAGCGCGGGCTCACAGGAGCGGCGCATGATGTCGTTGAACCACTCCGAGATGTAGGGCCACTGGGCCTCCAGCAGGTCATTGATGAACTCGTGCCTCGATCAACTGCTGCTCCGGGAGTTTTCGTGTTTTTGTTGGCGCTCTTGTTGTTTTTTTCCCCTTCGGACCGGACCCGTGCTTATGGGACAAAGAGAGACCTCCGGCTTTGTTGTTTTTCCGGACCCGTGCCTATGGAAAGAGAGAGTTTCGACAAAAGACCTGCGGGTCCTGGGACAACTCCCGAACTGAACCATCCTGGTGGCTTGTGGGGATTCCGAACGAGTCGTTCCCAAAGCCCCTCTTGATTCTGCGAACTTGAAAGCTAGGCCTCAACCAAAAGCTGAGGAATCCCTGACACCAAGTACTTTGTGGCAAAAGTAGTGCTCACTTGCAGCAGGAGCCGCTTTGGAGCAAACAATGACGCACGTGCAGCCTGAGCGCAAGTGAAGCCAGCAAGATCCATTCTGCACCCCTCACGCAACCCCTGCCTTGGCCTCCTCCTGGCCGCGAATCCAGCGGCAAACCGGCTTGCTCAAGTCACATGGGTGTCTGTTGTGAGCTACCCTTTCGGCTTTTGCGAGCGAGTCTACCATTTCCTTTTTGGGGGAAGGAAAAGAAATGCAAAGGAAGCCAAGCCGTTCGGTGCGCAAATGGCAAAGAGAACACATCGAGCGAGCCTGGAAGAGTACGCTGACCTTGCGCTGCATGTGCAGCTTGCCCACTTTGAGCTTGCCCAGGCATCCGCAGCCGAGCAGACCTTCGGGTTTCGGGTCACTCGGAAGGCTGAACAAGCCACTAGGGCCCCCCCCCCCCGCTTTTGTTGTTGTTTGTTTTTGTTTTTGTTTTTTTTTGGGGGGGGGATTGCATCATCTGAAGGGCACATGTCCCTTTGAACAGATGATGTTTGGAGGGGAAAGAGGGAAATCTTCCAGGCCCCAAAAGGAACCCGCTGGACAGAGCCAACAGGCTCCTAGTCATAATCAAAACCTGAAACTAGGCTGTATCCAAAACCCATAAGAATCTAAAGAATCAACAGACCAATCAAAATGGCCATATCCACACCAATTTGTGGTTCAACTATCTAACCTTCAACCCAGGGTTTGATTGCTTTGAACCCACATTGGACCTGCAAAGCATCTGCGCCAGCCCGAGGTTTCGCTCTGAGTCGAGCTCTCCTGCGATGCGCCAGCATCTTTTCGGATCCAAATCCCTACCACCCGAATTTGTTTTTGGAAAGCGGGCCCCTCAAAATGGTCTCTGGCTTTGGCAAAAGAAATTGAGCAAGTCCCCCATGACCCAAATGGGCCTAAGAAAGTTGCTTTCTTCTTGGTTTCCATTTAAAACCGGACAGAAAGGGGTGCCCTCAAAAAGGACACACCTAATGGACCATAGCTGGAATTGAGACAAAACACCAAGTCCTCCGGGGACTCATGGATGGTCGGGACTCCAAGCATGGCATCGGCCGAAAAGCTTCGCAGCTCCCTTGCGAAGGTGCCAAGCTCGACTCAACGTCGCTTTGGCTCAAAAGAAACCAGTGCTGCTCGTCTTTCATGTCCTTCCACCATTCAATGATTTGTCCTTCCACCATTCCATGATTTGGTCCTTCCACCATTCCATGATTTGGTCCTTCCACCATTCCATGGGTAACAACCCGTGTCCTTCTTCCAACATTCTGCGGGTCGCTTGCGGCTGTCCCAACGTCCCATGACCTTCCAAGCGGAAGCTTGCATTGACCAAGCCCATGAGCCTCTCGCTTGAGCCCATGCCAGCTCAAAACAACCAAGAGCCAGGAGCGGTTCCCCCAAAAAAAAGCCCACGCCCTCGTGGCTTCCTTCGAGGGATGCCAGGCACTGGCCGCTTCTCAGACTTCAAAGGGACAAGGAAGCCGACATTTCAGGGGCAGTTTGACCACCCAAGTGGGGGGGTATCTTCCCCCACAGGGGCGCGGTGTTCCTGGTGTTTTCCCTTAGCGACCACAAGGGGTGCCAAACATCCATGTTCACCCAGTTTCTTTCTGCTGGGTAGACTCAAAACAAGACGAGCCAAATCAATAGGTCCACCTGAAAAATGCCCAAAAAAGGAAAAGGCCGCACCGGCTTTCCTTTTGGCTTCTCTTTAAAACCAAAGAAAAAACCGACCCCCCCCCCAAAAAAAAAGTTCCTCTTGGCTTCTCGCAAGAAGAAAAAGCGGTCCCCCGAAAAGAACAGGACAAGGTCTCCAACTGAACAGCTCACAAAGGCCCGGGCGGTGTTCTGAGCGGCCGCCAGGCCTTTGACCACCTCCTGGACCAGCTCCAGGTGCTCCTCGGGTCATGGGAAACCTATGGGCTTCCAAGAGGAAAGTCTTTGTACAGGGGTCTGTGCACTTCCATTTCGGCTGGTGGCACTGTATCCGTTTTTGCTGCTGACATCCAAGTATATCCATGGTGTATTGTGAGTCAATCTTAGTTGGTTTGCGGTTGGATTTGATGTTTGTTTCCCTTTTTTCCCTCGGGCTCCCCTTTGACACAATAAAATCACCAAAAAAAACAAGTACCCCCAAAAAAACGCCAAGATAGGTGGAGATCATCAACCGTGTGAAAATGCGAGTTCAGTTTAAACCACACATCCATGGGCTTGACACATTTAGGACTTTGGAGAATTTGAATACGGGACCCGGACGGGACGTTTGTGTGTGTGTGTGTGCGTGTCTTCTTGAGGGCACCACTTTGGTGGTTCAAAGGGAAGCACAAGAAACCCTCGGTTGGGGGGGACCCATGGGTTGATACATGGGTTAATACATGGGTGCCCCCCACCCTTCTCATCCTCCAAATCGACCACTAGTACCAAAAGTATGCCAGCTGCTGATGTGTCCACTGGCCCCAAAGTTGGAATTTGGGGTGTGTGACTGTTTGAGGCTCGGCACCCTTGGCAGGTTGGTTTAAAGGGGGGCCAAAGGGAAAACAACAATTTTGGGAGGGTGCCCGTAATTTCACATACCTCCATACCGAGGAACTTGTAAACCAAACCATGCTGGCGAGCTCCTACTCAAACACCACCAGTGAACCACTCAACTCGCGCGCCAGCCAGCTCCTGTGCGACAGGTGATGCTGTCAGGAAACCAGAATGATAACCGTGTTGGAAGGGCCCAACTGGTCCAACTGGTTTCGGTACATGCCCCATGAGTCACTGACAAAACCAGCGTGGGCGCTCTGTGAGGGGGGGGGGGGGAAGCATGTCATCTGCTCGTGTTGTTGTTGTTGTTGTTGTTGTTGCTGCTGCTGCTGCTGCTGCTGCTGCTGCTGCTGCTGCTGCTGCGCTGCTGCTGTTTTTTGAATTCAATGGGAAACTAGGATTTTTGGGGGAGGGAGGGGACCCAATTTTGACATACACTCAAATGAGACCTCGTATCATTGCGTTGCCAACTCTCGAGCGCAAAACTTGGGTGTGCCTAAAATGAGGATTCGGCACAAACAAACTATTCTTGGTAATTCTCCGTTTCCACGCTCACACTACGCCCACCCACCCACCCCAAGACCGCAGCCTCCACATTGCCCCGGTTGTGTCGTAGCTCATGGCTGCGCTGCCTCACCACCTGAAATGGCTGTCTGCCCCTTCCGTTGACTGGTCCTTCAACTGCTCCCATCCTGTCCAGTCATCCATTCCATGACTGGCGGAAGGGAAACACCCCCAGTTGAGTAAAAACCAGTAAAACCCCAGCAAAATAAGAACCAGTTGAGAAAAATAATAACCCCAGAAAACCAGCTTTCAGCCACCAGTCGGATGAACGGATCGTGGTAGGGCGGTGGCATCCGGGGCATAGTTCGCCCACGTGGAGCAGCCGTTGCTCACCAAGTCCTGGAGGTGTGTCCGCGTGTTGTCTGAGACTTGGAACCCTTTTCAGGTTGGTTCAAAAGGGGAACCAAGAGGGCCAGGGTTGATCCAAAGGTGCTTCAAATGGGATGACCATGGAACAAAACCACAAAGAAAGTTACCCTTGGTCATTTGGGGTTTGAACGGAAAAAAGATCAACCCGAAGGTCTCCCCTTCATTCTTCTAGGGATAACTTCCATTTCCATTCTTTCCAGGGATCCTTCTTTCTAGAAAACCACCAAAACCCCCGGGGAATTGGCGATCGGTTTTAGCCAAGGGTCGCGGCATGCGCGACACACAAACTCTCGAAGCGAAAGTCAGGGGAATCAACCCCTAGAATTCTTCCTAAGAAAGATAGATCCCTGGAATTCTTAGAAAGAAAGATGGATCCCTGGAAAGAATGGAAATGGAAGGTACCCCCCAGACCTCTTCGTCCTTCGCTCGGCTTTTGCCATGCCGTCCTTGAGCCAGTGATGCGCTCGCTTGGGCTCTTTGGCCCGCAGGAGCGCTTGGATCACCTCGCGCTTGGAGCGTCTGGGCGTTGGTCGCCCCAAAAGGAGCGCCCGGCCGTTTTTTTTGGGGGGTCCCCCCCCAAAAAGAGAAGGACAGGCCCATCTTGTGGTGTTTGTTGAGGTTCTCCCAGCTCAGCTTCCCTCCAATTCGTGGTTCAGATTGCTGGCGTGGTGGGCAAGCAGTGGCTTCCCCTTCGAATCCGCAGAAAAATCCGAACCACCAACTGGGGGGGGGCCTGACCAACGAGTGATTTCCTTGAGGTTTCCCCGAAACACCACCAACAAAAAAGGGCACCCTTTACAAAATAAATAATCCTTCGTTTGACACATACGCATACGAGCTACAGTCTGAAAATCATGAATTTCAATTGGGAACCCTTTGACTCACGAATTTTACATGGGGATTTAGCAACATCAACCATTCTCGAGCGTGCTCTGGAACCTCCCAAAATGTGCCCCTGAAACGGTACCCTCAGATAACGGGCACACACCCATGTGGACTCGTAATAAACTCTCCTGGTCAATGACTGAGATATAAATCAAAGGTCCATCGTAGAAACAAAGTGTGAAGCGAACGTCAACCGGGCTTGTCTTTTTGAGGGTCTCCTTTTTTGTAGCCTCAAAGGGAAACCAAAAGGACAGGAAACCATAATTTGGAGGTCCGCCAAAAAGAAGGCACACTCAACCGACTCTCGCGCGCCATCTTTGAAAAAAAACGGCGGCAAGACTTGAGCGCAGGACTTCTTTGAAAGAGATGCCTCAGCCCATCCAGAGACCCCGGCCAACAAATCCCCTGCCTCTTGAAGACCACGAGATCGATTTTGGTGAAAGGGGCCCAACCAAACGGCTTCGTGGCTCCAGTACCTTTTTGCCCAAGGGGTCCAGCTCTTTTTAACACGTGGGTTCCAGCGTTTGATGCAAAGCCAGTAGCCAACGTGCGTCAAAAAGAAAGGCTTGGAAGGGGGGCAAAAAAGGCAAAGAAGGAGCTATGATGCCACCTAAAACGGCTTATTGATGGGACTGTCCACAACCATTGCAAATAAACATGGAACGCAACATGGGGCCAAAAGGGAGAATTCCCTACATCTGCAGTGTTCTTTGGACAACTCAACATCTAGGATTTGTAAGTTTTGTGTGGTATCAACTGTTTTTCCTCAGCGCAAACATGCAAATGTCACCAAACACTGACCCAGACAGACGGCGGCGGGTCAAAAATGGGGTAACCCCAAAATGGCTTGCCCTAGTAGATGGAACCATGGACTGAAACATGTCCGGTCCAATTCCTGGTGGAGGAATTTTGACGGGACTTGATCAATACTCGCTCTCGGGCCCCCAGTTGGTAACTTTCTCCACGTCAAGAACCATCGAGGGGTGTTCCTCTCCAAAAGTGGGTCTGATTTCCCACATTTCACCCAGGGACACCCCCTCTTGGGGTCAACACTAACCCCAAGCGAACGCCTCGTTCGACTCGCTCGCGGCGTTCGCTCGAGACCCGCGCTGTGGGGCCGCTCCCTCCCGCGCTCCAGCAGTTCTATCAGGTAGCGCTCCGCCCGCACCATGTCCCCGGCCTCCGGTTTCGGGTGGGCTTCGGCGCCAAAACGCCGGCGGCTCCGGGGAGAAGTCGGGCTCACTCTGGGTTTTCTGGGAGTGAGCCCGTGTCCCCAAATGGCCATGGGTCAAAACCCAAATCGTACCCCTAGTGAACATCCCAATCCAACCACTAAAATAGGAAGCCTAAAATGGGTGGTGAATTCACCTATCTTCCAACCTGGCGCCGGAGTCGCCGGGCGGTTTCTTCTGGGAATCGTCCCATGCCTTTGGGACGTTTTGGGAGTCCCGTGTTCCCGGACCTGGTGACCAAAACCCTCACCGAAAGCCAGGCCCAACAATTCCCCGGAAAGTGCCTTGAGGCGTGGGGCTTTGCGTCTAGATTTGGCAGAGGCAAGAACACCCGCGCTCCAAAGCCCGACTTATGAGCCCTGGTCATATTTGTTTAAATGCGTTCCCTGAAAGTACCTCAGGGTTTTTCAGCGAGTGTGCTCATGGTTCCCTTACTGTCAATCTCTGAATTCCCGGGTTGACCACGACCAACTGGACAAATTCCACCCTGCAGGGTTCCTTTCTTGACCACTTTAAAGTGGACATTCTCCCCCGCTGGGTTTAAGTCTACCCGGAGCCCTGCCAACTGTGGATGGACAAAATCCATTTCGCACCACCTAAGAAACCCCAATGTAAATACCCGCGAACAATTGTGTCCTATGACTCACTTGGGTATGGGTCACAATTAAAGCACCAGGGGACCGCAAGTGTTCGTCCTTGGTTCCATTTACTAGGGTTCCAAAATGGATACCCATTTTTGACCCACAGCCACTTGGCTTTCCACCGCCCCAACTGGACGGGCCGCGCCGCGCCTTGGCCGCGCCTTGGATCATCACATCATAGGTGGACCGCTGCGGCCTCGACAGTCTGGCGGTGATCAAAAAGACGTGGGTGTTTCGCACAGGGAGGAGTTCAGGTTGAAATGAGTTTTATTGTTGCGATTAGTTTTATCATTATTATTATATATAATATTTCAGATATATATATATATATACATAGAGAGAGAGAGAGAGAGATAATTTACATCCATTGCCGTATTTGTCTGTTCCTCCAATGACCCGCCTCTGCATACTCTGCAAGGGGACACCCCTCATATAAAGAAGTGATTGTGGCCAGCGCCCAAGGCCAAAATCGTTTCGGTTCCAACAACGGCTGGCAACTCCTTTTGCTTACCATCTTTAACCCCAACAAAAAGAGAAGGGGAGGAGCAGGTAAGCGGCACCCATCCGCACCCATGAACCCCCCACCGGGAATCTGGGGAACGGCCTGAGCGACGCCAGCTCAGGGTGCAGGGCGCCGTGCTGCGTCCGCTGAAACCACTCCTCGGCCTGACACACAACTGACACACGGCGACGAGACAATTTGTCAAGGTCAATATCAGCTCCCCACCGCCCATTCTCACATGGCTGTGGGTGTCAAAAATAGTTGGTAACCCCAAAATGGAACCCTTGTGGAAGCATGGACCCAAACCTGTGGTCCCCTGGTGGTTTTATTTTGACCCATACCCACATGTGCCCTGTTGGAGGAAACCACGTCGATCATTACAGACCCTCATGTGGGTGTGCCTTTCTTCAGGGACTGTTTTGTTGGCTGGTTTTAAGGGGGAACCAAAAGGAAAACCACAATTTCTTTTGGGGGAGTCCCCTGAAAAACGGCCACACCCATGTCAAAATCGACCGCTGCACAAACCTTTTTGGGGATTCACTTCCTTAGCATATCGCGGGTCTGCGCCCACTCAGCTGTCGCGTCGATACCTAAAGGGCCTGCACGTCTGAGGTCCGGGTCTCCGCGCTGTGAGCAGAGTCGGTATTTACAGACGCCTTGGAAGTGAAGACCTCCCAGCCTGGCATTCAGCCTCGGTGCCTGAATACCAGGCGAGCGCCTGGAAACCGAATTCCATGCAACTCTGTCTGAGACAGAGGGCTGACGTCGGCAGCTGAGGGGCAGAACGTGCGAGCACGCTTGTATTGATTCCGAGAGTCGCGCAACTTGTGTGCGCCCAGATTGCCCCAGCCTTGAAAGCTCGCCGGAGGCCAAAGCCGGCAGCCCTATGCCGCGGCGGCATGAGCAAGCCCAGAACGAAGAGACGGCGGCCATGGTCTCAAGCCAATGGCGGGACAGGCATGGACGCCGTCTCAAGGGAAAACAATGGGGCTTTGCAATCCAGCGGTCGCTGGAGCAAAATTGCGAGGAGCAAACCAGCCGTGAAGGCGTGCAAAGGGCGCCTTGCGCGAACCTCCTCCCGATCCCGTGACCGTGCGGCGCGGCGCGCTTGCCGGCTTGGGACCCCGGGCGGTAAAAGCAAATCGAAACTAAGAAGACATATGAGCAAGACTGAAGCAACAAATCCGAAAAGCGGCTCACTGAAGCAAATAGAGACACAGTTTTGTTCAAACAAAATACCGGTTGCCCTGTTGGAGAGGGCAAAGTGGAGCCACGCGAATATGCAAAGCGGCTGCACAGCGTCTCACACCTGGACATGGCCATGGCCTACCTCCTGGGAAAGTTCCCGTTTTGCATCCTACATGGGGTGTTGTTTTCCAAGACTGTGATGCCCTTAAAACGATTCCCTTTGTCTTCAAGCCGTAAAAGTCTTGACCCACAGCCAGGTTTCGGCCCGAAAAGACAAAAACTGTGCTGCTGTCCAGAAAATCCAACTTCCTGATAGATTTGGTAAGTGGATTTGCCCAATTCTGTGTCCTTTCTTTGCTCCAGTTGAGACAAGCTGTTCCACCTGCCTTGCACTTCGGTCCGACTGTATATGGACGAATTCCCGTCGCTTGCGCTGAGGGACGGGGATGCAACAGCAAAAGCAAAGTCATTCCGCGGCTTTCCCTGTGGGATGCCTCTCCTTTCCGCTCTGACCTCAGAATACCATCCTTGGGTCATTTCTGAGGCCCAATTGCCAGTTTGGAGTCTCTCTCTCTCTCTCTCTCTCCCCCTCTCTCTCTCTCTCTCTCTCTCTCTCTCTCTCTCTCTCTCTCTCTCTCTTTTTTGGCGGTCTCTGAGCCTCAGTTCCGGGCTCATTTGGTCAGTTGGACAAATCGAACACCTCGTGGCCACTGGAATGCACAAAGACGACGTGCTTGAGGCCTAGCGACGCAAGCAGCTTTTAGCTGTCCCTTTCCCCGCTGGTCCACCCAGCAAGAGTAATTAATTGGGCAGTGTTTCTTGGGATTGGTTCTTTTTGTTCTCTTCCGGATCCATGAATTTGCTGGCAAATGGAAAGGAGAATGCTGAATCATTTGAATCCCTGCCTTCAGTGAGAGCATTGCAGTAGGTCATGAAGGCGCGCGCTTGCGGGGACTCTGTGCCCCACTGCTGCGGCAGATTCCTCACTCGTCACGCATGTCCAACACACCCAATGTGGGTCTGTCTCGTTTTTCGAGACCCGTGTTCGGGGAATCTTAAACTCCGTTGCTTTCTGCTCCCCTGCTAAGTTTAACTTTTGGTGGTGTAATGGAAAACCCATTAGTTGGCAAATAGTTAAAGTCCTAACATCCAAGCAAAATGCACCAAAGTAAAGGAAAACAGAAAAAGGTCCCCCAAATCCAAAGATAAAAGCTGCACGGACCGAGAGTCATGACCACCAGCTCGGCCTGGCTGGAGCGCGACAGCACCACCTCAGCGTTGCCATTTTTTGGCTGGGGCTTTTGGGAACCACCCAAGAGCTGAAGATCCCCCTACCAGAGACGTCTTTGGTGGGGATTCCCCCCTGTCCTCGGCGCTTCCCCCCTTTTGGGCGAACAAAACCCCTCGATTTCTTCAAGCATGGATGGTGATACCCTTCCGGGCTTCCCGGAAGAACCAATCCCAACAAAGGCTACGAGAAATAGATATGACACACACACATGTTGGCCAGCGTGGTGAAAAAATCATGATCTCAAGCTGTTTGTTTATTTGGCCACATCCAAACCTCGGAAGACTCCTATACCCATGTTCCACCCGAAGAGCAATGGGGCTAATGCGCGCTCACCTATTGATTCCCTTTCACGCTACAAAAGCACAGTCCCTACCCACCACGCACCCACCCAAAAAAAAATGGATAAATAGACAACCCGGCATCGACCCCAGCGCGCATCAGCTCATTTCAATGGGTCCCAAATGGCTAACACCCGGAGACCATGTCTGGGCCAAGTCAAACTGAGTCAACAGGCATTGCCGTGTCGTCAAGTCTTGTCACTGCTGTGTTCTCCATGTCATAGACCAACGGCGCAAGAGTGTCGACATTAAGAAGCGAGTTGAGCGCCGGGCAAATGCCCAAAAATGTCCAAGTCACCCGACGCAAGCAGGACACAAGGAGGGAGGAGCACAAGAGGAGCAACAAGGGGCGGAGAGCCAACTGAAGAGACAAGCCGTGACAAGATGAGTGAAGGCCCAATCGACCGGAGGCAAGTGGGAAAACAAGTGGGGAGACAACTGGGGAGGGGGACATAGCAGGGGTACGAGGGATAAACCATCTCGAAACTGGGAGCAATTCTTTGCATCAATAGAAAACCCCAACAGCTAAGCTGTTTGGGAAAAAAGGACACAGAACCTCCACAAGGGTCCACCTCCAAATGCCTTTCAATTGGCCCCTTTTGGGGAGGTGGGCTCGTCTTGTGGGTGTCTTACATGGCCATTCCGGGCGAGCCCGCCTGGTTGAGCCGCGTGCAGGAGTCCAAATCCGTGAAGTCCGGCTTTCCGCGCGGGCGGTGGCCTGCCAAGTCTTCCGGTTCTTACCGGAAGCTTTAGCCCCACGGGCCCCGGTACGGGATCCTTTCGCTTGGTTGACGAGCCACAATGTGATTTTTTGAAGTTCATGGGGGGATGTCCCACTAAACCACAATAAGCAAAAATGTAACATGTTTCCCAACAACAACCCTGCTCTGCTTTGGTTCTCAACCTCTTTCTTGTTTGCATTTAAAAAGGCAATGCTCAAGGCACTCTGCCAATCTCCATGCTTGGCGGCCAGGCCAAAAAAACAAAACGGCACCCCCAGACTGAGCAGGAAAACACCGAGCAGGTCCAGACCCGTGACCCCGCTGACCCGAAGAAGGAAAAGAGCTCGGCCTTGGAAAGGCTGCGGCGGAGTGGGATAGCTCTGATGGGGCCGCATCACGTGGCTGTGCTGCCTGAACCGATCCTCCCGGCAGTCACTGACCACCACGTTGCCAGTGCCCTCCGGAACCTCGTTCTCGCCTAAAAGAGGCAGGCGCGCGCGCGCGAAACGGAGCAAGATGCCCAGGTCCAATGAGTCAGACCAGCGATGACTATTTCTGCATTCATGGCGTTCAAAATCTCCGAGAGCTGTGAGCATGTGACCTTCCGTTCACATCCAACTCCCGGAAAGGCAGCCTCAGACCCACTCTTTGGCGTCAGTTTGCCTTATGTTCCATGTTTATTGCCAGAAACCTGGTGCTTGTTCGCTGTGGGTCAAGAATTGGTATCGAGAATGGAACCTGGTAGATAAACACACGGACTAAAACCTGTCGTCCCCGGTTTAAGACCAACACCCATTCAGCCACCCACCCCAAACCTCGCCCCGATTCTCCAAGGCACAGTCCACGGTGCGCACGCTGCGCGCAGGCAGAGGGCTTTGAGACGCACGATCCTCGTCCACTACAAAGAGGTCATCGATCTCCAAAGGGATCGACTCCGCCTCGGATTCACGTGGGTCTGTCTTTCATATTTCTTAACGTGTTCAAGGGAACCCAAAAGGAAACCGCTATTTTTGGAGCATCCCAAGCATCAAGACACCCCAGTGTGCCTCCCCGGTCTGAAATTCCATTGCAATTTTGTGGCAACAAGTCTCATTGGATTCAAAGACTGGCGTCTTTGCTTCGAAGTGTAAGGAGCCACCATCATCCACAAGTCACGACCAAGGCACGGCAGCCTGCCCTCGCGACGACAGAAAGTTGTGCCGGCCCTGGCAAGGATGGCACCGTCTCGTTGAGGAACTTGTTCCAGTCACTTCTCAAAAGGGTCCAAGGTTGACACGCCATTTTGGACAACCCCCCCCCCCCCATTTTTTGCGCATTCCTCGTGTCATGGCCAGCTCCATTTGGGTCTTTCTCAAAATTGGGGACCCCTCTAGTTGGTGTCCCTTTAAAACAGTACAACATGGTCCGTTGAAACAGGGGGCCCCGAAAAACTCGGTCTCCTGTTGATGCATGCGTCCTTTTCTAGGGGACCCCCACGGACCCCCAAAATGGCCGCTGTTGCATTTGGTTTTCCATCTAAACCCACAAAACAGGGGTACCCCCAAAAACGACACCCATCCTCGACTCGCCAGGTCCAGTCGTAGGTGTACGGCCTCGAGTGGCCGACCGCTTGATTTGGTCCCATGGGGCGGTTGCGTCCTACAAGATGTCCAAACTACAAATGCCTGGCTTCCTTTGGTAAATCATCCCAAAGGGTCCAACATGTGTATGTCTGTTGTTGTCTGTGTGTGTGTTTGTTGTGTCTGTGTGTCCAAATGGCACACCCTCTTCTGGTTGATTTTAAACAGGAAGCCAAAAGGAAACCGACCATCGGAGACACCCCCAGGTGCCCGGGCTCGATCATGGCGTCATCCGCCAGGATGACCTCCACGTCCACGTCGAAGAGCCGCCTTTCGCGCAGAGTCCTGACCGAAGGATTTCTTCGGTGGCCGAACAGCCCCCGCGTTTGGCCCAAAGACCTGGGCCAAATGCGTCCAAGACAAGAATTGAGGCATGGCGATTTGGGTCGACATCCGAATCGTACCCCCAGTGAACCTCCCAATCCCCACTAAGATAGACAAAACATAGGTGGTGAATTCACCTACCCCAAATGGTACCATTGGTTTTGACAACCACAGCCACATGTTTCAAGTGGTTGGCCCCCTGCCTAGACCCTTCCGTGCATGATGTCCCTTCCGAAGCTGGAACATGTGAGCGTTTTCCATACCAATGCCTTAAAGCTCTCGCAGTCCTCGACAAGAACTCCCCAGCAGCTTTGGCCTTTTCCTGTGGCCCACGCAGAAGGCTCTGCAATCTGGAACTCTCCGCAGAACGAGGTTCGTTCAACTCCTACCAGCAGTACCCAACACAAATCCGGCTTGGGACCATCCTTTGCTCCACTTGTTGACGTGGAACCAACAAAATACGCCATTTCTCCAGTCTCGTTGGGTTCCAGGATTTCCAGCGTTTCACCGCTTAAGTTCCATTTCAACTTAACCGGGGCCTCCGTCACCGCCTCGGCCAGCGTGAAGACTCGGATCTGGCTCTGCCTCCAGTTCCGGTGCCTGTGGCAACTCCAGCAACTCACCGGAAGCTTTTGGGAGAGACCCCTAAGGCACCAAAAAATATATATCCTCCTATGGGGTGATGTGTACTTGCCACCTTCAGGCAGAAAAAACACATTCCATGGGGTGACGCGTGGTTTTGGATCCCAAAAGGGTGAGACATGTTCGGCCCCTCTGACCAAATCAAGGCCAAGGCACTGCGTCAGGAGCCAGGACAAGAGGATCAGGAACCCGCCGTCATGGATCATCCACCAGACATCGATGGTGCTCCGGGGCCCTGCCAACCGACGAAAACAAAACGCGCTTCGCGCTTCGAGCGAGTCACGGGGAGGCGACGGCGCCTTTGATATCCGTGAGCGGCATCTGCCGGAGGCCTTTCACTGCCAGAACAGCCTCGCATTGGTCGACTCACCGTGGATCTCCGCACTTGCCAAGAGCAGAATTTGCCCACTTCGCTTTAAAGGGCCTTGTCGGCCGTGTTGGCGTGGCTCAGAATCTTCACCTCATCACATGAACAAAAACAACTCAGGCCCCTTTGCCCCGGTTGCGTCGCAATATTATTCCCCGGTTCAGCCGCCAAGCGGCAAAATCCTGGCTGCCGTGCTCGTCCTGAGCCATCTCTCTCTCTCTCTCTCGCTCTCGCGCTGCCTCGGACCGAACCCGCGCCTCTGGCCAATCCATGAGGACGGTGTTGGGAACCAGGCCGCCGATGCCGGTGAGCTGAATGATGTAGTTGGCTCCTCACATGGAAAAGGATTCAACTCGCGGGTCCTTTCCTTCTTGGCCAACCCACAAAACGCCCCGAAATCAAAAAAAAGAATCACACAATTCAATTCAACACATTGCCCAAAAACAACAAAAAACAAAAAGGGCCCTTTCTTGCAGCGAGCCCCCGCAGCCTTCGGCCATGCTGGGAGCAACCACCACCTCGGCAAACCCCTCGATGCCCTCGTTGGCCATGATGTCCTTGCCACACGCCGTGGCTGCAGGGGGGTTGTCACAAATGGGAGTGGCTCAAAATTAAACCGGAGGGGTAAACCGCAGGTTTTGGTCCATGTTTCCACTTATATACCAGGGTGCCAGTTTTGTACTGGTTTTTTGAGCCGCAGCCAAATGGGTACCCTACGGGGTCCCCAAAAGGAAAGTGGTCTTCCAAAACCCTCCGTTCAGCCTTCCGTGATTGTTGCGGGGAGGGTACCCTTTTGGGCCATGGTTTATGTGGGGCCCGCCTTTGATTCAAAATGGGTCCAAGAAGATGTCCATTGTTGGACAACCCACCCACCCACATGCAAAGAAGGCTCCTCCCAAAAAGTCGTTACTGCTTTCAGGGAGATTTATGATCCAACCAACCAGTTGAAGGTTGAAGATCTCCCGATAGCATTCAAGGTGGGCGGGCATGTCAGAAACAGAGCTCCACTACCTCCAAATGTTGGTAACCAAATCCGAGAACCCCTCAACGTCGAGTTCGGTTCCTGGGGGCCTTATCTGATGCTCAGGTTCTGAGAATGCTCCAGAAAACCTGTCTGGCAGAGAGAGGGTCGGGCCGTCCATCCTGAACAAGCTTGGCGTGTGGTTCCCCTGTTGAAGCTTCACAGCAAGCTGCCGCGGGTCCCTGAACAAACACGACCCACTGTTTGAGGGAAACCAAAACCGGTCCCTGAAATGGGGAAAACACCGACTGGGCCGTGCCTTTATGATCTGCCTCTCCTTGGATGCTTGCATTTGGGCCTCGCAGATCGACAGGATCTAGAGGTAAGTGTACCAAGTGGTTAACGGCTTACCCTCCAGTGCATTCCAACTTCCAAACGCTCCATCTCTCTCTCTCTCTGTCTGCGAAGCATAAGG
>CAUJNA010003504.1:32500-70000 GCA_963377175.1 Effrenium voratum | reverse complement strand
GGGTGTTGGGGTGCTTGCTTTTTGTTTGAGAGAATGTGTTTGGTGTGTGATGTTTGCGTTTGTGTTTGTGATTGCTTGCTTTTGGAGGCTACCCTGTTAAAGGCTTCTTTTCTAGGGAGATCAAAATAGAACCCCACGTGAGGCCAAGCCGCTGCGAGGCAAAGCGAAGAGCTCCCTCGTGGCTGTTCGCACCCTGGCACCCAGAAACGCCCCTGAAACTTCAGGCGCCCACATGGAAATCCCTGTTGTAAAGGAAGCTTCGCAACTTGAAACCAGAGAATTCCCAGACTTTGGGCAGGATGAAACAGAATCCCAGGATTCCTTTCAAGCTTTTCACTGGCAAACTGGTGGCAGGCGCCTGTTCATGCTTCTGGATGCGGTAGATGATCAGCACTTGTGGCCGCCAGTTCACATGCCTGGCAGACAACGGGTCTCGGCGTCGGGCCAGGTGTCTCCCCTTCAAGGAAAGGTGAGTGAAACATTGGCCACTCATCCGCAATCTGTTCGATGATTCCAAAAGCTGAATTGAGGGATGCCCAAGAAAAAGGACCTTTATCATGGCCTGAAAGACTAGAGTTGAAAAAAAAGGAGGAAAAAAAGAAAAGAAAACAAGAAAGACATAAAAACAACGACAGTGGCGTCCATTTTGTCAATCCCCCGGTCGATCAAACGCGAGAGGGGGGCTGGTACTGGCTCTGCTCCAACTGCACCAGGGCACTCAACGCCAGGCGGAAGGTGATGCCGTCCATGGCCTCGGACACCAACAGCTTCCGATCCAGGCCGCGCGCTCTCTCGGTCCTTGGAATCCCGATTTTTGTGGCCGGGTTTGATGGCAAAAAGGCTGAAACACATAGTTGTTGGTGCTTTTTTTGGGGGGAGAAGCAAACCCCGTGTTGGAGGAAATGGAAAGCAAGAGGCAACGCCGGTTTTAGGCGCTGCTCCTGACCCGAATGTGGCGAATTGGGTGTTTTTTGTCTTCTTCTTTTTTAATCCAGTTTTGTCCATATACTTTAAGACACATGACCCACTGCAGATGCGGTCAAAGAAACTTGGACAATCCCTTGGCGACAGGTTTTGCTGGGCTTCTGGCACTTCCCCACTCTTTGGCCTGCTCGTGGGACTGCAAAGGTTGGCTTTCTAGAAAACGGCTTGGAGGTGGCTTTTGTGGAACCACCCCTGTAGGATATTGACTTAGTACTAAAAGAGTACTAAAAAAAGAAGCAACAGGGGCAGGAGGAGGTGAAATCCACAAAAAGCGCCTCCAAACTGTTTTCTGGATTCTTTGCTGCGTCTTGAAGGAGATTCAAAAGAAGCCCACATCTTGTGGGGTCAACTAGGCGGCAAATCACGCAGGCGAGTGGCAAGGAAAGGTCCCGCCTCAACCTTCCAGTTGACAAACAGGTACAAACCTTGGAGGCACAATCCCAAACTCGTGCTCCTTTGTCCACCGCTCACACCGGACAACAAGCCCAGGTGGTCTCGGGACCCCCTGGAACTGAATCTCTGGAACCCTTGCCGCAAGCTGCGAGGCACAAAACGCGTATTTGGGCGCGCAGACCCCAGTTGGGGAAGAAAGCGCTGGAACCAGGCGAGCTGCAAACCGCAATCAAGCACGCTGCCAAGGCCCAGAGATGGTTCACCTCACCGGGCGATGCAACAGGAATGCTGCGCTCAGAACCCGGGACCCTCCACTCAGGCGAGAAAGATTTGACGCGCAGCGCGGCCAGGCCACAATGAACATGATGGAGACGCCTCAGAGACACGTGAGGCCCTGAGATTTGGAAAGAACATGAGCCTTGAAACACCTGACTGACAAAGCCGAGCCCGCAAGGGCATCCCAAGCCATGCTTGGGCCTGGCAGTCCACCAGCCTGCGTTGCCTGATTCCCCGAGCCAAGCGGCAAATGACAAAGCCCGCGCCGCAAGAGATCAGGTTGAGCATCCGCCAGCCTCGGAGCCAGTTCCTTCAAAATGCGCCGGATCCTCCGATCCTCCGAGTCCTTCCCCTTCGAAAGCCCGAAATTCTCCATGGAGACGTCCGAGAGCTGAGCTCCCAGCGCCGTTGATGGATCCAAGAAGGCCGCCAGGTGGAGGAGTGAAGCCAAGTCCTGAGAGCGGATCTCGTGTCCCTTTGAGAGGGTTCCGGAGCGACTGAGGCGCCGGCAAGGCAAAGCAAGAGCAGTTCATGAAGGCGTAGGCCATCAGAAAGCACCTGAGTGCTTTTGGAGTGGCAAGTCGCGCCCTCAAAGACTCAGGCCTCAGGCGCCCTGATTGGATGTCCCATTTTAAACCGGTGAAACTCAGAACTGCGCGGGGTTGGAGTTCTTTCCCCAAGTTGACAGCAGCCGTTAGGCTGCGTCAGAATCTAGAAAGCTCGGGTCGAAGCAACTACCGCTTTCCCGATGTCGACTATTCCACTCGGACGAAGGACCCGTGCCTTGAAAGCAGTTTGTCTGACTGCAGGTATTCAGCAGCCCAAAATAATGGATGTCATGCAGCGCAATACGCATTTCCGCCATACCGAGCTGGAAAATAGAATTGAAAAAGACCATGTTCAGTTCCTTCAGGCTCAAGAAACCAGGTCCACATGCGAGTGAACTGGAGGTCAACTGAACAACCAACAATGGATGGAGCTGGATGATGTCAGTACACGATCAGAGAACGGAACAAACATGCGGTTCCAGCAGTTTTGCAACTCCGAAAATGCGTCTCCGCTGTGCGCACGCAGCACGCACCTATTGTACAAGAGGCCACTCAAGCTGGCTGTGTGAATCGCCTCAAGGCACAGCCAGTGCTTGCTTCGGAGTTGTCAAATGGCCATGCGACATCGGCGAAGGCCTCCGGAACTGGCACGGAGGCACTTCGGCTACAAAAAGATGGCCAGGCAGCTGATGTTGTCCATAGAGCCTAAGCACTGCATGCTCTTTCACTTTCGCTCGCCTATCCTCCGATTTTTCTGAGCCAAGATCTGTATGCCAGCGCTGCCAAGGATGACCCATTCTGATCTTTTGCAGCCCAGGGGCCATTTCGTTGAGCTTCTTGTACCAGCCTCGGCCAAGAATTGATTCCGGCTCTCTTCGGCGTGTTGTGTGTGCCGTATTGTTGATTGGCCCAAAGAACAGAGTGGACAACCAGAAGTCACAGGGCCCTACCAGTAGTGGGATTTCCCCATGGCTTGCCTTTGGGTTTCGCTTTGAACCTGCGAGACACCAAGCCGCCAACCCCAAGCCCCCAGGGCCCCAGGGCCCGCCTGTGCGCCACATGCTCAAGCCCATGGCGACCTCAGAGCGGCAAAAATATGCAGAAGCCAGTCGTGGATTCCCTTCAGATCTCAGCCAGCCATTTGCCCTGTGTTGAAAGTGATGGTACCCAAGTGGACCCACTGGGTTCCGCCAAAATAACGAAAAAACAAAGAGATGCTTAAAGGATGGTTCCCTTTACCTGCAGTACAGGTAAATGAAAATCCACTGGGTCCTACCAAAAAACCTAAAAAGAAGACAGAAGAGCAGTTCCGCGAAGCAGCTACAGTCCACCACGGCCTTCCCGACTTCCTCACAAGCTGATGGATCTTTCGAGGTGTGCTCGTGACACGTAGTTGTTTTGGTTTGTTGCTTCTTGTTGCTCTTAAGCGAGTGAATTTAGCTCCTATCTTGTTCTAATGATCTATCATAGATCTACGCGGCATCTTACGAGACCAAAACTGAAACCGCGCTTTGTGGCATGACCATGAAAAGGTGTCCGACTTTGGCAAAGGTTTCGGCTGTCCGGATGTCATGTGAGGCTGCGAAGTTTTCCACGGAAATGCTGCAGATCGGCTCACCCGTTGGTTCAATTGATGGACAGACATTCCTCAAGAACCTGTCAAAAGCTGGATACACATCGACCCCGGATTGATAAACCTCAAGGATTAAGCAACAAAAGCGAAAAGGAAAGTCAAGTTTGAGAATGGCAAAAGGTCAAGCTTTTGACTTGCTCGAACTGCAAAGGTTTGCCCAAACAAGAGCTCACAACAAAGAGTTCCAAAGAATCTCCCGTGCTCAGTTCACGATTCACAAAACGGTCCCCGTGACAACTCCCTTGGCTTCCAAAGAGGTTCCCAAACCCGAAACCGAAACCGAAAAGGAAAAAGAACCTCCCAAAGCGCCGCCCCTTGCCCCGAAAACGAACACCGTTCGCAGAACCGGAACGGCGGTCTCCTTCTCCTCAGCGAAGTCCCACAAGCCGTCGCTCGCCAGGATCAGCGCGAGGTCGCGCTTGGCGTCGTGGGAGCATTGGGAGGGCCGCCAAGTGAGGCCTTCGGACCGATCGCATGAGGTGTTGTTGAAGGAGAAAAAAAAACATTAAAAAAAAAAGGGAAAAAAAAGAAAAACGGAGGGGGAGGGGGAAGGTGGGGGGGGAGAAGGGGGGAGGAGAGGGGGGGAGGAGGGGGCCACATTCGAATCTGAGACGAGTTTCGCTCAAACACTAGCCAAGGCGAGGAAAGAAGGATCCACGGACCTACCATTGGGTCTGAGTCGCGTGGTTTCTCAAGGCTCCCAAAGCCCACCCAAGCGTTTTCCAGGGGCTCACTCTCTAGCCGTGCCAACCGGTCCATCCTGAAAACTCCCCAAAGGCTAGTTTAAAGCACCACCCCCAAAGCAATTTTGAGAACTCTTGGTCGCCAAACGCAAATCCCCACCCCGGGCCTGAGTTCTTCAACAGCAGGTCTCCCAGCGCACGACTGATGGCCAGCTCACCTCGCACCGACCGACACATCTGCGCCCAACCTTTCGGCGAGCCCAGTTCCTCTTCCGCTTGAAACATGTCGAACACAAAAAGAACCGAAAACTGCTGCAGTTCTTAGTTGCCTTCAAGGCCCAGAACCTGATTTTCACCAAAGCGCCATTCTCACGGATGTGTTTTGCCCTGTTTGCCCAGCTGCCAACGGGGGTCTCTGCCCAAACGAGCTCCGTGGCGCGAGCAGTTCTGATGGAACTCGCGGTATCCCCTTTTACCTTGGCTCAACGGAACCATTTCTTGGGTGTGGGTCCTTTTGCTTGGGAATCAACATTTCTTGGGTCGCAAAATTCCGAGCTTGACACACACAAACAAACATCTTGTAGTTGGGAAGGGATGGCCATGGCGTCGCACTTGGCCTAGAAAGCAATTGAACAAAAAGCACAATGTCAGCTTTGGCAAACCCTATTTTACAAGACTTTTTTTCACCCCAGTGTTTTGCTTTGCCTCGGGTCAGCTTCTCTCCAATCGTTGGTGATTGGTGGTGCAACGGGGATTGTGTTTCCCATTTACCTCAAGAACCAAGGCGTGAAACTCCCAAACCGCCAATCCATTTGGAGGAATGCTACTAACCTGTCCATGTGGGGGGTCAAATTTCAACGACCAGGGGCCCACAGGTTGTAGTCCAAGTTTCCATTTATATACCAGGGACCAGGGTTCCATTTTGGGTACATATGTTTGACCCAATGTGTCAAAGCTCGCCCGTGAGAGTGACGAACCAGCAGCATCCCGACATCGCATCCCGACCGCGGTTCGACCGCGCCTGCCACGCGGCCCATGGTCACGAAGCCCCCCTCCTCGCGGATGCGCCGCGCCTCCGCGGGGTCCGTGGGGCGGTGGTCCATGGACAGCCGCTGCACGCCTGGCGAGGCGACGCAGGCGACGGCGCAGGCGACGGCGCAGGCCGCACATCGGCCCGTCCCAAGGAACCCCCGGTGTTGTGTTGTTGTTGTTTTTTGTTTTGCTTTTTTGTTTTCTCTCGGAAAGGGTGGTCCAAAACAAATGCTTGCGGATTGGAAACCTTGGGCCCCTCATGAAGCACCCCCGGAAAAAAAAATGGGGTTGTGTTCTGGGGGCGAAAAGAAAAAGTTGGTCAGGAAGAGGTCGACCACGAGAAAGGTTGGCACCTCCTATCCCAGCAAGGCTGCTCCGGCCCATGTGGCCGGCCCAGTTTGGCCAAGCCCGTCAGGCTGGGTACGTTTCATGGTTCATGTTTGGAACTTCGCCACTGGAAAACCGGTTTCCCAAGAGCTGAATGGCCTTCCCCAAGTCCAAAGCTGACTGATATGGGTGTCTGGACATGCTGGGGATTCATGTCCGGTCGTTGCTATCAAAAATGAATCTCCATAGTGGCACGAGTATCTACCCAGAGTCGGTTTCGCCTTTCAACTTAAACCCTTTGAGTCCGACCGGTCCGGGTCACGGAGCCCAAAGGATCGCATTGACCCCTCAGACGTCCTTTGGAGAGAGAAAAAAACCATCCCCGTGCCAGGAATCAGCCGAATTCTGAAGATGTAGTTTTGTGGGTCGTGGAACTTCTAGGATCGTTGATCAGTTGAAAGCTTCTGTTTGTTTTACAAAGAACTCTACCAGGGTTGAAACAAAGTAGAGCTAGAACAATACTTTGCTGCTGCTTCTCTGCCGCAGCCTCTCCGGGATACAGGCTTGTCCCCGCCATGTCCTCCCCAAGCCAACAGTAGACTACCAATTCTGAGCTACTCGCAAGCTTGCAAAAAAACAGCAACAAAAAAGGACACCAGGCGAGATGTGCCACGCAGACGAAACGCTTCCTGGGAGATCGACTTCTTTCAATCCACCTCTTGCAACTTGACAGGGTCAATGGCTCACAAGTTGGAAGAGCAAAGAGCAAACTTCATTCCACAGTCTCCTGACTCCCTCCAGCAAAGGAAAGAACTGCTCCTCCAGCCCGAGCTCAGAGGCTGACGCGAGCCTCCAGATCCATCCACTGAGAGGGCCCGTGAGTCTCCCACGTTTGCCACCTGGGTCGCACCGAAGAAACGGCCCCATGCAAGACAAGGTCCAAGTTACACGCGGGAGAGGCTTTTCTCTCAACTCGGCGGGCAGTGTACTCAGTGTATTGATCTGCCCAGCTAGCCAGCCCTCAAGCTTTGCAAAGGCTGGCTCCAGCGATTCAGCTAATCTCTGCCTCTCACATGGCTGCGCAGGAAGACTGTTCTTCAAGCCCATTCACCTGTCGCTTGAGCTCCTCCAAGGACTCGGCCAGGGCCGCTTCCTCCGAGCTCTCGTAGAAGATTAGCGTGGGGAGGTAGTGCCCGGACATCAGAAACCGGGTGGCCGAGGTCCAGTCCTCCTTCTCCTGGACGCAGGTGTCATCCAGAAAGACCCAGCGCCTCCTGCCGGGGCACCAGAACAAAGCCACGTAGTGCATGCCGCAGTAGCAGATCATCCCGTGGAAGCTGTAGACCCCATCCGTCTTGGAGCTTGCAGAGGTCTCTGTGTGAAAGATCTGGTCCATGCGAAGCTGCGGCTGGATCATGGACAGCACCACCCAAATGGCGTCCTTGCCTGGGGTGGAGGAGGGCCAGACCAGGGACAAGATGAAGGTGCAGGGGCTTCTGGTGAGCCACCGCTCTGAGACCACGGTCTTCCGGGAGTTGCACTCCAAGCACTTCCTGGTAGGAAGGCTCTGCTGGCAGAGCTCCTTGAGCATCTCATGAAGATTCTTCCTCACACAAAAAGCAAGCATATGTTATGCTCCTTAAGAATAATACGTTCTGATTCTGTCAGCCATGTTTATATTTTGTTCGTCTACCCCAAAAGAATACTCTTATAAAACCCCCCCAAAACAAACGTACCCGAAAATATATACTCTCGTTTTAAGTTTTAAGAAAGAAACAACACTTTCTTGAGACGTCCCAGCTTCGGCTGCGGGCTTTGAAGAAGCTCCGAGACATAGGCTGTGTACAAGTAGGAGCTCGACACGGAGGGCTCCCCATTGGCACCGCAGAAGGTGCACCGCAGCACATCCACGTACTCCAAGCCAAAGACTTCATGTGCCAGGCACAAGGGGTGGCACCCCACATCGCCTGCCTGCAGGGTTGAGATGTAAAGCGACTTTTTTGGTTGTCACACTCACAAGATCCTCCAAAGCTGGTAAAAAAACGTGTGGACTCGACATGGCCAAGGCGCATCCCTTAAGCGACTCAGAAGAAGATAATAATAAAAAAAGAACAACTCCCGCAATGTGGCCAAAAGCAAGCTGCTTTTTGGCCACTGCCATGGGCTTTGGTCGGTGCCCGACATGCTTCCGGGTGTCGCCTGCTCCACGATGTGGTGGGAGATGGGCGACGCGCCGAGATTCTCGGCCTCCGTGAGGTTGCTGGCGTGCAGGATGCCCAGGATCGTCTCGATGGTCTCCGTGGCATCCTCCGGGGGCTGATCCCCCAGCCGAAAGCTCGGCTTTCTGCCGGTGAAAAGGGGAAAATGGAGGGAATCCGAAAAGGTTGAAGCCTAAAGATCCAGCCCAATAGGGCTAGAGTCCTCCGGAGATAAGAAGGATGAAACAGGCCGTTGAGCAATATGGGCCCGGAATTGGGAAGACCCCATGGCCCAGAAACAGGGGGTTGTTCATCCGGGGTCAACATTTTGTCAAAGGGGACCCTTTTTTGAGTCTGTCTTCCTTTTGCTTCCCTGGAAACGAACCAGGCTTGACACGAATGCTTGAAAATCAGCCCTTCACTGAGCTTTTTTTTGAAAGGAGTTCGTTGTCTGTTTGCCATGAGGGTTTGTGTCCAACTAGACCCACCCCCCACCCCCCACCAAATAAGAATGTTATTTCTCTTTGAACCCCCGTTCAAGCCAAACTGAACAAAGAGTGCTCTCCAAAACAGCGAGGAGACACGAGCTCAAATGAGGGAACTTCTGGAATTCTTGCTGTTGCTCCGCATGGAATGAGAGAATGACGCCTGCAACCAATCTCTTGTGGCTTCCTTTAATTCAGGGAACCTCGACTTGTTCATTCCCAACACCCGGAAGGTCACTCCCTGCCTATCGCACCAGCAAGGAATGGGTTTTATCTACTTGCTATCAACTTGAAAAGGGAATCACGGCTCGAAGACCAACCCCAAAACCCCAAAACCCACAAAACCCCCAAAACCACACAACCCCAAAGCCCAACACAATGACGTCCTCCATGTCCCCGAGCTTGAAGCGGCGTTCGTCATAGACGCCGCTCAGCGCCTCGCGGAGGCAGTCCGGGGGGAGCGTGTCCGTGGAGTTTGTAGACACGGCATACTCCTTGGGCTGAAGACAACCGGCTTAACCTTAAGAGGCTTTGGAGCCTTAGAAGGAGGCGTTCAGCCTGAAAAAGGAGCCGGCCATTTCTAACTAAAGCTGAAAAGGGTCAGGGTCGAGGACCTAGGCTTTGGGGCAATACAAGACCTTTGCATCCATTGCTCCATTGAATCGGCCAACCACCGGTTTCTGACATGCAACCATTGTTCGGTTGGGCCAACCACCAGTTTGGCTCTTTGGTGGGGACCACCTGTTTCCTGCCACCTGCTTCGCTTGCAAAGCGCTTCGGCTTCCGGAGGCCTTGGCTTCCGGAAGCCACACGGAAACGGACGGGAACCCAACTGCTCCTGGAAGAGAGACTTCAGGGCACAGTAGCAGCAGCCTAGGGGTAGTTCGTTGCCATGCTGGCGCCAACCATACTGTTTGGCCTTGTCTCCCAAAAGAAGAAGCTCGGAAAATAGCTGGTTGCCGGTTCATTCTGTTGGGGTCCTTGTCGTTGTTGTTTTTTGTGAAACGCCCACCTGAGTCGCGAGCATGCGAATGATCATCTGCCTCTGCATCCAGCAGTCGTCTCCTAAAGGACCGCAGGTTCCAAAAGGCTTGGATCACCACGTTCAGGAAACCTCGGTTGCTTTCTGCTCCCCTGCTAAAAGTGAATAACATTTAGTGGTTTCGTGGAAAACCCATTAGTTACCAAAAAGTTAAAGTCCTAACCTCCAAGCAAAATGCACCAAGGAAGCAGTGGTTGGCCCCGTGCTCGTTCTCCAGGCCCCGCACATTGAGCTGAAGCCGATCGGCGTTCGGCTCTCTCTCAGAGCTGCTGGCAGCCCATGGGGACTCCATGGGTCTAACACATGGCCAAAGGCTAAAGGCGAGTCAAACCGCAGCTTGAGTCAAATGGCTCGATGCAAAGCAACCAAAAGCCATGGCCCTTGCTGGATGAGATGCACTTCATGCAGGCTACCGCGATTGATCGCGGAGATATCATCCGTGACAGGAATCATGCCATCAGTCGTATAGCCTTCTTCCCCCGTTTCATCAGGCAAACAATCACTTGATCCTCTCAAGCTGTCAGTACGAGCGTTTTGCAGTCCACGCAAATCGTTCAGCTCCCCATCCCCAACCCCAAATCCCCCCTATTCATATTGATCCAAACTTGACCTCCCCTGAGAAACGTGTCTGACCATGCGAAGCTTCGGATCTCCATTTCAGTTGGGACAAACCCAGTTGATGCTTTGCCTTTCAATCGGCATCAGGTTGCCTAAGCCCACAGAAAAAGGAGTCCTTTACCTGTCTACGCCCCTTGCTGTCGTAGCATTTACTATTTGACAATCCCCCGGAACTCCTGGAATCATTCCAGGAAGTCTAGAATCAAACCCCTGGAAACCTGGAATAATTCATGGAATTCCAGGAATTGAGGTGGTTGACATAGAGGAGCCCATTTGGGGAGGCGCAACCATTGGCGCAAGCATTTGGGTGGCAATACAACGACTGTCCATCACTCAAACCCGGAGCACGCCGCCGCCTCAAGGCTCCCTCCAAAGGAAAATTCACTTCAAATCGGCCAAGGCGACCTGTTGGACGACTCAAATATGAGTGTGACCTTTCACCATTTGGCAGGGGATTCATGCCCACCAACCACTTCTGAGGTGGCTCCAACTCTGAAAATTCATGGCCATACGTGGGTGTGTCTCTTTCTGCTACCCCTTTTAAGGGGTAGAAAGGGAAACCAAGAGGAAAGCCCACCATTTTTGGGCGGCTCATGGGAACCAAACGCGCCCAAGCTCAAAGGGTGGAAGTACATACCCCTTGTTCGTACCTCTTGGCTTCCCTGGTTTCCAACCCGCTTTATAAGGGGTACGTATCCCTTTTGGGTTGTGGGCCGCGGGTTCACCGGGCGGCTCCAACTGGCGGCTCCCCGTGCCGCGACGGCTCCAACCGAGGCGCGTGGATGCGCACTGTGGCGGGCTGGCGCCGCACCAAGGCCACCGTGGCGGTGCAGCCGAAGCGCCAGGCGCCCACCTGCCGCAGCTGCTCGTCCGCCTCTCTGCGACGCTCTTTGCGACAAGTTTCAGAGTCAGCCGGCGCTTTGAGTGGACCCGGAAAATCGGAAAACGGAAGCTCTTGGGACTGAAAGGGTGGGTGTTGTGGTTGTTTCTCCTTTCTTTTCTGGGGCATCAAAAGGGAGCGCCCTCATGTTGGGACTCTCTCTCTCGCTCTCTTTCTGGGCATCCAAGGGGAATGCCCACTTTTGGAGGAGTTGTGCAAAGTCGTCTTTTTTCTGTCTGGACGTCAAAAGAGAAAGTTGCCAGTTTCGGGGGGGAGCCTCCCAACTTTCACACAGACCCATCTGTTTGATCACATGCCTGTGGATTGCCCCTTGCCAACGAGTGCTGTCTGGACCTAAGGATCCGAATGAAGTCTGTGGCAAGAGTTCTCCGCCTTTTGGTTCGTCTAAAATATCTAAGGGCCAAAATAAGGATCCACCTGGTTTGCTTTCCCCTCTGTCCGTTTGGGTGGGTTTCCGAAAAGATGAACCTTCATGGCCATATTCACAAAGCCCTCAAGTGGCAAAGGGAATACTCGTCAACAATCACATCACCTTACCAAAAGGACAGTCAGTAAAGTTTGACGACCAAAAGGTGCTGCAAAGTATTTGAGACCGCCTCTTCAGGTGGGAATCTTCCGAAGTTCCTGTTTCGTTGGCTGAATCATGGTTCAGAGCATCGGATGCCCAACAGAATGCAAGTAAACCAACCACACCCACTCACAAGACCAGGGGAAATTACAGTAAATTGGGGAGTTCCCTTACTCCCCTTGCAATACTGTGGATGGTTGCGAAATCCGTTTCGCACCACTGTCAAACCATGGTTGAAACCATGACGTTTGCTGGTATTTAATTTGGTACTTACTTTGGGGAAATCGTATCAGACGGGTTTCCGAACGGTGCGACGTGGCAGGGGCCTCCGGCTCCACTCTCTCCCTGCCTTCTGGAAAGTCCTCGTCAAGGCCTCCGCGACCGCCTGTATCCCATTCGCCCCCGTCCCCAGGTGTTTTTGTCGTCTGATCTGAGGATACCCACTTTTGTGGCTTTTCTGGGAAACCAACAGGAAAACAACTTTATTTGGGGGGGTCCCCTCAAGACAAACACACTCGAATCCCATCGTGACCCATCTCTTTTGGTGACTCGATCACATTCCAAACCCCAAGTTAAAAAAACGTCCCAAAAGCCGCAAAATGGAGCTGTTTCACCGGCACGGTGGAAAAACCTTGACAAACCCAAAAAAGACAGACTGGCCCTAACCCACCCCCCCCCCCCCGTGTATTTTTTGTGGTTTTTTGAATTGCTGATCTCGACCACTATTTCGGGTGTCACAATAGGGCCCACAAGTGGCTTCGGTTAAGGGGACAGAGCCTCACACCATGAGGGAACACCTTCCCATGGCTACCCCAAACAGGTGAACTGAGAATTGTGCCATGCGTCACCCAACTTTAAGGGTTCTCAGAATGGGGGAGCACTCCAAAATATTGTCCTTCTTGTGTTTTCCCCCAGCACCAACTCAAGAAAACACAAACCTAATTGTCTTCAACTCGGCACCTTTGACTTGGTACCCTTTGCAAGGTTTGGAGGGGGACACACCCGGTTTTCCCTGTGGGGGTTGATCGATATGTGTAGCTTTTCCCATGACCTATCTCATCTTTTGCGTCTGTTTCCAACCGATGGTCATCCCACCTTCATCGGCCCTGTTCATGCACCCCCCATGTTTTTCTCCCCCCGTGTCTTTCACATGGAACCGCCCGGGCGACCCCGCCGACCGACCGAAGAACCCCAAACCCCGCTGACCCTGAGTCCGACGAACGCACCGCCCTCCCCGCTCGCGCCTCGTCGCGGAGCGGGGAGGCGGGGCGGTGGCTCTTCTCCAGGCGCAGCTCCTGCGCCAAGACGCGCTGCAGCTCCGCCTCGCAGTGCTCCGCCGCCGCGGCGCCCCCGTGCCCGTCGTAGACCGCAAAGAAGCCCCACCTGGCCGGCGGGTAGGGCCGGGAGGGCGGGGGTTTGGGGGGGGTTGGCAAGTTGGGGGAGGGGGAGGGGGGTTGGGGGGGATGATAACATGGTGGCCTGCAGGTTTGAGCAGCCCAAAACCCATTGACTCATGCTGGACCCGCATTCTGGCTGGCATTGGAGGGAACCAAAGGAAACCGACCATTTTGGGGCACTCCTATTTTGGGAACACCCACGTGGCTTTAAAGGCCACAATCTGAGTGTGACGCCCGATGCGGAATCTGCAAACCAGACCCGTTCTCACATGTCTCTAACTCCACTTCCCACACAGCACGAGGCTTCCCTCAAAAGTTGCAAGGTGATGTTCCACGAGCTGAGAAAAAATGGGGGGAGTGCGAAACTTGCTCAGTGAGGGGAATCATCCCGAACTCTTGTTTCCAAGAAATGTCCGGGCTGAATTCGCCCGAAAATTGATGCGGTTTCCTGTTGGCTTCGATGAATCTCAGACCCTTTGATGTTGGATTCATGAATCAAACACTTCCAGACGAGTCACGACCTGGTCTTCAAACGCCAGTGATGTCTCTGTGGTTTGGCCTCAAATACCTACTTGGATTCAACCACAAAGTTGGACCGTGTTGACAAATCGCGTTTCCAAGACTGAGACTTGGAGACATCTTCCCACGGCTTTTTGCAAGATTCCTGTAAGGAGACCTGAAAATAAGCCCAAAGAACATGCCCAGCCAAGATTCATTCCTGGAACCTCCCAACAAAAATCGGAACCCCACAACCCAGCATGGGGCAAAGACCCCACGGCTGCCAACAAAAACCAACGACCCGTTTTTGGTGCATCAAGGGACAGACCCGACTTGTTGGGCTTGATCATTTTGCTTTCTGGAGGACCCGGTTGTTGGGGGTCTCCCGCACTTCAAAAAACACACATGCCGCATTGAGGGAAACCTCCAACTCACCAAAAGGCAGTTGGACCCCTTGGCCCAGTTCTACAGGAGCTGAACTCGCATGCATGGCGAGCACCAACTTGTGCGACAGGGGAACAACAAAAATCGGGTGGACTACGGTAAAAATCCTGCGGATGTGAATCAGCAACAGGAACCGACCTTCAAGACACTCTGTGACTGAGGGGAGGTCAAATGAGCCTCGGTCAAAATTACTTGTTCCCTAAAGGACATGGGAAATTAGTCAGCCCCTTGTCTTTGCTTTTGTGGGAAATTTGCAAGTTCCCCTTGAGCCTCCCAATAAACCATAGACTGCTATGATCGAACCTCCAGGAGCTGACAGGAAAGGCTCATTGAATCCCTAGTCCAAGTCTTGCGCGCAAGTCCCCGGGGATTGGGAGTCGTTTCGTCAGGCCACGTCTCATTGACGAACTCTCCTTTCATGAAGGGATCGACGATGCAGTACCTGTCCTCGCCGAACACACGTGCAAGCCTGGCTACAAAAGCTACACGCGTACTGCGTACACAGCACCGGCACCAACGATGCATGGGTGGAATTCTTAGTTCGGGACATTTAGGTGGGCATCATTCACATTTCATGTCCACCAAGCGTTTGGGAGGCTCCCCCGTACAATTGAAAGCCATATAGGTTTGTTTCAAAATGCTTCTCTAAGTCCTTTGGCTTCTTGGTGTACCTTGAGCACCATCCAAGAGGAGTCTTTTCCCAGTGTAAAACAAGTGGAATGTAACCCCAACAAATGGAAATCCGCTGTCCTCCATGTACGCCCGGTACTGGGAGTTCGGCTCCGCAGCTTTGCTCACGAAGGCCACTGCACAGCCTTCCCTGTCGCTTCACAAGCCAAAGGGACCCAAAAACAAGGTTTTGACCGCGTCTTCAGGCTTCCAAACGGAGACACCGGGTCCAGTTGCAGCCAACTTGGCCAAACAAAAACCCGGGGGAGGGAGGGGGGGGTACAAACAAAAGAGACCGGGAGAAACTGGGGGTCCAGTGGTGTGGTCAATTTGGCCAAACAAAAACGAAAGGGGAGTCGCAAGTCACTTCCTGCCTCGCTCTCGGGAGCTGCGCAGGCCTCTGTCGTCAGGCACAGGATATAAGATATCCACAAACTGCATGGCTTGGAGGAACAAGTAACTTTGGCCGTGGTTCATTTGTTTTGGGGCAAGCTCCCAAATGTGTGCTCTGTACAGTTAACATTGTCCTCGAACATGGATGGTGGTGTCAGAAATCCCCAAGTAGTTGGTTTGAACACCCTGGAACATGGATGGTGGTGTCACACATTTTCATAAGGATGTGCAACAAAGGCTTTGACTTAAAGATCATCGAGGGAATTCTTTCAACCACTGAAAGGGCTCCTGAAGAGGGCGCCATGGTGTTGTCATGCCATTTGGAGAGTTCTGACGGTCAGTGTGACTTGGCTCAAATGCATGTTTTAGGGGACCTGCGGCAGGAGTCCAATGTTCAAATAAAACGCGCCGTGGGCGTGTCTCGAAGTAGGAAACCCTTTGCAGTTGAAAATGAGATCAAAAAGACCAGCCCCAAAGATACCTCAAGAGGTGTAGCCATCCGAATGCCAAGCGGCAGCTGTGCATCCTTGGTCGCGAGCTGCTGGCATGATATGCATACTTTATTCATTGGCTAGGCCGTGAACCCAAAACTGTCGAAACCTCTCGCCTCTTTCAGCAATTCCCGCCAAGCGCGACCGAGCATCATGGTTTGGTGCCCCGAAGAGACCGTCGCCTGGGCTTCAGTGCTCTAAGCAAAGCTGGCGGCTTGCTGGCTCAGGGCACGGCCGCTCTTCCGACGACCGTTGTCCTTAGCCGAGAAACGCCCACGCTACGCTGGCCCGGGCTCGCCACATGCACTCGCCCATCCCGCCAAGGCTCCGGGTTGCGCTTCTGAGCCTCGCGCTTGGGGAATGGCATGGTAAAGGTGTCCTTGGCTGGCCAGGTGCGTGGAACGAATCGAAGCTCTGAGTCACGTGTCAAATAGCAATCAACATGCATCTCTGAGCTTCTTGTGCCCAGGGCGGCACAACTGCTGCGACCTCGCCATTTGGGCCTAGCGAGATCCCAGCCACTCACGTACTAGGTGCTCTTCTCTGAGCCCCGCACGCCGTGTGCCGCGGCCCATCCAAGGTGGCTCCGGCCGTTGCGCGGGGGCATGGGCCGCATGGGCCGCATGGGCCGCATGGGGCGCAGCCGCGGGCGCGATGGCGCCCTTGGCGTTGGCCCCGTTGGCCCCGTTGGCGTTGGCCACCCGATCTCGATGCCGCGGGTCTCGGGGATCCCGCGGCTCCCGCGGCTTTGCGCCGGCTGTTTCTGCAGCAGGCCGGTACCCACCCAGCAGGTCTTTGGCACTACCTTGGCCTGGCGCAAGTCAACTTTTTTGGAGCTGATTGCCCGACTGGCCCTTAACAAACAGCCGAACCAATTGGCCTACCTCTCTGGTGCAATGTGCTGGGGAGTTGTTGAGATTGTTGAGCCAGCGGCCCGAACGACCGAGCAGCCGACCAGACAACATCATGGCAAAACCTGTTGCCATCACCGCGATACCCTAGAGCTCGCGAGGCTGGAGACACGTTGGCTTGAAGTTAGACATGCAAGGGCCGGCTCTATTTGCCCTTGAAACGGCGGAAAAAGACAGGTGATGATTAAAGGGGAAATAGTTCGGGACGCTACAAGCACATTGCGCGCCTTTCGTTGTCCGGCCGACGGCTGCTCGTCCGGTCGCAGCATGGTTCATGAAGCGGCCCTCGATACATTCCCTGCGAGGCTCTTCTGAAACACCAGCGACGTCTCACACGGATTTGCAAGGTGGCGAACTCTTGCTTTGCTGGCATGGCCAAACTGCCTGACGCCCCCTTCTCGGCTCGGGCGCCGTCCGCGCGTGGCCAATCCATTCATAAACTAGGATCTAAAGAAACCTCCAGCGTCTGCGCTGTGCGCACAGATCTGATGTGTGTGGCTGGAGTGGCTGTGCTTTCAGCCTCGTGGCTCGGATGGAATGAACACCCTCTCTTGTCCTTCGAGCCAGAGTGCGGGAGTCGAGGCATGGCCGCGGCCAAAGCACCACCGAGTCTCAGCAAAGCTCCAAAGCAACTTGTCCGGATGCGCAAGCCCGTCTCCAAACTGATGGGGTTCCCCCTGCAAACATCAAGTCATCAACCTGGGTCATCCGCAGCGTGCCTCACCAAAGTATCCCAAAGGATCCGAATGAGACTGTTCTGCTTCAATCAAGCAATAAACCAAAATCCACCAATCAACCAATAAACCAATCCACTCATCAACCAACAAACCAATCGCGCAACCAGTCGTGCTGGTTGCTGCTATCCCTGGCGGGATAAGCGTCCCACATGGTCAGCAGCGGTGCCACCAATTCCAGCTGCCCGATGAGCACGAGCATCGCCTCGGAAGGCCATGGAAGAATTCCAGGGATGCCCCTGGGCAGAGTTCAGTCAATCCGACTTCCGCGACAATGGAGAAAAAATGAGTTTGTGTTTTCTTTTGGTTGGGACCGGGCCTTATCGTCTTGGGTTCGTCCCAAAATGGTGCGACCTTCAAAATGGCCCAAACTCCCATTGGCATTGGGCTTGCACCTGGGCGCGTGCGGAAATGTGCCAACGGCCTTTCCCACTTGCCCCCCCTTTTGCCATCGAGCCCCCCTTGCCCCTTAATCACGTCTTCCAAGCTGCGGCGCACACGTAGGTGAAGAGCAGGGCTCGCGTGGGCTCACCGCTGGAGGACAGTACCTCCAGCGGCCGCAGCGCCGGCATGAGCCGGTCCTAGCGAAGGTCATTGCACTTCATGGCACCTCGCAGGCTCTCACTTGGGTTGGTTTCAAAATAGGTGACCAACCAAGAACTGGTGGTTCTTTCCTCTTTTTTTTGCATTTGAAACCGCCCCCAAAACGGGTATCAAAACCACCCCAACACTGGGTAGTCTTTTGGCTTCCCTGCCCAAAAAAAAAAAAGACCGTACCCCAAAAAAGGAGTCTCGAGTCTCCAAGGAAACTTGAACCCAGTTCTCCAGTCCTTGGCCATGTTCTGCAGAAGCCGAGGCGCCACGATGAGGCACTGCAGCGACTGACTCAGCGAGGCTATAATGATGCCTGGCTGCGCGCGCTTCGTGGGGAGCGAGCCTCTCACAAGTAACCGACTTAGCTGAGATGCCAATGAAGGCGGAGTTGGGAAACGGATTCCACACCACCTCAGATTGCCACGCGGTTCTCGAGCGCAAGCCCTTTTCCTGACTTCGAAAACTTTGAGATGCTCAGTCTGAACCCCTGCGGTGCAAACCACCGTTCAAACAAACCATAGGGGACAATACGGCCACCACTCTTCACCCAGGGAGGTTCCTCATCTGAATTGGGCCTTGCTTTTCCATGGCTGCTGAACCCTAAAAAAAAACGCAAAAAAACCCGCCCAAACCAAAACTCGAAGCCCGGGCCGGTCCGCGGCTCCGCGGCGCCGCTTCCCCGGGCGCCCGCGCGGTCTGCACGATGTGGCGCCCAGCCTCTGGAGAGACCCCGCTGAGCCTGGGCCCCGCAGCTCGGGATCGCTGGCGCTGGGTCTTCAGCTTGGGACGTCGGTTTTGGGCTTGGGGTCGATTCTTGGGGTGATGCTTGGGCTTTTCGGTGGGTTAGGTTGAAGAGGCTTGGGTTGATTCTTGGGGTGATGCTTGGGTTTTTTTCGGTGGGTTAGGCTAGGGGTTGCTTTAGAGGCTTGAGGCTGAATTCGGGGTGGATTTGAGGGCTAGCTGCAGAAAGCCGAGCCAGCAGCTTTGCGCACGAGAAGTAGAAAGCATGGCCCTCGTTTTTGGAGGCAAACCAAAACGAAACCACAGCCAGGCGTCCGTGGTTTCATCCATTGCACCTGCAAGACTTTCGGGCAACCCTGCGAGGTGGTATGAGTATGTCCTTGTTTGGAGTTGGTGCCCATGTTTGCGATGTTAAAGGAAAGCTAAAAGGAAAATCAGCATTGGGGGGGCGGAAGGAATCCAGTTACAAAGGCAGAAAATCGCTTGCTGATTCGCCTCCGGCCGTGTTCCAGGAAGTTGCCCTTGAGGTAGTCGTCCGTGGCCACACTGCCCCAAAGCATGAAAAAGGAGGAATAGAGGAAGAGGCTGAACCTCAGCAAATGGATCTCCAAGCCCAAAAATCAAAAAGAAGAGCTTGAACCTCAGACATCTGAAAACCACTGGATGGCTCTGAAATCGAGAACCGGAACAAGGTCGCCGCACCAGTGACGTCCAGCCACGCGAAAGGCCACTTGCAGCAAAGGAGCACAATGGCAGCAAAGGTACCCACACGAATGTTTTTCGGAGGGTCCTCAAGGGGACACCCTTGAACAGCTCCAGTCTTTCAAAGACGATGGCCCACTTTCTTGCGACGGCACGAGCCTGTCCTTGAGCACATCAGCCCGGTTCGCGCCGCTTAAGATGCCTGCCAAATGGGTCTCAAAACCATCCTTGTGGACCAAGCCTATGGCAACCAAGGAAATACGTACACGGGGTTTCCAAGCCACCTAGCCGGACCGTTTCCAGATCCAACACCCAAACCCCGGGGCCTGTGAAGCACGGGTAGAAGAGGCTCAGCACCACACCGAAGTGGACGCCCTCGTCGTAGTGTGGCCCCCAGTTGGCCTGAAAGGTCTCCTCGGCGAGTCGCCAGAATCGTGGCTGGGCAAACTGCGCATTTGTCCAAGGCTTCTGAAAAGCTACTTGAGATTGAATCCCCCAGAAAAACATCATTCAGATGAGTACCTTGAGATTGGTTCCCAGGAAACAACCATTCTGGGTGGGTACCTTGGAGGATCTCACTATTCAACCCAAAAAAAATCAGGTGGAACCACCCATCTTTTCTTCATATGGGTGTCGTTGGGCTCGAATCGGGCACGCATCACCACTCAGGTGCCCTGGGGCCCACTCACCGGCAGGATGCCAAGCTTCCCAACTCAGGCCGGTGATCATTTCGCTGCCAGGGCCCTGTAGGTTCTCCGGTCCTACATTGAAATGACTGCAAATGTTTTTTGCTTGTCCCAGCAAGGCATAAAACTCACATGCCTGTCCTACTGTGAAGAGGCCAAAATAGAAACTGAAGAGAGTGTAGACTACGACCAGCGCGAAGACAAGCCCCAATCTGGTGACAATGTTGATGCCTGGCATTGGCACGGCGCTCTTGCGCCGCTAAAGCAAGCACGTCTCCTTTCATCACCGGGGTCTTTGCGTGCCCACTCAAACGCTGCACTAAATTGCAACACAAGCCGCCGTATTACCCAGGACATCTATTCACCTTGTTGGTGCTCAGCAGGCCTTATAAACCATCCAACGGGTTTCCTTTCTTCGGGAATCCCCGGAAGTGGTTCATTCCATGTCTCATTCCCTACCTTTTGCACCGGCAAGCTAAATACGACTACCAAAAGATGCCTGCCAAAATTCTTTCCATACACATCCACTTTGGCTCCGGGACAAAGGAAAAAAGCCTTTTTCAGTGCAGGGGGAAAGGGGGCCGGTACGGCAGCCGACGCTGCGACGCTCCGACGCTTCGGGCGGGGGGCGACGCTGCGACGCTGCGACGCTCCGACGCTGCGGAAGGAGGGGCGACGCTGCGACGCTGCGACGCTCCGACGCTGCGGCAGGCGGGGCGACGCTGCAACGCTCCGACGCTGCGACGCTGCGGCAGGAGGGCCGACGCCGCGACGCCGCAGTGAGGCGGGCGACGCTGCGACGCTGCGACGCTGCGACGCTGCGGCGAGGGCGGCGGCGCTGCGACGCTGCGACGCTGTGGCGGGGGGCGACGCCTCGACGCTGCCACGTTGCGCAGGGGTAAACGCTGCGACCGTGTGCTTACAAAATGGGACGATTCGCTCCCCACTTACTGGACACACGGGTGGGATGGGTGATGAAAACAATCGCCCAGACCACATTACGGTTATGGATTGAACTACGAGAAACAAACGCCAGAACCCACAAATCTCCAAATCAAATGGATGCATGGCGGATGCAATTGAGCGTGGGCTTTTACCATCTGCGAGCATGTGTGCACTGCTTGAGCGTGGGTTCTTACTATCTGCGAGGTCTGCTCACCTCCGCTCAAGCGCACAGACCTTCAAGGCATTTGTTTTATCAGATCTGCACCGGACTTGTTCTATCCGCAGCATCTGGCATTTTATTTGTTGTTATGTTACGTGCCTAAAAAGAAAAGCACTCACGGGCTAATGCAACGTTTGATGGGAAAAAACCTGGCCTAGACCCCGCTTCCAACCCTCACTTTTCGGCAGTGGATGGGTGGTTTGCTTATGTGAGCCCCGTTCGCTCCCACCACATCCACTGCCCGGTCAGGATAGGTCGCTATTCACAAAACGACCTAGACCGAATTACAGAGGCGGGGTTAGGCATATCTTATATAGGAACCACTACCCTAATCCTTAACTAGAGGTAGTTCAATCCATAACCAACCCAGTCTTTTTAGTGTCCAGTAGTGGGTGTGCTTACAAAATGGGACGATTCGCTCCCCACTTACTGGACACACGGGTGGGATGGGTGATGAAAACAATCGCCCAGACCGCATTACGGTTATGGATTGAACTACGAGAAACAAACACCAGAACCCACTAATCTCCAAATGAAACGGATGCATGGCGGATGCAATTGAGCGTGGGCTTTTACCATCTGCGAGCATGTGTGCACTGCATGGCGGATGCACTTGAGCGTGGGTTCTTACTATCTGCGAGGTCTGCTCACCTCCGCTCAAGCGCACAGACCTTCAAGGCATTTGTTTTATCAGATCTGCACCGGACTTGTTCTATCCGCAGCATCTGGCATTTTATTTGTTGTTATGTTACGTGCCTAAAAAGAAAAGCACTCACGGGCTAATGCAACGTTTGACGGGAAAAAACCTGGCCTAGACCCCGCTTCCAACCCTCACTTTTCGGCAGTGGATGGGTGGTTTGCTTATGTGAGCCCCGTTCGCTCCCACCACATCCACTGCCCGGTCAGGATAGGTCGCTATTAACAAAACGACCTAGACCGAATTACAGAGGCGGGGTTAGGCATATCTTATATAGGAACCACTACCCTGATCCTTAACTAGAGGTAGTTCAATCCATAACCAACCCAGTCTTTTTAGTGTCCAGTAGTGGGTGTGCTTACAAAATGGGACGATTCGCTCCCCACTTACTGGACACACGGGTGGGATGGGTGATGAAAACAATCGCCCAGACCGCATTACGGTTATGGATTGAACTACGAGAAACAAACACCAGAACCCACTAATCTCCAAATGAAACGGATGCATGGCGGATGCAATTGAGCGTGGGCTTTTACCATCTGCGAGCATGTGTGCACTGCATGGCGGATGCACTTGAGCGTGGGTTCTTACCATCTGCGAGGTCTGCTCACCTCCGCTCAAGCGCACAGACCTTCAAGGCATTTGTTTTATCAGATCTGCACCGGACTTGTTCTATCCGCAGTATCTTTCATTTTGTTTGTTGTTATGTTACGTGCCTAAAAAGAAAAGCACTCACGGGCCTAGACCCCGCTTCCAACCCTCACTTTTCGGTAGTGGATGGGTGGTTTGCTTATGTGAGCCCCGTTCGCTCCCACCACATCCACTGCCCGGTCAGGATAGGTCGCTATTAACAAAACGACCTAGACCGAATTACGGAGGCGGGGTGAAGCATATCTTATATAGGAACCACTACCCTACGCCTTAACTAAAGGTAGTTCAATCCATAACCAACCCAGTCTTTTTAGTGTCCAGTAGTGGGTGTGCTTACAAAATGGGACGATTCGCTCCCCACTTACTGGACACACGGGTGGGATGGGTGATGAAAACAATCGCCCAGACCGCATTACGGTTATGGATTGAACTACGAGAAACAAACGCCAGAACCCACTAATCTCCAAATCAAATGGATGCATGGCGGATGCAATTGAGCGTGGGCTTTTACCATCTGCGAGCATGTGTGCACTGCATGGCGGATGCACTTGAGCGTGGGTTCTTACTATCTGCGAGGTCTGCTCACCTCCGCTTAAGCGCACAGACCTTCAAGGCATTTGTTTTATCAGACCTGCACCGGACTTGTTCTATCCGCAGCATCTGGCAAAAACCTGGCCTAGACCCCGCTTCCAACCCTCACTTTTCGGCAGTGGATGGGAGGTTTGCTTATGTGAGCCCCGTTCGCTCCCACCACATCCACTGCCCGGTCAGGATAGGTCGCTATTAACAAAACGACCTAGACCGAATTACAGAGGCGGGGTTAGGCATATCTTATATAGGAACCACTACCCTAATCCTTAACTAAAGGTAGTTCAATCCATAACCAACCCAGTCTTTTTAGTGTCCAGTAGTGGGTGTGCTTACAAAATGGGACGATTCGCTCCCCACTTACTGGACACACGGGTGGGATGGGTGATGAAAACAATCGCCCAGACCGCATTACGGTTATGGATTGAACTACGAGAAACAAACACGGAAACCGACTAATGCAACTGAGCAAGGCATTTGTTTTATCAGATCTGCAGCGGACTTCAGTACATGGGAGCGATCTATCGCACCACGTGCGCTACATGCACGCCAGGCTCCAGCTGCTGCCACTGAAGCGCGGGGTGCATGAGCGCGCCCAAGTTTTCGTGCGCCCTGAACGTATTGCTCTGGGCCACGAAATGAATTACTTGGTCAGACAGGGCCAGCAGCCAGCGCAAAAATTGCGCCAGGATGTCCAGCCTGTTGCTGCAGACCACAAGGCTTGCCACATCGCCCCTCTGAAGGTCGGTCCCACATCCGTGGTAGACCTTCAGCGCCAACTGCCCGTTGGCCAAGAGGATGTGCGCCGTGCGCACGCTGGCGCAGGCCTGGGCGTAATACGTGGCTCCGCCGACATCCTCAGCCCGCAGTTTGTGGTGCCGGGTGACGTGCTCGACGTCGCCACAGCTCTGCGCTGTTTTGGAGCAGAGGTCATGCATGATGTCCGCCAGGCCATGTTCCTCGTAGGAAACCGCCTCCCCTGGCAGCACGAAGCTGACTGGCACGAACACAGCGTGGTGCCCGTAGCACACCAGTGGCAGAAGAGGCACTAGCAGGGGTCGAGCAAAGCCAGCTGCACCCCCGCCTTCGGGCTCCCACAGTCCTGCGGATCGGAAGGATGCTTGGGGCAGAACAACAACTAAAGAACCCTTGTCCTGGCACAGCTCTTGGCGCATAGTGCCAGTCCATGCTTTGCCACCGCCGCAGCCACAGATCAGGCCGGCTCATGAAGTCCGAAGCTGCCTCATGCCCGCATTGCGGGTCACGCCGATCGCATGGCCACCCGCCCAGGGGCCATAGGTTCGCCGGGTCCTCAAGTCCCAGCCTGGCTAAGACCTTGCCCAGCATCTCCTGAACAAGGCATTTTAGCATTTTGAACAATAACGGCGCCCATAAAAGTGGCAAGCCAAAGTGGCACAGTCCTCATCCACGCGAAGCACGTCTGTGATCAGCGACTGGAACTTCCTTGTCCGACGTTCAGGCGACAAAGTCAGGCGTTCCAGAAAGACGACCAAGTGCTTTGAGGCCCGAGTCAAGCACATAAGCCGACGCCCTTTATGTTTGGAATGCCCTCCAGGCGAAGTCTCGTGAGGAAAGCGGCGCTGCAGGCACAGAGCCACCACCTTGTCGTACGTGTCTCCCTGCACGGAATCAGGCGTGCCGACAACTACTCGCGCGCGGTGCTCTTCTGAAAGCCGCTCCATCCAGCAGGCAAAGATGTCGACGCTGGCCCGGTACAGAAAGAGCACGGCTATGGTGCTGTCACTGTCCTCGGTCACAGCACATGCGTGTAAGGCACTGCAAACAACACCGTCACTTAAGCAGCTTTAAGGCCGAGGATCCTGGTGCAGCCAGGCCAAGACAACCGCTGCAAACGTCTGGAACAGGAAATGCCCGAAGACGCAGCTTACACTCCCCGGCTCTGCAGGCTGCTGCGTTGTCTCCCACAGGCTCCCTTCCAAGCCCATCAGGTGCACAGCTGTAGCGTGTCCGCTACGGCATCGCAGTTCATCATCCTTGTAAAGCTCAGCTGCCGTGAGGAGACGGGCGACATCGCGGCCAAAACGGCACGTTGACTTGATTTGGACGTTGTTCGCGCAGGCTTCCAGGAAGTCAGACACCGCGCAATAGGAAGGTGGCAGGTGCGCGTTGTTGAACTCATTTGAGGGGCCGCAGTCGGTATCACTTGCTGGAAGAAGGGGCCTTGCCCTTGGCTTCTCCAATCGTTGGTGGTTGTCTCCCGCAGTGATGACACTCTTGAAATGGATTCCGAGCGATAGCACCTCCAGGAGCTCGGCGTTCTCGATCTCGTCATGGACGAGCACGTCCAGCTGTCGATCTCGCAGCCAGCTGGGCGTGTTCGAGAGGCATTTTCGCGCCATATCAGCGGTGAGCACCGCAACCTTCACCTCGCGTAGCGCTTTCGATGTCTCCTCGTACTTGCGCCACAGGTAGTCCACGAAAAGGGTTTGCACCCGTTCGGCGTGCAGCGGCAACGCAGCTGCCTCTGCGGCGCCCACCGAGTCAATGCGCTCGTCGAGCTTGTCAATGCGAGCCAGCACAGCTGCAAGTCGACAGCGCACCGCCTCGGCCGCGTGCGCTTGCAAGTGCAAGGAAGCGTTGGCCTCTTCTTCCGCGCCCTCCACAATCCACACCTCGCTCTCTGGCAGAAAGCCGCGAAGTGAGGCTAAGGCAGTCGAACGGTGCTTCTTTCGTCCAGTGATGAAGAAAGACAGCGCCTGCTCACTGCTGCGCAGGGACCATTGTCCCAGAAGTGCGGAGAGCACATAGGACTTGCCACCGCCCGCAGGAGACCACACTGAATGTAGGCAACCAGGACCACGCAGTATGGCATGCGCCACTGCGCGCTGCTCTTCATCCAAGCCCTCAGGCACAGCAACGCCTGCAGCAGCATGGCTGTGTAAGGGACAACTGACACGGCACAAGTTAACAGACTGCAAAGCTTAATTCCCGCCTAAGGCGTCAAGGACGTTGGGGCACTCTGCGCTCGACTTGCCGAGGATCTGCAGCACTGTGTAGGGCACTTGCAGGCCAGCAGCCGATTCGCATCGCCGGAACCCATTCTGCAAGCTCTCGTGTATGAATGCCACCTGGTGCAAGGAGGCAAAGGCGATCAGGTAGACCTGGTCGCCGGTTCGGAACTGCAGCTCTGGGGGCAGGGGATCCTGGTTGCCCACGTGCAGGGTTACACTACGGTAATCCCCGCTACCAGACAGACCAGCAACGCGCCGCCCAGCATTCCAGAAAACTTCAAGGTCTTGGGTGCTGGCGCGGAACTCCGGCTGCCAGAGATCGCGATAGTTCCGACACAGCGCAGGGTTGTCCAGCTTGGCCATCCAAAAGGCGCAGTAGCGGGTTGAAGCTTTTGCGCGCTGAAGTTCTCGGAAGTCTCCCCACACGGGCTGGCCAAGCTTGCTTGGGTGACCAACAACCCCGACGAAGTGTCCCAGGACAGGCTGAGCCATCATCTGCCATACAGCGCTGTAGTGAAGAGCTCTCCAGACTGCCGCCTTTAGAAGGCCTGGCGCGGCGGTGAGAGCTTGACCGTGCTGCGGCTTCAGGGTCAACAGAGGGCACAATGGAGAGGCCGCGACGAACTCTTGCCATGTCATCCTTGTGCCAGCGTAGCTGTGCCCGGCAGGGATGTGCCGAGTCCATTCATCCAAGCGCAAGCGGGCGCTGCTCAGCCCGTGCGTTTGGCCGATGACGGCGTTGCATTTCCGCCTCCAATTGTTTTTGATGTTGGCCTTGTTGCCGGGCAACCTGTCAACTTCGGCCAAATTGTTCTCAAGGCACTGCAATGCGCATTCCGCACATTTGCGCAATTCAGTTCTCAAGGTCTCGAACCTGGAATCTTCCAAGATGTCCGACCAAGTGAGCGTGCTGGGCAGGTCATTGGGCAACGTTGGCGCCCGGAAAACACTCCAAGCGGACCGGTACAGCCGAGAACCAGGCGCTGCTTGGCGGCAGAGCTGAGGATGTTCGGGCCACCCCGCAGCGCCATCCGGAACTACCCACATGGAGACGTAGTAGTTCCTGTGGCCAGTGTCTATTGCGACAGACGCCGGTACCCGAATGGCCTGAGGAATTTCGACAGGCCAGCCATGCCGTGCAAGATCTACATCAAAGATCACTCCATAAACGGGATCCCTCTCCAAGGCGACGTCCTCGGAGGTGTCGGACCAATCGTCGGCCATGGCTCATGCCATATAGGTCGCTGCAGGCCGTGAAACCACGCGTTGCAAGTTTGTTTTCTTTTGCATATCCGTGTTTGCGCGTGTGTGTGTGTGTGTGTGCTCGTGCGTGTGGGTGCGTGTGTGCGAGTTCCCGCAGGCTCAGCGCCGTGCGGTCACAGGGGGGCCTCTGCTTGAGACTACAGTGCGGCAGAGGTAAGCACTTGTACACCAAAATGTCATGTCTGCTTCTGCGGACACCGTAAGCCCACCCGGCTTCGCACATGCAAATCAGCAGGTCGCTGGTCTTCGCTCCTGTTTTATTTCTTTTTTTTGGGCGCTTTGCTGTACGTAATTTCTCCATGTTGGACTTGGTGGCAAGGCGCCACGCTTCGCGGCCAGCACTGGAATTCAGTAGCTTCTTGCCAACTATGTTCAGTGCACAAGCTTGCATGTACATACATACACATATATATATATATGTGTGTGGGGACAAAAACAAACGTAAATGTGCGGGGCATGCAACCCAGCGGCAGGACACGCGGAGGCACATATATATATATATATAGAGATATGCCAAAGGCTCCCAAGTGTGTGTTCGGGCCCTCGTGTCATCATCAAGCATGTTTGACTAAAAGCTTGCGCGAGAAGCAATTATTCTCCCCAGTGGATTTCGATCAACTAAATGACAAAACAACATCACGCAAAACGCAAAAACTATTGAAACTCTTGACCGCCACGACTTTCTGAGTCTCAGGGGTTTCCGCGTCGGTCCTCGTCCGAATGGCCTCCCCCCTAGCCGGGCCCGAAAATTGTTCAAAGCAGCAACTTACTAGTACGGAAATGAAACCGCAGAAATCAAACATCATATTTACATAAAATAATTGCCAATACAAATATATATGCACAGTTAATTTTATTTGTTGTTTCATTTAAATTTACATTAATATGTGCGCATTTAAATTTATAGTATCTATATATGAATATTTATATATATATATATATTTATGTACTGATTGTTTATATGTGAACTCATATTTGCATTTATATTTATGGGCTGAAAATTATGTCAATATCTATTTTAAATTTACGTGTATATCATTGGTCTAATATTTGTACTTCTCTGTTGCATTTTGATCTGCATTTGGATTTAACGAACTAAATCTATGCTGATATTCTTTTCTATCTGAACCTCTTCCCCCATTATGTCTATATTTCTTTATCCGCCGACTACAAGACGGCGTGTTGGACACTCTACGACACATTCCCCTTCCCCTTCCTAGGGGGGTCCGTTTGTGACTTTCCTGGGGGTACCGGTCGGTGGTTTTGCGACGGTTTCCAGTTGCAATGGTTCCGAAGACCGAGGGGGGTTCGACTGCCCCCTGCCCCACCCAGGGCTGGCAAAGGCCTTCCCAGCACGCACGCACGCACACACGCACGCACGTGCGCAGTCAGGCACGCACACACGCTCACACGCTTACACGCTCACACAGCACTCGCGACCACCTATTTACACCTCAGGCGCTAGCTGAGTGCGCCAATCTTGGGCCGAGCAGTAAGGTAGCGGTCACAGGCTCCATCTGCGCCATCAAGACATACCTAGGCTGTCCCTTGAGCTAAGACTACAAAAACATCACCCGTAGCTGACTGGCTATTGTTTTTTGCCGCACTCATGCACCCTGACTACAAAGTGGTCCGCAAGGTCATCCATCGCATTTGACACCAAGGTGGCTTGAGTTGGTGAAGAAAGTACAGCTCGCATCTATCTACCGCCCATCTATCGCAGCGCCTCCTGGCGTAGCCTCTGTTGCCGGCTTCTCTCCCTTTTCTCTGGCGAATTTGCCTGCCTGCCTGGCTCGCACGCACTCGTAAAGCAAAACCTTGCTTTTGGCCTGCGTCTTATACGATGCCATATCCGCTCAATTGTCCGGCTCTGGGTTGCGAAACGCGCGCCTACTGCCTCAAGCATCCCTCAGAAGTACTCGAAAACCAGGAGGGGTCGCAGCTTCAGCGCGCCACTGCGCCCTCAGTGGATGGGCCCGGCCTTGCGAGCAAGCCTTCGAGGGAAATCAGAAGGTCTTCCGCCGTTGTGCGGAAAAGGCGGAAGAGTCTTTGCGCAGCATGCGTGGCTTCGAAAATCATCGGGTTTGCCTGCACCTGCTCCACAGCAACGGCGAGCTTTGCGCGCCAGTGCTCAGCTTGACTGCGCCAATGCGTGCCCCAGCGAGCCACAACCTGATCTGCAAAGCTCTGTGGCCGGTCTGCCAACCGCACATGTACAAGATTTGGGCGAGCAGCCACCACCACCCGGCGCTCAAACACAGAACACGACGCCAGCGCCGCAGCGACCATTGTGAGCGTGTGCAGGTCATCCTGGCTTTGGTCTGCTCCCAGGAAAGCACGTAGCGCGAAGAACTCTGCCGTGACCTCGCGCAAGTTGCATAGCGCGGTCTCTTTCCAGCGCTGTCGGTCCTCTGGCTGCGCAACCGTTGTCTCCAAACCCATGAGCAGAGAAGAAGCCATCCCAGCAGCAAAGCAGTCATCTATCTCTAGCGACATGGCGGACAGCTACCACGCAGCGGCAGCTTGGCAGCTGCTCGCAGCCCAGAGCTCAAAATGGCAGGCGTCACAAGTCATCCGCAGCCGAACCGCATTCAAACCCACAGCGCGGGCCCTGAAGCCGACCCCATTGTTTTGGCTCCCCGGTCTCATCTTAAGACTCTTCTTTCGCAAGCAGCCGAACCTGCCCTCAACAGAAAAAGGGACAGGAGACGGAGATCCTGCACAGCAGCCGCCTGAGGACTTTTCGCAACAGCGGCGGCCACCGTGCCCCCGCACTCACACGCTAGGCTCCTTGTCGGATCTGTCGGCAAGTGTCCACGCTTCCACACGGCGGCGGGCCGCTGCCCAGGCCCTGGCATGCTCAACGTGGAAAGTCTTAAAACAGCACTTGTTGCGTCATCAGGCACGCCATAGCACGGCCAAAGCGCAAGGCAGCTCTGGCGCGTCTGTAGTGGGCCACAAACGCGCGAGTCAACCTAGCACCCTGGTTTGCTGCTTGATTGGGAAAAGAACGCTAGTCCCTCTGTCTGCCTGTCTGTCTGTCTGTCTGTCTGCCTGCCTGTCTGTCTGTTTTCTGTCTCGCGTGAAGCGCCGCCTTGCTTTTGACCTCTTATACACACTGCCGCGTCCTTCGAGGCCGATCGGCCATACCCTTCCGGCCCGGAAGCGTGCGCCTGCTTCAAGCATCCCTCAGAAGTACTTGATGGGAACCAGGAGCCGCGTGCGGGCTGCTTCTGCATCTGCATTGCCTCCAATCTCCCGAGCAGACTTCTTTAATGTACACCACCGGCTTGATGCCTTTCTTAGTTTTGCGCTTTGCCTCCGCAACATTGGCAAGTGGAGACTGTGTGTCCGCCTCAGGGGAGCTGTCAGAATCCATCAAGCCAGCTTTGTGCAAATCTGCCAGGGCAGTTTTGATCTGGTCGGCTGTGACGCGCTGCTTCTTGAACCAGATTTGGTTGCGGAGCCACAGCCTGACTTGGTCACTGGCAATCTTTGCACCAACCGCGGCCTTTTCGTGCACCAAAATCTCGTGCCTCAGGCGATCTTCGGCCGACAAGTTAGCCTTGAGTCGGCTGCGCTCTTCACCGTCGTCAGCTCTTTCCATGGCAGCAGTGAGATCCTTAGTAGAGCCGCCCGGCCTCTGATCTGACATGTGCCGGAACCACTTGTAGAAGCTGAAGTGCACATGCAGCTGCCGGAGCCACATGTTCACCGCCAAAATGAACTCATAGACGTTTGGCTGGGTTCTGGCTGCCTCTGTTCGAGCCACGTCTTTGCCCCCGTACTCTACCACTGAGAACTGACAAATCCGCATGTTTGCATGGGCAAGGCGTAGCACGTCGGTGGACCAGAACCGGACTTTGCGACACGCATCCTTGGTAAGCTGGCTGCCTCTCTCTTCCATAAAGTCTTCCACTGCCTGCTTGACACTCTGGTAGCAGGTCAACGCGTAGCCGTCCAAGTAGTGGTTGCCTTCCGTGCCCCAAGCATTCTTGTACAGCCAAGTGTGTAGCTGTGTGAAGAAGGCCTTCGCGCTAGCAGTGTGGACTTCAGCCGACTCCGGGGACCTTTCTGGCGCAAAGACAAGGTTGAAGCGCTTGTTGAAGCCGTGCGCAACAGGCTGCGCAATGAACTCGATGATCTCGGTTTGGCCTGCCACCTTGTGAAGAAAGAGATATGGGTGATGTGTGGACCCCAAATGCACTTGCCCTCGCCCTGTGGCTTGGTCATCGGCTTCACTGAGAACATAGGTGTTCATTTTCGCCTTGCTCAAATAATGGATTCCCCCAGACCCCTTCTCTGACCAAGGAGTTTCGTAGACGTTGGAAGCCTCATCTGCGACAACCGCAGCTCTGTTGTAATTGAAGATTGCTGAGCGGATGCCAGCGACGGTGGCATCAGCGATGATGCACTCCCGCTTTTGCATCAACTGGGGCGCTTCGGGCGCTTGCAACATGAAGTCGGTCGTCATGGCTATCAAGCAAGTCTTCCTTGAAGACGGGGGACCTCCCACTAGCACTGGGATGTTGGGCGCCTCAGTGTGCTCTCCTGACTTGTGGCCAACACGTCGGCCATGGTGCTCTAGAAATGCTATGTTAGCATAGAAGCACCAGGCCAAGGCTTCGTCGCGCAAGCCGTTCCCTTCGCTAAGGCTCTTCACTGCTTGCATGAAAGGCGCGGGCAGGCAGCGCCTCAGGTCGAAGGATATGTCAGAACTGACAACTCTGTGACCACGCTCTTCGTCTGCCACCATGCGCAGCCAGTCCTTAACGGTAGAAGCCGTGTCTTTGGCTGTACCCATCCCGGTAGCAAAGTTGTCCGAGAAGAGGAGCTTGCGCGCGGCTAACTCATCATTGGCCACCCCCAGGCTGTTGAGAAGGTTTTGCATGTGATCAGCGTGCTGGTTTGCAGCGATCCACTTCGCGCCAGCTGCTGCAGAATCTTGGAATCTGAGTCCAAAATGCTGATCCTCCATCTTGGGCGCGCCAGGCGAGCGCTGCGAAGAGAATGCGTCGGGCGACTCGGTCTCACGGGGTAGAGGTTGCGGCGTTCTTGGTGTGTTTTCCTCGGGGTTCTCGTGCCTTGCTGAGTATTCGCAGGCACTTGCCGTGCGATCGCGTTGGTCGCTCGTACCACTTGGCGACTCGGTCTCACGAGGCACAGGCTGCGGCGTTTTCGGTGTGTTTTCCTCGGGGCTCTCGAGCATTGCTGAGTATTCGCAGGCACTTGCCGTGCGATCGCGTCGGTCGGTCGTACCACTTGAGCCTAGGAGCCACGAGCTGGGACGCAATGTCAACTCCATGCCCAGGGCATCATGCAGCAGCCCGCTTTCTTGCCCTAAACGCAAGCAAAGCAAAGCAGCCTCTGTGCAACAAGGTGCCTTGCGAAACTCACAAGAGGCGCTGCAAGAAAATGGTAGCCTTGTGGAAACCCTTGAGCATTCAGCATCCCGGGCTTGCAACTTGGCCGCTTTCTTTTGCACCACGGGCCGCGAAGCTTACGCGCGCGGCGGGCCCTCCCGAATCGGGACCCTCTCGTCTGCCACGAGTTCGCGGAACCGCTGCCAAGCTGCTTCATCCTGGCATCTCACTCTGGTGAAACCGATGTTGCGGGACACTTTGCATTTCAACATGGCGGCTACTTGCCCCCAGCTCAAAGATAGAGGCCTCAGGTCATAGACGATCTGCACGTCAACCAAATCAACCTTAACTGCCCCTGCTATGTACTCGGAGAAAGGGGCCTGCAAGTGCTGAGGCAAAGAGCCCACACCGCCCTGGATCTCGGCGAGCTTGATATTTCGCATTGCTGGGCCTGCCAGCACAGCAGCCCCAGCCACTTGCTCCGAGCCGCTTTCTCCAAACAAAACCCACACTCCAGCTTTGGCGAATTTCATGGCGTTGCCTTTTTTCTCCCTGTAGCTCTGGGCCTCAAACATCTTTTCTCCGCTCGCCAAGGCGCGGCACCACATTGGCTTTAGCACTCGGCAGTACAAGTCTGGCGTGCTCGCGGCTTCCGCCTCCACATCATCTTGCCCTGAAGACGCTAGACTTGGCTGACCGCAGCCCATGCTAGTTGCCCAAGCGCCCAGCTCCACGGCCAACGACTCCTCGCCTCCGAACAAGACTGCCTCCGCCAACTTCATGACGCCTTCTACCTGTTCGTGCACCAGCGTGTCTTCCCGGGCCCAGCCGGGCAATCCATGTTTGTGGAAGTGGCGGTAATTGAATCGCAAGAATGCCAGGTTGGATAGGAAAGACCACCAAGCCTCACTGATGTTCGTTGCTTCCTTTGGAATGAACCTGCCGATGTTCGCCCACAGCCGCTCAACAGGGACTGTCCCAGAGTGCGACTCAATGCCTGCTGCGTGCAGCGCTAAAGCAGCTTCCCGCCAGCGCATGAGGCCTTGCAGCCTGACAGGCGCGCGGAGGCGCGAATAATGAGCTGCAACCTTTGCAGTCCACACTTTCGCTCTCCCTTTCACTTCCGCGGATGGAACTTGCCTTCGATCAATGCCACGTCTTCGTCTAGCGTCCCTCCTAGGTTCCCGATACCACGCTTCCATGCGCCGAACCTCATCGAGAAAGTCTTCCTTGCTCTGATAATTGTAGTACCCATGCTTGGCCGGCAGCGTTGCCCCCAGCAGCCTCGCTGTGCGCGCAAGCACGCCATGCGGAGGAGCGGCTTTGAAAAGGGCGGGCCAAACCTCGTGGTCCTGACCGTTCTCGCAAGCAAGCAGCGCACGCAGCTCCTGCGCTTCTGCAGGTGCACTCGCCACCGCCTCTGCCACTTTTGCCGCCGATTCTTTCACACACGCGCGCAATAACTCCTGAGCTGCGTGCGTGACGGCCAAGTCTGCGGCCGTGGCGCCAGATGCCGCCTGACTAGGGCGAGGAGGAGCGTTGAGCCTCAGAATCAAACTTTCGTGGTCCTTCAGAAAGGACCGGCAATCGTTCGCGGCTGGGGACGCAATGCGGCGCAGAGCAAACAAATCGTGCATGGGCTCCCCCGTGACACGAAACAGCCACCTAGCAAGGCTACCATCCTCGGAAGCAACGGCAATCTTACCATAAGCATCTTTGCAGCGGGTGGGCGCTCGTCCCTCTACCCGCAGATCCTGCCACACACGGCCGTAGAGCTTGCAAAGCTTTTGCCGATGCTTGTGATACGAGTCCGTGGCATGGAAGCACGGCAAAGACTCTTCTAAGCTGAATCCGGCCTGCAGCCGGGCGCGCTTGATCTTCCTTAACAGCGGGCCCAAGGACGCCTCAACGCAGGGCCAGGACTCCGCTTCAGCCAAGGACACCGGCGCCAACAAGCTGCCATCGACCCCGCACCAGCCCAAAGCAACGGAGTACCTGTGGGTCCTCTTACCATCAACCATAGAGACAACAGCCTTCGCAAGATCATAGTTACCGTCTCCACGGATCAGTTGCCCATTGTAGACACACTGCCGCTCCTGCATGAGATCCACTCTCTTTTGCACGTAACCTTCAAAGCACTTCAGCAATATATCCTTAATGGCATGGTGGTCTGGGACGCACATCAAAATCCAACGTAGTTGCGCTGCTTCTGAAAGGGACGGAGTCATCTGGGCGGCATGCAGCACGGAGGCTGAATACAGATCCAGTAGCTTCCTTCGCACTGCATGCAAATTCAAGTTGCTGTACAACATGAAGAGCAGCCAAAACAGAAGCAAGGGAGAGGCAGACACCTTGCCGTGCCTAGTATCCTCGCAGCGAATCACTGCGCCTAGGCCCAAACGAGAGCACTCGGCATCCATGTCGGCAGGTGTCACCTGCCAAGTCTCGGAGTCGCAGCTGCGGCACCGCCACGGGGTCATATCCCAAATTTAAGAGCAAGGCACATCTAGTGTAAACTCAAAGCGCTGACGGTCTGCGCGAGGCAGCACCCGGTGACCCGGAAAGCGTTTTTCATGCAGCTCTGCAGCTGCTGGCTTCAGCGATCTTCGAGCAAGCAGCTGCGGCTGCGCTGACATCCAGCTAAGCGTCCTGCTTTCAGAAACAGACGCAGCCTCAGCGGCCTTGGCCCTGGCGCGGTGCACTGCTTGGGCAGGATCGGCAGCATCGCAGAACTCTTTCACGACCACGCGGCCCCGCGCCACCTCTACAACCTCGTGCTGCAAGCGCACACTGGACAACTCTGCTGACCTACACGTTACGACATCTCCGAGCACCCACTGCCCAGCGGCCGCAAGACGAAGAATGGCCACATCATTCCTTGGGCAACCCCGCACCATGAAAGAATCCAGCACCAGGACATCCTGCCCTTGCCATGTTGCTGTCAAACCACGGACGGCAGGCAGAGAAGTCAACTGCTCCGTCGAGATCGCACTGAGCAAAGAGGTCTGGAGTAGAAGCACGTAGTTGCGGCTTGAGCGGCCCGCTGCGAGCCTTTGCGCCACCGCACCGACATCGAGAGCAGCATCTCGAGCGCCAAAACTCGAACGTACCCTCTTCGTCGCCTGCGACTTTGAACTGTCTGGCGCCGCCGCAGCGGCCTTTCTCTTTCTGCTGCGGCTCTTGGCTGTCGCTTCTGCGCGCACAGTGGCCCGCTGGACTGCCGCAGAGGACGCGGATGGCAAGGCTTCACCTGTCGGCACCCTGACCGGCCGACCAGTCCCTGGCAAGCGCTTAGGCCATGGCTGCATGCTGCGGCAGGCGCTGACAAGCACTGCAAACGCTGTGATGCTTAACGCCTACACCGAGTCTCGAGGGAACGCTGAAGACGTGATCTCTCCTACAATCTTTGAGTGAGAAAGGCAAGCCAATGAAAATAGCATCTGCAGGCACCCCGCCGTGCAGCTCCTGTTGGACTGAGCCGCTGAGAAGTCATTAGCAGGCGAACACTCAACCGCACGCAGAAACCACTTCACTCGGCACCCGCTTAAGAGCAAAAATTGCAAACTGCCACAACAAATACTCGGGGTCTGCCTTTTTCAAAACAAGCGCCAAACCGGCACACACGCTTACCTCCACAGAACCCACCCTTACAATATGTATGGCTGGTAACCCTTGAGCAACGCAAGGATGGAAAAATGCGCTGCACCACTGGCCGATGGCCTGAAGGCACTCAGTTCAAAAAATCCACTCAAATCTGGAAATGTCATATCAATGCGGAAAAAGGAAACTGTAACGCAAGGAAGTAAAACACCACGCACGTTACTCCAGGGTCCGGCTAACACCGTTCCCCTCTATGACTCTATCACCAGCATCCGGGGTTCCCTGATCCTATGGTCTCGCTCTTTACGCTCCTGGCGATAGAACTGCCACCTCCCCAGCAGGTGCGTCCGCAGAAATAACACCTGGTTGCACAGTACCAGAATGGAGTGTCTGGAAATCATATCTTGCCGGAACAGGTCGGGCCTTTTTCCTCGCGAACTGCCTACTCTAGCAGCTGGAGCCGGAAATGGTCTCCTCGTCTTCTCTCCTGTTTTCCCCTCGTCTTCCCTCATTATCTCCTCGTCTTCTCTCCTCGTCTTCTGTCCTCGTCTTCTCATCTCGTCTTCTCTCCTCGTCTTCCCTTCTCGTCTTCTCTCCTCGTCTTCTCATTTCGTCTTCTCTCCTCGTCTTCCCTTCTCGTCTTCTCTCCTCGTCTTCTCTCCTCGTGTTCTCTCCTAGTCTTCACTGATTCTCTCCTCGTCTTCTCTCCTCGTCTTATCTCCTCGTCTTCTCTCCTCGTCCTCACTGATTCTCTCCTCGTTTTCTCTCCTCGTCTTATCTCCTTCTTATCTCCTCGTCTTCTCTCCTCTTCTTCTTTCCTTGTCTTCTCTCCTCGTCTCACCTGTCGGCACCCTGACCGGCCGACCAGTCCCTGGCAAGCGCTTAGGCCATGGCTGCATGCTGCGGCGCTGACAAGCACTGCAAACGCTGTGATGCTTAACGCCTACACCGATTCTCGAGGGAACGTTGAAGACGTGATCTCTCCTAACAAGGAAGAGACAATGGCATCTGCAGGCACCACGCCGTGCAGCTCCTGTTGGACTGAGCCGCTGGGAAGTCATTAGCAGGCGAACTCTTCTCTCCTCGGCTTCTCCCCTCGTCTTCTCTCCTGCTCTTCTCTCCTCGTGTTCTCTCCTCGTCTTCACTGATTCTCTCCTCGTCTTCTCTCCTCGTCTTCTGTCCTCGTCTTATCTCCTCGTCTTCTCTCCTCGTCTTCTCTCCTCGTCTTCTTT
>CAUJNA010003504.1:0-27500 GCA_963377175.1 Effrenium voratum | reverse complement strand
CCTTGGGCTTCAAGCTGAGGCGGGGTGCTTTTCCATTTTTCGAGATGGACCCCTTCGGCTTTCTCCCCTTTGGCTTCTCCTTGGTCTCCCATTGGTTTCCTTTTGGAACCTTTGAATTGCCACAACACACAACCCTTTATGAGCACGGTTCTACCAAACCCCGTTGCCCCCAGATTTCTTCGATCCAAAACCGGTCCGAGGCTTGAGTTCATCCAGGCGACCTGCGTATCACACCGCCCGCCTCACCTTCTTTTATTTAATTTTCTGGGGGTCTGAGCCAGGGAATCCCAACCTTGAAGCTGCCTGACAAACGGGTGAGGCTAGGGGGGGTTAGGGGGGTTAGGGGGGTTTGAGGGGGTTTAGGGGGGCCTCTCAAACAACGCCCTTTTACACGCTTGTTCGGAAGGAACACAAAACCGACCGTTTGCAGGCATGTCTTTTCATAGGACCTGGTTTGTGGGAAACATCCATTTGTAAACTTTGGGTGCAAGCCCAAGCGGGCTGCCCAGAATATAGAAGCAAAAACACAGAAACAACCTGAAACAGGATCAAGTGAGCGGAAACAGGTTCGTTCCATTTGCTTTGGTAAGGACCTTTTTCCACCTCACTTTCCGGGAGCTTCCAAAAGTGTTGGACTGCTTCCCTGAGATTTTGGATGCTGTGTGCGGATCCTTGCAAGGAAACACTGTGCAATGAATATGGCTGCTCCTTTCCATGTGCTGGTTCACAAACACACACACACACACACTTACTTTGGGTTGCATGCATTCTGGGTTTGATTGCATTCTGGCATGCTCACTAGAGGGCCGGGTATTTCTACCTGCACGGCCCCAACCTCCAAACATGGCGCAACCAATAGCTCAAACGCCTCTTAAACCAATAGCTACGGTGCTTCGGGTGTCCGAAGCTTTTCCCCCCTTTGCAGTCTGGGCTGCCCTCAGATCCCCTGCACAAAATTTAACTTTTAGTGGGTTAAATGGAAACTACCACTAAACACTAAGAAGCTAAAAAGCTAAAAGGCTAAGGAACCGGATGGCTGGCTTCGCCACCAACAAGCAGAAGGGGAAATTGCTCAGCTTGGATTTGCCAGCGACCCTCCAGCCAAATCCCCTCGCGACTCACCCAGCCAAATCCCCTCGCATCCCCTCGCGCCGTGCCTCCTCCTTCATGCTTTTCGCTGGCCAGCTTCACCGAGATGAAGATGGAGCCCATGAAGAAGCTGCCTCAGCCCAGCTGCCCAGCGGTTCCTTTAGAGAGGGTATAATTTTCTACCCGATTCTTTTTCGGCTTGGTCTATTTTAGTAGGGGAACCCCCCCAAAAAAGTGGGTAAAAGTTGGCACCTAGCTGGGGGACCTAGTGGTGGGTCCATGGTGATGGTTGATATGGCTAGCCTTTTTCTTTTCCAGAAGCTCCATGAGAACCCCAGTCGCAGTTCCAACCAGGAACACCTTGCAACTGACAGCTCCAAAACCACATCGGAATCACCGAAACTGCCCGGACGCTAGTCAGGTCTACCTGATGCAAAATTCCAAACTCAACTCCAAATCATCCTACTATTTCTTGGAAAGGCAGCCCCCAACCTCCAAGAACACCAGAAACACAAAACAACGAAACCAGACAAACAACAACAGCGCAAACGACCAAAACAAACAAACAAAACAAACAAGCAACACACACCAAAAAAGCACAATTTAACACAAACTAGGTCCTCCAGTAGAGAGGTTAGACTAAGGGTACCCTTTTTTCTGTAGTCTATTTTAGTGGAACCCTCGCAACCAAACAAGTGGGTAAAACTGGGGGTGGCTAATGACCTACCTGTTTGCTCTTCTGCTCTCCACAGCTAGGGGTGAGTCTAAAAGGTTGGACCCTTTTAAAGGGCACTGGAGGACAAAAACCATCTACAGCGCAGACATTGCCAAAACAAAGAAACAAAACAAATAACAACCCCCCCCCCCCCCCCCCAAAAGCACAATTTAACACACACACACAAAAAGAAAAAAAACACACACACACACACACAAAAGAAACAAAAACACACACACACACAAAGAAAAACAAAAAAAAAGACGCTACGGTTCTTTTTTCGGTTTCGGTGCTGTCGTAGCCCAACGCGCTTTGCATGGCCTCCTCCGTGGCGAAGCCCACGAAGGCGGTGCCCTTGCCCCGCGGCACGCTCACGTGGGTCACCTGCGCTCAGTGTGGCGGCGGCTCCTCCCGAGGGATATCACGAGGGCCACAGGGCATCTGTTCCATGTCTCTTGGAAGAACTATCCAACTCGTGTCTTCCCTTTTTGCTGAAATCGCCTGGAAAAAAAATCAGAAATATGTTGCAGTGACCGATTCCCTTTAAAGCCAACAGGGGAAATTAAAAAATAGTCTTAAACAAATGGAAGAAAACCTCCCAACCAAAAAAGTTGGTAAAAGGGCACCACTGGGGGACCTAGTTGGGGTTCCATGGTGATGGTTGATATGGCTGTGGTGGTCAAAATAGTTGGCAACCCCAAAATGGGGCGAGCCCTGGCACATGCAAACAAGGACGACCTGCGGTCCCTGGTGGTTCAATTTTGACCCATACCCATATCGGCTGATAAACATAGCTGACCGTTTGGCTACAAATAGATGGCCCTGGAAAATTATAAAACAAGGTCAGCCAGGAATCGTCATCAATCTTCGACCAACACCAAAAAGGTATTATGGTATTATGCGCCTATTCTCCTTGTTATACCGGGCAGTAGCACCGCCTACTATGGCCAAATGACACGAGGGTTCCATCCGACGTTTGCTTCTGCCGACGCAACCTTGGGGCGGAAATTTGATATGTCCAAGAGCGGATCACATGAAACCTACAAACAAATAGGGTTCGGGTTCCTGTGGAAGGTTCACCGTGGGATTCCCACCATTATAACAATAGCCATTGTTAAGAAGCTTTATCAAAATTGAAGGACTCTGTTGGGGGTTGAAGCTTGGGCTTCAATTGGTCCTGTTGGTTTCTGTGGGGCTCTTTTCGACTTCGGTTGGTTGTTGGTTTCACTTGCGGTGTTTGTTGCTCCCTTTTAAAACCTCTTTTGAGGCATCGGAGGGTCCAAAGCAGGTCATGAAGAGCCTCTGCTAACTTTGGCCAAGCCTTAAGGCCTGCGAACCCGGGCCAAGGAAACTGTACTCCTTAGGGTCTGGAAGTGTAAAACGAGACCCCACGCTGTTGAGCTGGTATGTTGAGACAGGCTCACTTGGGGATGGGCTGAACTGAACCTCGGCTCAAAAATCCCATTGGGAGGTCCCACGTTCAAGCTGGTGTTCAAAAGGTCTTCCCATCCCCCCTTGATTGGGAAAACCCGCTCGGTTCCATTTAATGTTGACCCCGGAGAAACAAACCACTGTTTATGAATATGAGGGTGTCCCTGGTTTTCGTGGGGATTCAGACCACTTTTGGAGGGGAACACCCCCATATGAATAACCATTATATATATATATATTTATTTATTTATCCGGGGTCAACATTGAAGGTGGCCGAGTCGTCTGCCTGGACTCAGATCCTCCACACACCCGGTCTCCCCAATCGAATCGGGCCCACCTCTCCGCAGGAGCCGAAGAACTCCTCGTGGGAGAAATTCAGCCCGGTTTTGGGGTGTGGTGGTCACAAATAGGGCTTCCATTTGCTCAAGTGCCCCTGGAAAAATAACAATATGTCCAGTAGTGATAGATTCCCCTTTAAAACCATGGAAGGTAAGCCCAAAATGGGGCGAGCCCTGGCAAATGCGACCAAGAACTGAAAAAAACAACTCGCGTTCTTGGGTGGGCGGCTCAATTTTGACCGGCCATTCTTCGAACCTCTTGCAAAAGGAAAAAGCCGACACATCGAAGCTTCCCTTCAAACTCAGAGGGGTTGGTTTAAACACAAATGGCTATGAATTTTAATAAGGGACCCTTTGGTGGACATCATTTAGGTGGGATTCATGTCCACCAATCACTTTTAAGGTGGTTCCCTCATAAAACAAATCATGGCCAAATGAGCATTGTTCTAAATCATTGTGCGGGCCAAAGCCACCGACAAAATGCTTTCGCGAAGGCCTACACGGGGCTTCCGCGGCTGCGAGGGTAGCTTACGCGAGTGGTGTCTACATTGCAAACGCCTGCGCGGCGCTTACGCGGATTGATCTTTTTTGTGCAAGTTAGTTTTCAAGTGTTTTCGCTTACGCGAACACAGCGAAAACACAAAAGCTGTGGAAACTCAAAGGGGGTTACACGATGCCTTCGCGAGTGAGCAAGTGGTCGAACCTTTCCGCGAACCCTTACGCGGCCTTCCGCGACCTAGGGAAAAATACCTATTTTCAAATCCATATTTCCTCTCGAATACTACTTTCAATTGCAGGGTATTTAGAACGCTGCTCAAATAAGGTGTGGGTCAAAAATACGTACCCAAAATGGGTTGCCCTGGTAAATGGGAAACAAGGGCAACAATCTGCGCTGCTGGGTGGTTTCTCATTTGACCCACACCTAAATCGCACTCAGCTCTCCTTGATCTTGTTCTCGTCCGTGTTTCCCGGCAGGCCTTTCACCACCACCTCCAAATCGCTGCCTTTCCCTCTGCCCCGCCGACGCCGCTCGCGGCCTCACGTGCCAGAGGCTTGTTTGCTTTAGTTTGAGTTGAATGGGAGGGAATCAGTTTGAGCGGAAAGGACACATGAGAGGTTTGTTTGGGGTGAATGGACAGAGTGATGCGTGGTTGCCTGTTTTTTGTTTGGCTCCTCCAGTAGAGAGGTTAGAATAAGGGTTCCAACTTTCTTCGGTAGTCTATTCTAGTAGGGGAACCCTCCCACCAAACAAGGGGTGAGAAAGGGCACGATCCTGGGGAACCTAGTTGTTGTATTCCTTCTTTCTGTTTTTTCGCGGGCGTGGACTTTTCGGGGGGGAAGCATGAGACGGGCTGAATCTGAAACCTTCTTCTGTTCTGGCCTACGAGGAGGACGGTTTTCAGGGATTACACTGGACCACTAGGTGACCTCTGTGAAGGAATCCCTGTTGAAACTCTCAGCGGACCTCTGTTTTGAGGGCAATGAAGTTCACTTCAGCAACGAAACTGAGTGGGGAACACTTCAGCACCACAAAAAACCAAAAACCTGTCGAGCAGCCCTTGCCGAAGCCCTTGTCGTCCTTGCCGCCGTCCTTGCCGAAATCCTTGCCACCGTCTTTGCCCCCGTCCTTGCCCCCGTCTTTGCCGGACTTGCCTTTCCCCTTGGATCCTTTGGATCCTTGCGCATCCCAATCCTGCCAGCCGTCCTGCGGCAGGGATCCAAGACCTACTGCTCAGCCAGCCTGGTGAGACCGCCCTTTTCAAGCTGTATGGAAAGATTCAAACAAACAGCTGGCATTGGGCACCAGATAGACATACAGCTTGAAAGATATGACAACAATGGCCCATATTCAAAGAAACACAGCAGATTTAGAGTTACTATATGGGCCCCTTTTGGGCGGTTTTTGGGCGTGGGTCTGGGTGTTTCCAGCCCTGTCCTGCCAATCGCTCCAGTCCTTCTGCCCGCTCCAGTTCCCACCCCAGCCCCAGTCGTTGCTTCCCCAGTCGCCGCCCCAGTCGTTGCTTCCCCAGTCCTGCAGAACAAGGCCAGGTGTTGCTGCGTTGCTGCCCCGGGAATGAGCCGCGCCCGGTTCACCCCATTGGTACTAACAAGATGGTGAGAACGGTTTGAGAACCACCCTCCCACCAACTCACGTGGAACCTGAGAGGGGGTCTCTTTAAAAGGAAAATGCTCTTCCAACAGCCCTGCTCAGAAGCATGTTGAACACTGAATATATCAAAGCATGGAACCGGACCTCTTGGAAGGTGGGGGAAACCGCTGTTGCCATGGAGGTTGGGGCGAAGTTCTGACCCTGTGCCACATTTCGTCTACAAAACACGTCGGCTTGGAGATTCCTCGGTTGCTTTCTGCTCCCCTGCTAAAAGTGAATAACTTTTAGTGGTTTCATTCGGAAAACCCATGAGTTGGCAAAACGTTGCAACATCCCTTGGCAAAACGCACCAAAGATTCCATCCGAGCCCCAGGACGCCCCCCATTTCCCGATTCGTCCTCGGAACTGGCGACGTGCCCCGCTGCGGGCCCCGGCTTGGGCTTGGCGGTGGCCAGCAACAAGCTCTCCTGGACGACCGAGAAGGGGCCTCTTTGAACATGTGGCTGTGGTTGTCAAAACCGTTAAACGGGATCCCATTTTGGGGGATTGGTGAATTCACAACCCATGTTAGTCTATTTTAGTGGGGGTGTACCATTTTGGTTGGTAGGTGAATTCACCACCCATTGTAGAACCTACTTTAGTGATTGGGATGTTCACTGGGGGGTACGATTTGGATTTTGACCCATGGCCATGTACTCCGCTCCGGGAATTCGCTTTGGCTTTTTCGCTTTGGATGAACCTGGAAATTAAGGGAAACTGCAACAAAATGGTTCCGTCCGGTGTCATGGCCTTCCCCGAGAACCAGCAAGTTGACCACCTAGGAAATTCGAGTTTTTCAGATGGGCGTGGCTCAAAAAAAATAGGGGCCCGAAATGGAACCCTGGTAAAGGGTCCCTGGTTCCCAAATTTGAGCCACGCCCAGATCAAAAGCCAAACTCACTTCCTGAGTTGATTGGCCAAACGAGTCTACACATTCTGTTGGCCACCAAAATGGTCCAAGCCCAAAAAATGTGTAAAGTCCATGAACTCAGGGAGTGAGTTTGCGGCACCCCCTTGGCTGGTTTCCCTTTGGTTTCCCTTAATCCCAAGACAGGTACCTCAAGAACAATCAACCCCTTGTAACCAGGGAAGAACTCAACCCAGTTTACCCTGGCCTAAGCCTCAGTTGTTCAGTGACCCTGGAAAAAAAATCGGGAACCCTTTTTGGGGAAGACCATTGTCAGTGGGGCCACCCGAAAAAAAGAGGGAGAAACGGAATTGGTGCCACTGAACTGAGAAGCTGTGAGGCTTCTGTTTCCCCCGCACCGTTCCCTCCGCATCTTTAACCCCGCCTTGGCCGGTGGGCCTCCAGGCCTAGGGCCCATAGGGCCCATAGGGCCCATCGAGCCCAGCGCCTGAGCCGGCTTCGACCCGCTTGTTCGACTTTTCGCTTCGCCGGTAAGTTGGTCGACTTAAACAGGGGTCATTCTTTTGATGGGTTGCTGCGGGGCATCAAAGTCGGGAAAAATGGGCTTGTTTTTCCCTTTACCCACCATTTAGGGGTGCCTTCGATGGCAAAATGGCAAAATAATGGGAAAGGAACCCTTTTGGGAGGTCGGAACCAGCTGCGGTTTGAGCGAGTCCACACATGGTTTCCAGTTGGTGGTCCTTCCAACACCGCCCAACTACTGCTGTTTGGACATGGGAGGGTGGCTGGTATTGGGCGAATGGATTTCAGAGTTGGCAGTTGGAGTTGGATAACGTGTGGGGAAAACATGCTGGAGTTAAGATGTGTGGAACATGTGTAATTATGTATGTGTGTGTGCGTTGCACAGCTTTCAAGAGAAACCAAAAGGGACACCCGCCCTTTTTCGGGGACCCCTATTTTAGACACACCCAGATATGTTACTAGCTGTACTTCCGGACCTTCTGGCGTCCGCAGGGCAGTCTGGATCAAAAGTACGTCAGGTATCAAGTGAAACCACGACAGACACGACCCAGGACTCGGTTCGAGTCGCCGGGGGAGGAGACAAGCATTGTCAGGGAAGCCTGGTCAAACCCTGCTGGGTTGCCATGGTGTCGAAACTAGCCTTGCTTCGAAGGCTGCAAGAGTCCCTGCAGTCCCTGCAAAGTGTCGTCCAAAATTAGAAGGCACCGTCAGCCGCAAAGTTGGACTGCCATTTGCTGTGCATGGCGGATGCGATGCTTCTTTGGAGATGGCATTGAAACGAGGGAGGGGCGGGAGGGGATTGAGTGTTCTCTCACAAAGGTAGGGGCCCTGATTCTTCCCCCGATCATGCTCTGGTAGGCTTGTCTTGACAGTCCCAACTTCATTGAAAACAAGAAACGCCTTAATCCAGGCTTGATTTCAAATCATTTTGAGAACCCACAATGCCTTTTTTGAGGATACTCTGTTGGGGCTGGCCCAAAGGGATGAGTTAGACAAACCCTACAAGGCTACAAATGAACCTGGCTTTTTGTGCCACTGCACCTCCATTTTTTTGTCACCCTGACATCATACCCTAAACAGCGCTCGGGGTATTAAAAGCTGGCTGTGGGTCAAAACCCTGGTACCCCCCTACCCCCCAGATTCCCTTTCAAAATGAACCAAACAAAAGGGGGGGGTTTCCCAAAAACGGGGTATCTGGATTTTGACCCACACCCAGCTTGCCGCATGTGTGTGTGTGTGTGTGTGTGCGTGTGTGTGGGCCCGGTTCTGCAGAACCCACGCCTTGGGCCGAATCTGGAGCTTCGCCGGGGTGATCACCGGCGCCGCCGCCGCCACGGGGATCTGCATCTTGGGCGGGACAGCCTTGGGCCCGCCCAGAGCTCCTGCGACAGGGGGGAAGCGACAAAAGGCTAGGGGGGGGGAACCCAAAAGGCCAGGTCGGCCTGGATTAAGAAAACACATATGGCTGTGGGTCAAAAATAGGTAGCTATCATGGAACCCTCTGAATGGAAACGAGGACAAAAGCTGGCGGTCCCCTAGTGGTGTAATTTTGACCCAACCATATCTGGTAAGCAGGTTGCTTCAGGGCGAAAGCTGTGCCCTTTTAGAGCGGTGTAACAAAACATGCTAGCTCGTCATGCTGATCAGACTCATGGCTGTACTTTGCAGGCGCGGTGCGGTCAATGCTCGCCCTGTGTCAAATTATAATATTATAGAGGTTTGCAAGTGTGACAATTGACCGCTCCGGCGTGCTCTTTCACTTGAAGGATTCTAGGGGGAAGGGTATGAACATTTGTTGCGGAGACCCAAGAGGGCAAACTCTTATCCTGGCGGTGTATAACCATGTTAGTTCCATTAAAATCGTAGTGATACTGTGGATGGATGGACGAAATCCTGCACTATCTAAGAAACCCTGGAATGATGCTTCCCCTGTACCTACCAACAAACAATGATTTTTCTATGGTTTCGAAGTGGTGCAGGATTTCGTCCATCCACAGTAGTGACAAGCTACTTTCTACTCGCCGGGAAATGAACAAGGGAATGCAAAAGGGACGCCCCTTTCGAAGGGGTTCCTAACAAGACGCGTTTTGGGGCTCCATTGCAAAAGAGCAAAAGGCAAACTATACATAGTTACGAGGGCCACTTACTCATACCGTTGCTATGCCTTACAAACTGGGTTCAACATCCATGAGGAGGTGCAGGTTCTGAATTGATTCAAAGGGGAAACCTCATGACATGCCAGTCCCCTTGCAAAACGGAATAAACACGCTTCTCCTCCCCCCCCAAAAAAAATGAATAAGGCTCAGCATAGCTCCCACTTACAGCCACTGTTTGCACTGTTCGTCTTGACACACGATGAACTGTTTTCCAGCGCTGACCCAAACAATCTGTTTCTTTTGCTTGGGCCACCTGGGTGTCCAGCCCAAACTCTTGCGTTCTGGACTGCCTCCTTGTAGGGTCCCTTTCGACTGTTGCAAATCCCAAAGCGTTCAACAGTTGGAACTTATATGGGCGTCTTTTTCTAGGACCCCCCCCCCCCAAAATGGTGTTGTTTTCCTCTTGGTTTCCCTTAAAGCCCAAAAAAGGGTATCCCCAAAGAAGACACACCCACATGTTGACTCCAGCCAGAAAACGAAATAGACGTTCAAACGTTTGAACCTAGGAGAAGTCAGCCTTTCGAACGCACTCCACCTGAAACAGGGATCCGGATGCATGAAAAACACCTGAACATTGCAACTTGTTAGCTGGCAGTTGCCCTTTTTGGTGGAAAAAGCAACATGTTTCAAATGGTTGCAAAATGAACTTCTTTTAAGGAGCCCTGTGAAGAGGCGCTCCTTTGCCTTTGCCCTTCGCAGTCCAGTCCGACCAGTCTGACCAATCTGACCAATCCGACCATTCCGCCATAGTGCTCATCATCTGCCTCGGGATGTGGATCTCCTTTTTTTTGATCCCCAGCCTGTGATCTCTCAAAATCCCGCATGCTCAAGTTGGTATATTGCGCACGTGTTCCCCCCTCCAACAACTAACTTTCTGTTTCAGTTTGTGCACTTTCCAAGAGCAGGTTCTCCATAGGAAACACCTCCTTCCGTGGTTTGGAGTTGAAACCCATACCCAGCAACAACTTGGGTACCAGGAGAAAGGGCGCCTTGTGCGTTTGCTGAAGTGTGCTTGGCAAACGAGGCAAACGAGGCAAACTTGGAGGCTTCTTTTAGTTCAAACACCCATGTTAAAAATGCGAATTGAGACCTGTCAAAATAGATTGTACAGGATAGACCGCCCAAGCACGAGGGATGGTTGGGGTCCACACCTCCGACAGGCAATTGCTTTTTTTCCCCATGCTTTCCCCTTCAAGTCATCCCAAATAAGGTTCCCTCAACAAAAGACAGACCCATATCCTATCTGGGCAAACCGTAACTCCCGAGCCTTTCTGCAAAGGACCTGCAACGAGCCAGTTCTACCCCTGAATTGAGTCGGGGCGCGCCCGTTCTTTTCCTTTTTGACCAGATAGTCGACACAACCACTTTCACGAGGTCAGGACATGGGTGTTTCTCAAATGGCTTGTTTCCCTTTGGCTCCCCCTAAAAAGCCGAAGTCAGCTGGGTGTGGGTCAAAAATAAGTACTCAAAATGGGTTGCCCTGGTATATGGAAACAAGGACTAACACCTGCGGTGCATATCCTGGTGGTTTTAAGTTCGACCCAAACCCATTTGGAGGCCACTCACACGATTCATTCCAAGCCACTGCAGCATATAAGGGTTCATCGCGCCCGAGCATGCGGATCCAGGATGAAATCCAGGAAGGGCCTGGCCAGGATTCTAGACCCAACAAAGGAGTGGGTGCTCCAGAATCTCCCACAGCATGGATTTACGACAAGTAAAATCTCAATCCTACCTTCAACAAAAGCACACACTACTTGAAGATTGCGAGTGTCTTCAACTGCGCTCGGTCCTCGCGCCTGAGACGTGACAAGGCACTAAGGTCAGCCGCCGATCATGGGCACAGATCGGCTTTTGAGCTGAGCTGAGCTATTGCGCTGGATTTGCGAGCTCTCGAAGATTGTCGAAAAGTCCAAGAACACTGGGAAACTGGGAAACGCGGTGAAGTCTGTCCTCTTGGCTCGAAGGTTGCCGAAAAGTTTGGTTTCTTGTGGGCTCCCAAAATCAGCCAGAAAGGGGTCGCTAGAGCGGCTTGTGGACGCGTGAACTTGTCTGAAGCTCCCATGGCTGTTTCCTTTGCTGAAGCCATCCGATCGCGCGGGACCCCACGTAAATATGTTGTGAGCAGTTCTTAATGATTGTGCTATTAAGAAACAAAAATAAATAAATAAATAAATAAACATGTGGATTTTGTCGTCAAGTCCACATCGTATCTGAAAATCGCAATGAATGCGCTACAAAAGGTGGATTTTGTCGTCACGCCCTGGCTAAGCAGGTTCGCATGGAACACCTGGCAAACAAATGCCCAAGGAGACACAAAGTCAACTCTTGGGTACCTTCTGTGATACCACTGGTTGAATTAGGCGAATTGTCTAGCATCATGAAGGGGGAGCCAACTTTTCTGGGTCCAAAGTCTCAAGATTTCCCGAGCTAAATGGTCGGCAGGACCCAAAGTAGATTTGCAAAGCATTCAGCATGCAACTACCACCGCTGTGGACCTCTTCTCGCGCGCCCAAAAAGCAGCCCCCTTTTCCCTCTCCCCGCGTCCAACGCCAACATCTTTGCGCGTATGGTACACCGAGCCATGGGGCCCCAGAATGACACCAACGGCCACACTGTCAAAGGTTCTGCCAAAAACAATCGGACCGAAAAGGGAAGCTTGGATGCAGATTGAGCCCTGTGCTTAGGGCAGTATTTTTGTGTGGCATGAGGTCAACAGTTCGATCTGACGGTTCAACCTGCGGGGTATCTCGAGCGTACTCAGCCGGAGCGAGCGCTCCGACTAGCCTCAGCACGGGACGCTTCGAAGGGGAGGAGTCGACCCTTGGGACAGCCAAAAGAGCCCCACATCGCTCAACTTGTTGAAGGCAGTTGCAATGGGAGTCGATAGATGGAAAAAATGAACTTGCGCTGGCTGTCAACGCAAGTCGGGCCATGTCCCCCAAATGGAATGGGGGAAAGCCGAGTTGGAGTCGCAGGGAGGACCTGGGGTTCTTCGGGGCCTCGGCCCTGGGACTCGTTTCACGGGCACCCTATGGGTGCGTTGTGCCCCGTCATTTCATCTATCGAGTCGTCTCCACCAAAACGGGGTGAAGACTTGAACTTTTCCAGAGAAACCCACAAGCCCCAAGGTTGTAGGTTCCCGAAGGAAAATACGTTTTAGGGGCGAAACATCCAAGATCCCAAGAAGGGAGAATCACATGGGACCTACCAAGGAGATGTTGGGTTCCCATGGCATGAATGAACTTCTCCAGTCGAAAGCCGCCCATGTCTTCTTGGGGGCAAGAACTTTGAAGGAATTCAACGCCGGCTGGCGTCATTTCATCCGTGTTGGGTTTACACTTTATCCGGAGGCCATTGGATGATCTTCCCAATCCCTCAACTTGACTGTTGGACCATAGGGATTTTGGGATTTGTGCCCACCAATTCTCAGGGTATGCTACATTCAAGTTCCTGAAGGATTTAGGCCTTTCGGCCCAACTTCCTGGGGACCCCGGCGACCCCTGGCTTTGCTCCGGGTGCTTCATGCCGGCAGGGACTTATTCTCGTCCTGCCGGCACCGGTGGCTCCAACGAAACCAGGACCAAAGTATGTTTGAACACCCCTCAAAGTGCTTGATGGACCCAGAAAAAACAACACCCCAACAAAGGGCACCAATTCCAAGAACCACACACACACACACAAGTTTTCTGAAAGACTCTAAAACCAGATCTCTGAGATGCCAGGGCAGCATTCGAAGGCATCCCCGTGACGTTGGGTTCACACAAAGGGGTTCACAGACGGATTCCTGCACTCAGCCCTTGACAACAAACCGTGCTCTTCCCATCAACCGCCACGCGCAAACGTCGAGGTGCTTCCCATGTCCGAAGAAAAAAACAAAAAAGAGGAAGAAGAACAAAAAAGCCGAAGCTTTCCAGAAAGCAATTGCTGAACCATGCTGGTAAGCCATGCTTTGCTTCCTTTGGCAATAGGGATGCTGAGTGCCACAGCCGACAGCTCCTTTTCCCGCGCGGACAAACCCACCAAACACACGGAAAATGGTTTGCTGGCTTTCTTACTTGCTTGCTTGCTTGATTGGTTGGTTGGTTGGTTGATTGATTGGTTGGTTGGTTGGTTGATTGATTGATTGATGTATTGCTTGCTTGCTTGCTTTCTGACTTGCTTGCTTCTCTGTGTGTGTGTGTGTTTCCTTTTTGCAGCTTGTTCTCTCTTTCCAGCAAGCCAGCAAGCCAGCAAGCAAGCAAGCAAGCAAGCAAGCAAGCAAGCAAGCAAGCAAGCAAGCAAGCAAGCAAGCAAGCAAGCAAGCAAGCAAGCAAGCAAGCAAGTGAGCGAGCAAACGCACACACAAGAACCATAACCAACAAATAACAAATACAAAACACCAAAAAATCAGGCAAACAAATAACAAACACAAAACAAAAGAAACCACAACACCAAAAAAAAGACAAGCAATGACAACAAAACAACCCCACGCAACATAAAGCAAACGAACCAAACAATAGTAAGCAAACAAGACAAACACCCCCACAGACAAAACAACACAAAACCAAACAAATGACCACACAAAAGCAAGCAACAAAAGGACAAATAGCAAAAACAAATCAAGACAAGATCAACAAAAACACAAACTAACAAGCCACACCGAGCAAAGCAAACGAAGACAAAACAAGCACAAACACACAACACACCAAAGAAACAAAACAAAGTAAAACAACACACCACACACTGCGACAAAACACAACGAACCAGAATAAAGCAAACACACGACCAAAAGGAACAACCCAACACAACACAACACAACACACCACAACACAACGCAAGAAAACGCAACAGACAACACAGCAAACAAGCGAACACAGAAAAAAACCCACCAACCAACAAACAAACAATCAAACAAACAATCGAACAAACAAACGAAGCGCAACGCAACGCAAAGCAACGCAAAACAAAAGGTCAAACAAACAAAACAAACAAACAAAAATCAACCAAACAACTCAACACAACGCAACACAACCCAACGCAACGCAGCACAAAACTAACAGACAGGCAAACAGGCAGGCAGGCAGGCAGGCAAGCAGGTAGGCAGGTAGGCAGGCAGGTAGGCAGGCAGGCAGGCAGACAAACAGACAACAAACACCGCGTAAAAACAACAACAACAACCATGCAATCAAGAACAACACAACGAAACGGCACAAAACAAAAATAACAAACAAACACAACAACACCACATAACATAGCAACACAATGCAACACAGAAAACAAAACAAACAAACAAACAAACAAACAAACAAACAAACAAACAAACAAACAAACAAACAAACAAACAAAAAAACAAACAAAAAAACGAACAAACAAACAACAAACAAACAAGCAAACAAGGAAAGCAAAACGAACCAACTAACAAATGCCTCCCCTTGGTTTTTTGACAGCCCCGGATTTGCCACGAACAACGGAGGCTAGGGCTAGTTCCCCTTACCATGGTCATTGTAGAAATGAAAGTTGTTCGCCTTTTGAAGCCACTAAGAATGGAGCAAGGGGAAACGAGGTCAGATCCGCCTTTTTTGATCCGCCTTGGTTGCAAGCCAGTGACTGGTAACCCTACAGCTTGAGAGATGATTCCAAAACGCGCGCGGAAGGGCGTGCAAAAAGCTCCTTCTTCCGGGTTCGGCTCTTGGAGCGGCTGGAGGAACTCCTTCGTCGCGCCTCAGGGTTGACTGCAAGGGATGGTGCCAAGTGAAAATACCAACCGTGGTAGCCTCGTTAAGATCCAAGTAGTCAACATACTTCCTAGGCTAAACATAGTGACCAATTGGTGACTATGGGCCATTGAGGAAAATAAAGGAGGACATTTCTGTCATGCCTTGCTGTGGCTCCCCTGCTGCTCTGAATCAGTGGATGGCTGACTTTTCGCCCAGCGACCCTTAAGGGTACCCCTTCTTGGGACCTGCCTGGGACCTGCCATTTGAGGTGTCCAAAGAAGTCTACGGACCACCCTCCAACGCCTGTCTTGCCTCCGTAAAACCCGGGCAATAAAGCCAGGTTTCCAAGAGAGCTATACAGCTCTCATGGCTGATGTCCGCTTTCGTGTCGTGTCCAACCCATGAGGGGCATCTCCCCTTGAGCCCAACCCATATTTCTCCACTTGGAGTTCGCATGTGGAGGCAAGCCAAGATTGGAGTTTCCTAAAGCAGATCATCCTCTTTGGATTTGAGACCAGAAGGGGGGGGAGGCCCAACATATCCAAAAGGGCGTTCATTACCCCCAAGCTACCTCAAGGGACATGATGCATACACTCTCCTTTTTTTGCGCATCGGTTTACCCCTTCTTCTAACCAAACGGGCTCCATCTGCTGTCCTGATCTATTTATTTTTTCCCGGAGTGGTTCGGCCCTTTTTGCTTTAATTGGACACCTGTCCCAGTCCCAGGCGCCCGGCGCTTCGGCTGCGGCTGGCCTGCGCAGAGACACTGCTTCCAGTTTAGGGGAAACCAGCTAACCCCCGCCTTTTCGTAGGAAAACCACGCAGCCAACGGGTTGGCCGCCCTGGCCATGATTCTTTATAAGGGAACCATCTCAAAAGTGTCTGGTGGACATGAACCCCGCCTACATGATCTCGGTTGCTGGCTGCTCCCCTAAAAGTCTACCCTTTGGTGGTTTCATTCGGAAAGCCCGTGAGTTGGCAACAAGTTAAAGTCCCAACCTCCCTTGGCAAAATGCAGCAAAGGTTTGTGAAAATTGCCAGCGGCAGCAACGGGCCGAAGCAGGTGGGCACTGTGGATGGACCAAATCCATTTCGCACCTAAGCCATGCCAGGCCTTGCGCCGGCGGCTGCGGCTTTTGCGCCGGCTCCTGCTGCGGCTGCGGCCTTTGGGCCGACTCCTGCTGCGGCTGCGGCTTTTGCGCCGACTCCTGCCAATACGGAAATTCTGGATTGATGGCCCCTCTGCCAACCTGCCAATACCCAGGCTCTACCAAGGTGTGGCCAAAGAAATGGATGCCGAAGAAACCAAAAAACGAATCCCAGCGGAGCCAGGTGGTCAGGAGTCCAGACTATTTTCCGACCTGACTTTCAAGGAGGTCACCCAACGCCTAACCACAAGTGAAGATTCCTCAAGCTATTGGCAATAGCTTGGCCTATAAATGCCACAGCTGATTCCCCAAGGTTGCCCTTAAATGGACAGATACTGTCCAGAAACGGCAAACTTCTTGCACTATGGCTTGATTTCGACACATTCAAACCCAAAGTCCGGATGTTGCCGGGGGAGGAGCTGTGTCGATCTTGAGGGTGGTACCAATCATTATTAGGGAGACACTGCCCGTGTTTTGAGTTTTTACTTTTGCGGTTTTAGAGGGGAAAGCCGTACATTCACGGCAGCACCCGCGAAAGGCAGCACGATCACTTCGCAACGACTCCATAGCCTGGCAGCTCCGTGAAACGGCTTGACCCGCAAAACCAACCACGAACCGTCCCTGTCAGGGCCCTCTGTCCGTTCCTATAACCCAGTGCGCGGGAATATGGGGTTGCCGACTTCGACCCCCCCACGAAGAGTTGATTGGAGAAGTAAGGAATACCAAAAAAAGTTGGTCAAAATGCAAAGCAAAGTCTGGCAATGACACAAAACACCAACCCCCAGCCCCCGGCCCCCAACAAACCCCCAACCAACCCCCAACCAACCCCAACCAATCCCCAACCCCCAACCCCAACCCGCAACCAACCCCCAACCTCCAACCCCCAACCCCCAATGCCCAACCCCCAACCAACCCCCCAACCCCCAACCCCAACCCCCAATCCCCAACCCCCAACCCCCAACCCCCCAACCCCCAACCGACAATCGACCGACCCCCAGCCGACCCCCAACCGACCCCCAACCGACCCCCAACCAACCCCCAACGAACCCCAACCAACCCCCAACCAACCCCCAGCCCCAACCCCCCAACCCCCAACCAACCCCAAGCCCCAACCTGGGGGTTGGGGGTTGGGGGTTGGTTGGGGGGGGTTGAGGGGTTGGGCGTTGGGGGTTGGGGGTTGGCAACCCCCAACCCAACCCCCAACCCCAACCCCCAACCCCAACCCCCAAACCCCAACCCCAACCCCCAACCCCCAACGCCCAACCCCCAACCCCCAACCCCCAACCCCCAACCCCCAAGGCTACTGGAAATAAGCCTGCAAGCTCAGAGAAAACAAGCTCACGCACTGCCAAGCTTTCACTCGCAGGGCTGGCGATTGGCGCCACAGCTCGCATTCGAAGCAGGGCCACGCGAAGGCTCGCTTTTCAATTCTCGGCGGACACACTGCGTCCTCTATAGGGACATTTGGTTGATAGCACAAACATTGAACAAAGAATGGGCAGCGCCCAGCCCCCAGCCCCCAGCCCTCAGCCCCCAGCCCCCAGCCCCCAGCCCCCAACCCCCCCCCAAACCCCCACCCCCCAACCCCCAACTCCCATAGCCCCAGCCCCCAGCCCCCAGCCCCCAGCCCCCAGCCCCCCAAACCCCCAACTCCCACCCTCCCAGCCCCCAGCCCCACCCCCCCGAACGCCCCCAGCCCCCAGCCCCCAGCGCAACCTGCTGCGGCTGCGGCTCTTGCGTCGGCTGCGGCTTTTGCTGCGGCTCCGGCGGCGGCTGCGACGGCTGCTTTTGCTGCGGCTCTTGCGGCGGCTACGACTTTTGCTGCGGCTACCTGCAGCTTGACTTCTCTTTTGGTGGGTTGCATGGGTGTTCCGCACAGATGGTTTTCCATGTACGCTCAAAAAGCAGAGGTTCGAATTCTCCATTCGCTGGCGAAACATCAAACAACTTTGTGCAGTTAGGATTTCTCGGCAGCCAAAACCATCGAATTCTGGGATCGATCCGCCCTCTCGGCCATGGCGGCTCCAATGTTCCCAAAGTCTCAAGGAACTCACGCCCGCTAAGGGAGGAGCCACTCCACTTGGGCGTGTTAAAACCAAAAGAACCCACAAACCGTGGGTTTACCTTTGCGCTCCCTTCAAACTCACCCACTCAAACAAGGCTCCCTCAGAAAAAAAAGGCAACCCCTATCTCATAGAAAAAGCGGCTAAACGAATCTGTGCAGGAAAAATATGTCAAACACCCACAGCTCTGGGCCCCGGACGGCTGCTTCGACTACGACTTCCTTCGATCCAACCCACTCGGTGAGAAATTGGGAAAACCCGCTCAGGGCTCAGGGCTCTCATGGTGAGGCTCCCGATTGGTGGGTTCTTAACCAGTGTTCGTAAGCTCTATACATCCCTGCAGGACGATGTTACAACTCACTCCTGGTTGCTTTTGTAGGTTCCCTCTTACTTGTGGCTTGCCTTGGTCTCCTGGAATAATCTGGAAGCAGGGTGTTTGGAGGGCTTGCTTTCAAAGGAAACCAAGGAGCACCAGTTCCTCCTAGAGATCATGCAGCTAGGCGATCCAATTACGCCCCAAATCCAGGTGAAACCACCGTGCAAAATGTCGAACATGCCACCTGGATCCTCTGGGTGCTGTGATTGTGTGTTGATCGAAGTTTTGTTTGCTTGATTGCTTGCTTGCTTGCTTGATTGATTTCTTGCTTGCTTGCTTGATTGATTGATTGGTTGATTGCTTGCTTGCTTGATTGGTTGATTGCTTGCTTGCTTGATTGATTGATTTCTTGCTTGCTTGATTGATTGATTTCCTGATTGATTGATTGATTGATTGCTTGCTTGCTTGCATGATTTATTGGTTGATTGATTGATTGATGGCTTGCTTGCTTGATTGCTTGATTGATTGCTTGATTGATTGCTTGCTTGATTGCTTGCTTGCTTGCTTGCTTGATTGATTGATTGATTGATTGATTGATTGATTGATTGATTGACTGATTGATTGAATGATTGCTCGATTGCTTGCTTGATTGATTGATGGATTGATTGATTGATTGATTGATTGATTGATTGATTGATTGATTGTTTGGTTGGTTGGTTGGTTGGTTGATTGACGGTTGGTTGGTTGGTTGCTTGCTTGCTTGCTTTCTTGATCGATTGATTGATTGATTGGTTGATTGATTGATCGACTTCTTGCTTGATTGATTCATTAATTTATTGCTTGCTTGCTTGCTTGATTGTTTGTTTGTTTGTTTGTTTGTTTGTTTGTGTCAAAGTATTGCATGCATGGCACACCCCGTAATACTTCACCATGACACTTCGGTGCATGGCTCAAGTGCACAGAGGAAAATAGGGAACTGCTAGGGTACTTCAGGGTTGAGTGTGGTCATACAGTAGGAGTGTTGTTTGCATCACTTCTGATCAACTTGGATTTTCTCATGGTAGCGGAGCCTTAGTGCTCCAGTAGGACTTCGGTAGAGCCCAACTTTTGAGAAATCAAAGGAGGTCACTTAAGTGACTTCGACTGCACAGAAGTTAATGGCAGAGCTGGAGTCGGAATTCGGTGGTAAGCTTAGGCTTCCACTTCCGAACCCATTTAATGGTGACCCTGCATCCTGGGAGGAATGGGAATGGAACTTCCGCACTTATCTTTCTATGTTTGAGCCTTCAGTGATTCCCATTCTGGAAAGATCAGCAACTTCTGCTGACCCAATCCTGGATGACCACTTCGATGGTATCACAACTGATGTAGCAGCTAGGCAAAGACTTGTGACGTTTTCTAGGAAACTTCATTATTTGCTAGCCAATTTGACGAAAGATAGTGCCAGACTTCTGGTAAGGCAGAATGAAGGAGGCAACGGGTTTGAGACCTGGCGCCGACTTCATCGCCAATTTTCGTTACCAGATGCCACCAGACATGTGTCACTTCTGACTCAGTTGTTAGACTGGAAGTTCAACACAAGCACTTTTGAGCAAGACTTCAACGCCTGGGAGACAGTTAAGGCCAAGTACGAAAGGCAAACAGGAACTCCAATTCCCGATAGTGTACTTGTGGCAACGCTGATGAACAAAACACAAGGCGCGCTTCAGCAGCACCTTCGTCTCAACGCGCATGCACTTCAAAGTTACCAGGCCACTCGTGAGGTGTTGGTTCAGTACTTTAGGTCGCGTCACATCCTGACCACTTCACAATCAAACGGAGCAGCTCCCATGGACATAGGTGCACTCAAAGGCAAAGGGAAGTATTCGTACTTCAACAAAGGAAAAGGCAAGAAAGGCAACAAAGGCAAAGGAAAGGGTGGCTTCGGTCACTGGAACTTCATGAAAGGAAAGGCAAAAGGACTCAAAGGTAAAGGTAAACCGAACTTCAAAGGCAAAGGAAAGCAGAACACTTCGCAGTACAGCACTTCGAGCGCTTCGGCCTCAGGTAAAGGGTCCATGACATGCTGGTCATGTGGGACACAGGGGCATACTTCTCAGTTTTGTCCTTGGAAGAGAGTCAGTGCTGTTGATGAAACTTCAGGTGAGTCATTCGATGATTCATGGAACACTTCATGGCATGAGAGCGACATGTGGAATGATGAGTGGACTTCTGATGAATGGTCCAATGGGGCTCTTTGGGACCCCACTTCTTGGGAAGATGACTCATGGAACTTCGGCCCATGGGACTTCAGTGCAGGCGAGTGGAGTGAGGCACCTGAGACTTCGGGACCAGAGGCCCAACTTCCACAGGCACCTTCGCAGCCAACTGTAGGAGCTGTCACACTTCAAGGACCCCCTGGTCTTGAGAAACCTGTCACTTCTTCAGCCCCCATGCCTAAGGCAAAGGTGAAGGCTTCCCCCAGCATACTTCTCGCTGCAGTGACGTTGAATGCAATTGCAACAGGAGCCACAGGACACTCACTTCCTGAACCTGCTCACTCAGGCGTTTTCTCGTGTACCTCGACTTCAAGCGGTTCTGGTTTGGTTGGCTTTGCAGGTTGGAGTGACTTCTGTTGCATGGTTGATGTTGGCTTGGGCTTGCCAGACTTGCGTGGTTTGAGCTTGGTTGACACTTCGGACCAACTTCCATATGAGAGCAAAGCTCAGTCGGATTTGAGCGCGGTACTTCACAGTGACCTGTGCTCATCCACTGAGTGTGCAATGGCACCACTTCTGCATGATGGTGTTGAGGAGAACTGTGAAGTTCTTCACATGGATGAGTTTGTGAGCTTGACTTCAGTTGGCTTAGGTCACTTGGACGTTGAGTTTCATGATTACTTCCTTGAACAACACTTGGTTGCACACATGGTTGACACTTCGGAGTGGATTCTTTTCGACTCTGGTGCAGCGGCAAACTGCTGCCCCAGAAACTTCGCACCGGCATGGCCACTTCTGCCATTGACCGGTAAACCACCTCCACTTCGAAGCATATCAGGACAACTTCTGAATGTATACGGTCGGAAACTTGTTGGCATGGAGATTGGCGGAGTTGGACTTCACTTGCACTTTTATGTATGTGATGTTCCTTACCCTGTTGTGTCGGTTGGAAGACTTCTTGGACAAGGTTTTGAGGTGTCACTTGGAAAGGAACTTCACCTGAAGACACCCGAGGGATCCAATCTTGAACTTCATAGATGTGGATCGTTGTTGTTCATGTGTCCAAGAATCCTGAACTTCGAGAAGTCTGACTATGAGTTTGTAAGTCAGGTCTTCCACGAGCAGTTCAGGCCAGACTCCAACTTGGTTGCGCCAACTTCCTTCAAGCCAGTGTACTATCATGCTGATCGATGGCACTTCGACTCAGCACGGAACACGCTGGTGAGACACCACAAGAGGCCACGTAAAGCTCTGTTCACTCCTGAAGGTACTTCCGACAGGCCAGTGACTTTGGAGCAACTTGCTGATGAGCGACGAACTTACGTGACGCACTCCGATGGCCGCGAAGAAGTTGTAGTTGACAACTGGCGCACTTCGGAGGAGCCGCATAAAGCATATGCGGACTTCTGGAAAGGGCGCACAGAATTCGTGCTTGCTTCAAGGCCAACTGGAAAGAAGCTGACCGGCAAGCAGAGTACTTTGCCCCAGCTTAGGAACGTTCAGCTGGAACCCGTCGCTGCAGATGCCACTTCTGCAGCGCAACCAGCTTCGAGCGGTGCGTCTTCTTCCAGGCCACCTCAGCGGACTGTCGCGGAACCTTCTACGTCAGCCCGAGCTTCGGCCAATGGAGGATACAGAGATGACTTCCGTCGCAAACTTCAGATGGCCTCTGAAGGAAACATGGACAACATTAGAAAGATGGTCCTTGAGCAGATGAGGTCGAATGATCCGGAGACTGGACTTCCTTACACTCACGACTTCTGGCTGAGCACCTCTCTGATGTGGATCAGGTTTCATCACGTACCTCGATCCACCATGTTCGTTCCAACAGAGGTCGAACTTCAGGATGGACCCCCGCAAGAGGAACTTGGCAACGGTCGAATGACCATGGTTCTCACGGATGCCGGCGACCAATGGCATGAGGACACGTGGGACTTCAACGACTCGAACGCCAAGCGTGACATCGGGGTCACGTTCACCGGAGCAACTTGCTTCGAACGGAAGGAACACGAGATGTTTGAGCCACTTCCAGAGGCTGAAGAAGGCGATGTCCAGGCGCGTGTCGCTCGAGGACTTTCGCAGCCAAAGCAGCCTACGGAATTGGAGCGTGCCGAACACTTACTTACGCACCTTCCGTTTCGTAGCTGGTGCACTCACTGCGTGCAGGCGAAGTCTCGCCAGAACCACTCGGCAAAACTTCGCACTAAGCAGCCTGTGTTGCAGATGGACTACAGCTTCATCACGGACCCTTCAGGGAATCAGCTGACACTTCTCAATGTCCACGATGTACTGTCTGGACTTGGAATGTCATGTGTTGTCCCGAACAAGGGTTACCCCGTGTATGCCCGTGCTGAGCTTCGCCGGTTTGTCCTTGAGGCTGGTCGAACGTTCGGGGTACTTCAGTGTGACCCGGAACCGTCGCTCAAGGCTGTAGCTGAAGAGGTCACTTCGGACCTCGGCGGGCTTAGTCTGCGCACTTCTGCCGTAGAGTGGAAGCAGGCGCAAGGAGCTGTCGGCAACACGCAGCAACTCCTGTACGCTCAGATCCGAACGCTTCGTAAGGACTTGCAAGAGCGATACGGACGTGAAATCGAGTTGACTTCGCCAATCATGACATGGTTGGTTCGACACTCGCAATGGCTTCTCAATCGCTACGCAATCCGAAGCGACGGATTGACTCCGTTTGAACGTCGTTGGTCGAGACGGTACACTTCTGCAATCTGTCGTTTTGGTGAGGTTGTTCTCTTCCGAGTCTCCGGAAGGGTGCCAAAGGCTGAACTTGCCTGGCAGCCTGGTCTCTGGCTCGGTAGAGATACCACTTCTGATACGCACATCATCGGAACCACTTCTGGCGTGACGAAGACGCGCAGCGTGCGACGATTTCCATCGGAACAACAGGTGGACGTCGACATGCTCAAAGACTTCGTCGCAAAGCCTTGGGATCCGAGGGGCCGTTCCGAGGAGACAGATGACTTCGTTCTGCCTCCCGTGCCGGCTCCTGCAGCACTTCAGGACGGCAACGCCGACGACTCAATTGCCGTCATGCCTCACGCCGCTGGCTCGAGAAAACGTGAGCCACCGGAAGCTGATGTGGAAGATGAGCAGGCTACCCAACTTCAAAGAGTTGGACCCGCTCCTGGAGACTTGAAGCGTGATGTGCCGGATGAACTTCCCGAAAGCCGATCCAAACTTCAACGAATCTCTGCGATCGTCGAAGATGACTTCGGCGAACATGTTCTTGATCATGCTTGCATATCTGCGATCACCACTAAGGACGGACTTGAGGTCCCGGTGTGTGTGAACGCAGACGAGGGCGAGAGGACTCAGGAACTTCGTGCCTTGCAGCCTTCTCTGTGGTACGAAACGGAGTTCCCTCGCGAGCTTGAAGTTGCAGGTATGGACAAAGAAATGAACAGTATGCGTGACTTCGGCGTGTACGAAGAGGTCAAGGTCGATGAACTTCCTCCTGAGAAAGTTGCTTCAGCCATAAGCACCAAATGGGTTAAGCGCTTTAAAGGCGACTCCGTGAGGTGCAGGCTGGTTGCAAGAGGCTTTGACCAGGTCTCGGATGCTGATGACAACTTCGCGTCCACACCGTCGTTGGTTACGTTGAAACTTCTCTTGTTGCTTGCAATAACGAAGAACTGGTACATCCTCGCTGGAGATGTAAGCACTGCGTTTCTTCACGCGTTGATGACAGATGAGGTGTTCGTAATACCTCCAGGCGAATACTACCCGAAAGGCGGAGTCCTCTGGCGACTTCGTCGAGCCATGTATGGCCTCAAGAATGCGCCAAGGCTGTGGCAAGACCACTTCGCCAGCGTAATGGCTGACCTCGGGTTTGTTCGTCTGAAGACAGATCCGAATCTGTACTTCAACGCGAAGCATGGTGTTTACGCCTTGTGCTACGTGGATGACCTGCTTCTGTTTGGGGATGAGCTTCCGTGCAAGCACTTGTTCGAGGAACTTCAAAAGCGTGTCTTGCTTCGAAAAGAAGGAGTTCTGGACGTAGGTTCTTCTGTGAACTTCCTTGGTCGATGCATCGCACGGCGTGCTGGGTCAATTGAGATCAGCATGCCCAGTACTTACATCGAAAAAATGCTGTCTGAGCTTGACATGATGAAGTGTCGCGTCTCTACGACGCCTGGCACGGATTCACTTCGGAAGAAGATCGAATCAGAAGACTTGCTGACTTCCGACGAGCATCGGTTGTATCGGCGACTGGTCGGTCAACTTCTGTGGCTTAGCAGCGTGCGTCCGGACATACAGTTCGCGACGAAGGAACTTTCGCGTGGACTTTCTCAGCCGACGCAAGATCACCTTCACAAGCTTAAGGTGCTTCTTCGCTACCTTTCTGGGACTAAGGAGGCTGTACTTCAACTGTGTCCTAAGGTGACTCTGCCTGCTAAGGTGACTTCTCTGGACCTCGACGTGTACGTCGACTCAGACTGGGCCGGTTGTGCACAGTCTAGACGCAGCACTTCAGGTGTAGCGCTGTACTTTCTAGGATCGTACGTCACTTCGATCAGCAGAACACAGCAAACCGTAGCACTTTCATCAGGCGAAGCTGAACTGTACGCGATCGGACTTGGAGTTTCCGAAGGACTTTTCGTACGGTCCCTTCTTCTTGAAGGAAACTTCTCCCAGAAGGTGAACTTCCGAGTTCACACTGACAGCACAGCAGGCAAATCCATGGCATCCCGCTTTGGAGCTTCACGCAAGACCAAGCATGTGGAACTTCGTTTTCTGTATGTTCAGGAACTTGTTGCTTCTGGAACTGTTGTGTTGAAGAAGGTGGCTGGCACTCCAATCCCTCTGATGTCATGACTAAGTATGTCAGCAGGGATACACTTCTGAGACACCTTGCGACTTTGGGAGTGACACTTCCATTTGGTCGCATGCTCTAGAGACTTGCATGAGTTTGAACTTCATCAGAATTCGATGTTTTCACCTAGTCACTTTGCATTTGCACGGAAACCACTTCTAAGAAGTAGGGCTTTTTGACCACGCTCCCCAAATAACTTTTGGTGAGTTTTCAACATGTACCCAGTAGAACGTTAGGACCATGGAACTTCAAATAGAGTTTGAACTTCGGTGGCCATTTTGCGCTTCCTTTTGCAAACCCACCTTTCCGCCTGCCATGGACTGCAGTGCGGACTGACTTCCACTTTGCTCACTTCGAGTTTGTCGTATCGTGCTCCGGAAGACTTCCTTCAGAGTTACTGGTGGCGGAACCAGCAGACTTCACTGCCACTGAAGGACGGAAGATGTGCCACTCTGCAGAGTGTGCAAGAGTGCCTACTTCCGGCTCTTCATGATGTTGGTCGGGTGAGACTTCCTCCAGGGAACTTCTTGTACACCAACGGAGAAAGGCGAGTGTACTCGACACTTCGGCCCGTGATGCATGCAAGTCCTCCGCAGAGACTTCATGCAGATCCTTGGCTGTACGGACCGGTTCACTGGGTGGCACTTCCAAGGAGCCACTTCCCATTGGCTTTGAGCACTTCTGCAGACGCGGGAAGGTTTGTGCCGATGCTTCCCCCTCGGATCACTTCCGAGCAGTTCGAGGGGCAGCCGAATGGGAAACTTCAGTTTTAGCGCTCGGTCGGCACTTCTCTTCGCACTCTGGGGATTTCACATGAACAAGGAGATGGGAGTGAGACTTCAAAGCGAAAACGACGAGATCTTCCTGATCGGAGTCAAGCTGGAAGCTGACAGAGTCTGGAGCTCCCTCCAGACTTCACAGACACATTTCTGGAATCGGAACTATCTGGACTTCTTCCTCCATTTCACTCATTGGAACTTCACACCAGCCGAGGCATCAACTTCTGAGATCTTCACCTTGGGATTCACAGCTTCTGAGGCAGCTCACTTCATCTTCAGTGAGCTTCCTCACCGACAGGTTCAAGGCGGCTTCGGCAGGTACATGCACCTGGTACTTCAGTCTGACATAGCCCAGGGATTCATCCAGTACGGTGACATCCCGATGGATTCAGGCATGGCTATGAGACTTCGAGCAAGGCTCTGATGAGAGTGAGACTTCACTGACAGGAGTGAGAAGAACTTCAAAGGGGAACTTTTGGACTTAGAACTTCATTCGGTTACCGCGTGATCAATTTGCAACTTCACTGGAATCACAGTTACAACATTCAGCACAACTCTGGCTATCTTCACTTCACTGTGAGTGGTCATGCACTTCACTGGATTGGGTACACACTTCAACTGGTTTCAAGATTTCACTGCAACTTCAAACACTGTATCAAGGCATTTCACTTCCTGTTGTGATCAGTGGACTTCCTGTCCAGGTACAGGTGACTTCGTGTCACACTTGCTTTAGAGGTAGATGCGGAAGGTTTTTAACTCACTTCATGCTCCCTCTCAATCCACCTTTTGGCTAATTAGTGTGAAGATCCACTTCATCAACTTCAGTGGACTTCAAGGGGCCGTGTCAAAGTATTGCATGCATGGCACACCCCATAATACTTCACCATGACACTTCGGTGCATGGCTCAAGTGCACAGAGGAAAATAGGGAACTGCTAGGGTACTTCAGGGTTGAGTGTGGTCATACAGTAGGAGTGTTGTTTGCATCACTTCTGATCAACTTGGATTTTCTCAGTTTGTTTGTTTGTTTGTTTGTTTGTTCGTGTTGCTTGTTTGCATGTTTGTGTTTGGTTGCGGTTGTCAGTTGGTTAGTTAGCTGGTTAGTTAGTTGGTTAGTTAGCCTGGTAGTTGCTTGGTTTGTTTGTTTGTTTGTTGGTTTGGTTGTTTCTGTCCTGGTGTCCTTCTTCCCTTCTTTATGTACTGTG
>CAUJNA010003503.1:515985-559405 GCA_963377175.1 Effrenium voratum | reverse complement strand
TTGCAGAGCCACTTGTCCAAGTTCGCCCGGGGAACTTGGACAAGGAACTTGGACAACTGCGGGCTGCCGTGTTACAAGCTCTCTCAGTGTTACGCCCCGATTCCAGGCAGGACCCGATTCCGTGCGCCTCACCCCGGAAACCCGAACTTGGACAAGAACTTGGACAAGAAACTTGGACAAGTTTTATCACGTGTTTTCCTCTTGCAGAGCCACTTGTCCAAGTTCGCCCGGGGAACTTGGACAAGGAACTTGGACAACTGCGGGCTGCCGTGTTACAAGCTCTCTCAGTAGAACGCCCCGATTCCAGGCAGGCCCCGATTCCACAACTTGGCCCAGGCCGGAAACCCGAACTTGGACAAGAACTTGGACAAGGAACTTGGACAAGTTTTATCACGTGTTTTCCTCTTGCAGAGCCACTTGTCCAATTTCGCCCGGGAACTTGGACAAGGAACTTGGACAACTGCGGGCTGCCGTGTTACAAGCTCTCTCAGTCTTACGCCCCGATTCCAGGCAGGCCCCGATTCCGTATGCCTCGCCCCGGCGGAAACCCGAACTTGGACAAGAACTTGGACAAGGAACTTGGACAAGTTTTATCACGTGTTTTCCTCTTACAGAGCCACTTGTCCAAGTTCGCCCGGGGAACTTGGACAAGGAACTTGGACAACTGCGGGCCAAGCTCTCTCAGTATTACGCCCCGATTCCAGGCAGGCCCCGATTCCGTGTGCCTCGCCTCTCTCTTTAGAGGGCGTTTCCCAAATGGATTCTTTTCGACCTGAGAGGCTCCCAGCACTCGTCCGTCCAGCATTTGACCTCGTCCTGCGAAGGATTCGAAGTCTAAAACGCTGCGTGCAAGCGTGTGGCTGCAAAATAATGACCCGTGCCGCAATTTGGCTCCAGGTTGCATTTCAAGCGATGTCAACCTTTGCCAAAGGAAACCCCTTTTCCCTTTTTTTTGGGGACCCCTTTTTTTGGGACCCCTTTTTTTCTTTTTTTTGTTTTTTCTTAGCCCTGCAAAGGTTGGCTCGCTTGAAATGCAACCTGGAGCCAAATTGCAAGCATATCTAGGGGTCATTATTTTGCAGCCACACGCCTGCACGCAGCGTTTTAGACTTCGAATCCTTCGCAGGACGAGGTCAAATGCTGGACGGACGAGTGCTGGGAGCCTCTCAGGTAGAATAGAATCCATTTGGGAAACGCCCTCTAAAGAGAGAGTGTGGACGAAGGAGGTGGAGCAGGGCGTCATTGACAACATGCTCATCTTCCAGAAGCCCTTTCCAGGGGCCGCCGCACCGAGCTTGAGAGCCAGCTGCAGCGCGCCGTCAAGGTGAGCGCCAAGGGCGTCAAGTGCAAGATTGACTTGGAGCGCTGCCTCTTCTGGGACCCGGCCGGCAACCGCGTGCCGCGCCCCGCGGAGTTTGCGCGGGCCGACCGAACCATCAAGGCCGTCTACGAGGATCCCCGCACCGGTTTCGGCAGCATAGCGCAGACGCTGCAGCAGGCCCAGGTGCGCGACCCCAGCATCTCCAGAGGGGAGGTGAAGGCGTTTCTGGACGGCCTCCGGGTGAACCAGGAGCGGCCGCAGAGAGGCTACAACAGCTTCGTTCGCAGGGGCCGCGCTTGTGGAGGCCCGGCACGTGTGGCTCATGGGCAGGCAGCGGGGCGTGCTCTTTGAGGTGCGGCACCTCAGCTGGAGCCCCTGGAACCGCCGTGCTGCCCGTTCTAGGCCGCCTCCAGCAGCTCGGCCCTTGATCCAGGCGGACGCGGTTGTGGAGGGTGAGGCCCTGGCAGCTGGCGAAGGTCACTGCGTGGCTTGGCCGGGTGGCCCGCAACAGTTCTGGTTCTTCAGACGCATGCCGTTGTCCAGCCTCACTCCGCTGTTTTGCGGAGTTTGGGTTGGTACCGATTCGTAGCACCCAAATCTCCAATTGAGCAGCTTTGAGGCCTCCGGCGCCAGGGCCCGGTTCGCCGCTGCGTTGACGGCATGCGCTTGCTGTGGCTGGAGGGGGCGGCCTGCCCTTTCCAGTACCAAAACATCAGAAGGCGATTGAACGGACAGAAAAAAACACTTTGGCATAAGCTCGGTTTTATTGCTTTGCGTTTTGCGGCGTTTCCTCAACCCAGAGCCGTGCCAGGTCGCCGAAGATAGATCTTGCAGGAGGCGTGGGAGCGCTACAAAATGCTACTACTCTAGGCCGTTTATTTGCCCAACCCGTTGGTTTCTTGAGACCCTAACCCAAAAAAAAGGGCTTTCTCAGGATCCGGGAATTCTCCCCACCATGAAGAACGCCTGGAGGCACGCACGTTCCGCAGGGCAGCTCGCGCTCTGACGCCCCGCGCTAGTGACAGACCTGGCAGTGAACACGGCAGCGTCCGGCAACGCCACCCAGTCCCTGGACGACCGGGTCACCGCAGAGCTTTCTCTTTCTCTTTCTCTTTCTCTTTTTTTTTTCTCTTTCTCTTTCTCTTTCTCTTTCTCTTTCTCTTTCTCTTTCTCTTTCTCTTTCTCTTTCTCTTTCTCTTTCTCTTTCTCTTTCTCTTTCTCTTTCTCTTTCTCTCTTTCTCTCTTTCTCTCTTTCTCTCTTTCTCTCTTTCTCTCTTTCTCTCTTTCTCTCTTTCTCTCTTTCTCTCTTTCTCTCTTTCTCTCTTTCTCTCTTTCTCTCTTTTTCTCTCTCTCTCTTTCTTTCTTTCTCTCTTTCTCTCTTTCTCTCTTTCTCTCTTTCTCTCTTTCTCTCTCTCTCTCTCTCTCTCTTTCTCTCTTTCTCTCTTTCTCTCTTTCTCTCTTTCTCTCTTTCTCTCTTTCTCTCTTTCTCTCTTTCTCTCTTTCTCTCTTTCTCTCTTTCTCTCTTTCTCTCTTTCTCTCTTTCTCTCTTTCTCTCTTTCTCTCTTTCTCTCTTTCTCTCTTTCTCTCTTTCTCTCTTTCTCTCTTTCTCTCTTTCTCTCTTTCTCTCTTTCTCTCTTTCTCTTTCTTTCTCTCTTTCTCTCTTTCTCTCTTTCTCTCTTTCTCTCTTCCTCTCTCTCTCTTTCTCTCTTTCTCTCTTTCTCTCTTTCTCTCTTTCTCTCTTTCTCTCTTTCTCTCTTTCTCTCTTTCTCTCTTTCTCTCTTTCTCTCTTTCTCTCTTTCTTTCTTTCTCTCCTTTCTTTCTTTCTCTCCTTTCTTTCTTTCTCTTTCTCTCTTTCTTTTTCTCTTTCTCTCTTTCTCTCTTTCGTTTTCTCCTTCTCCTTCTCTTTCTCTTTCTCTTTCTCTTTCTCTTTCTCTTTCTCTTTCTCTTTCTCTTTCTCTTTCTCTTTCTCTTTCTCTTCTCTTTCTCTTTCTCTTTCTCTTTCTCTTTCTCTTTCTCTTTTTCTTTCTCTTTCTTTTTGTCTTTGTCTTTGTCTTTGTCTTTGTCTTTGTCTTTCTCTTTCTCTTTCTCTTTCTCTTTGTCTTTGTCTTTCTTTGTCTCTCTGTGTCTCGTGTGTCTCCCTGTGTCTATGTCTCCCTGTCTCCCCTGTGTCTTCCTGTGTTTTCCTGTGTCTCGCAGTCTCTCTGTGCCTCTCTGTGCCTCTCTGTGTCTCTCTGTGTCTCTCCGTGTCTCTCTGCGTTTTTCTGTGCCTTTGTATCAGAGAGAGACACAGATTGGCGTAAAACCCTCCCTCCCGCACTTTGCCCTTGGAAGCTCCTGGGAGCTGTCTGTCGCAGTATTGCTTGGCACGAACAGACAGCTCTTGAAGGACGATCTTCTTTTGGATTCTTGTTTTCTCTGTGAGTACTAGGGATAGTAGTTCTCCGGTGTCCAGCGAAACCATTGAACCTCACGAAGTGCTGCGCTTGTCACACAAACTGATGTCGCGGAGTCTGTTCTGTGCCAATGGGCTCGTCTCCAAGCCTGTTCCGAACGAGCTCCGGCCAGGTCAAAATTTGGTTACTTTCGAGCGTTGAAAGAAATTGGAACGCGCTGTGGGCTGCTTTTTTGAATCGTCTCTACACACACGCGCGAGCATTTGCTTTGTGCGTGTTTTTTTTGTCTCTTGTCAAGGAGTTAGCTTTCATTTAGTTGCCGTACCGCCGAAGCTTCTTCGAAACTTCTTTTGGTCAGTACAGCACGAGGAAGATCAAGATATGCCTGGAGAAATCGATCCGGTAAGACCTCTACTCAACTCATTTTTTGACGGCATACGCCCAAAATGAAACAGGTGTACTTGTGTGCTGCAGCACTGATTTCCGAGAAGGACGAGGACGATTTTCCCAAATGCCGCCGATGAACAATGAACAGAAAAGACCCATTGACAGAGGAGTCATCGACTTTTCTGTAATCCGTGGACATCAGGAGGCAAGGCGGAAGGCTGACCACATGCGTTGCTTACCCTCAAACCAAATTAAAAAAAAACCCGCCAGCTTGCCAGTGATGCTGGGGGTGATGCCGGGAATGTTGCTGGTGATGTTGGTGATGTTGGTGATGTTGCGGGTGTTGCTGGATGCTGGTGGGCCTTTGAGCACGTTATGAAATACAACAGTTGGCGCTCAAGGAACCATTCAGCACCCATTTCGTCTAACCATTTTGTCCTCAGTGCAGAACGACCGGTGTGGTGGCGGAGGGTTTTTGCGCCACCTCTGCTAATGTGGCCAGGTTTGTTTTCTTTGAGCTGCTTTTCTGGACACCTCTGGTCTCATCTGGTTATGGCGTTGGGATTTAGTTTGAGTGGCACTTGGGCTCCAGCTCTTGTTTGGGCCACAAGGTGTCCCCATGCCAAGTTGCCCACTATGGTTCATGCGGTTGGGCGACATGCAATACCCCGATATTTTAAGGCTATGGAAACAGGTTAGTGCCAGTCGGCAGGCGCAATGCGCTGCAATGCACTTCGCACAACGCTGCAGCGCGCGCAACGCTGCTCGGCACAGCGCGCACGCGTCGCACTGTAATGCAAATCGCGCTGCTTCTCGCAACGCGGCTCCGCGTGCAATGCGCTGCAACGTCGTGCAACGCGCGTGCGTGCAGAGGCGGTGCCACCAGAGTTTCCCAGGGCCAGTCGAAGCTGGCAGTACATGGCAAGGCAACTCAACAAGACACAATGAGGAACAAGGGACAGCTACCCATCATTGAACAGTTGACCGGCAACTGTGGGTTTGCGGGCTCAAGGTGCTGAAATGGTTTAGGAGGTTGGGAATCGCGCACGCCTCCCGTTTCATGGAACTGACACAAATTGGACTTTCAAAGCATCCAATTTTATGCAGAACCTGCATACCACTTCACAAACGCATGCGGCCATCATGAAAAAAGATAGCGAATGATGTGCTGGCACTCGTTGTTGACTATTCTGCTCTTCAATTTACCCGTGCATGGCTAGTGCGTTTCCGTGTGCGAGTTGCAGCATGATTGGATTTCTCTACTTTGTGAATCGTTGGCATGACGCATTTGCGTTTCCGGCTTGCAGCAAAGAGACACACACACACACACAGATGCATCAAGCAAACTTGAATCCGAGTTCTTGATTTGCAGCTTGCGAGACGGCAATCTGCGAGTTGCTAAGAACCACATGCGAGGTAAAACAAACCTTGGAAAAATGCTAAGCCAAGCCTGTCAGCAGGACATTTTGAACCGGAGCCTGGCAAAGGGCTTTCCATGCGCTGGTTGCATGCATGACCAAGGAGGCACGGAAGCAGGCATTGAGTCATATTTCATTTTGCGCTGTGCTTAGGCAGAATCATGCAGAGGCTGTTGCAGGAAGGGTGCTAGGCAATTGTGCCAGGGTCGATCAGTCCCGCGCGACGGTGGAAGCAGTGGCAAAGTGCTTAATGCATGCGACATACATGCCAATATGTTGGTGCTGGCGATATGTGATCGTCCTGACATAGACAAGGTTCCGTTATTGTCGAAGAAGATGCTTCCAAGACCAGGCGTTGCGTTCAGTGGTCAATGACAAGTTGCAGCCAAGTTGTTCGCAACAGTGATTGCGGAACTGATTTGATTGGCTTGCTCTCAAATTGTGCAATCAGTGGCCTGCCAAGTTTCTGTGCCGCTCATGCAACTGGCAGCCGAGAGCATGGAGTCATTTTCTCAGTTTGCATCCAATATTTGTCTATCGCCCGACTTGTGAAGCGTGAAGCAAGTGGTGCCTTATAGATCGTGACACCTAGGTGCTCTTTGTTGTGATCATTGCCGTAGAAACTGCCTCAGCAAAATTATACTTGATTTGGATTGTTTGTTGTATTGGCATCTTGCAGATACAACGATCGCAATGATTCAGGGTGTTTCAAAACCTGCACTTTGAGGCTGCTTGTATATATTTAGCTACCAGACCAAGCTTTTGCACTGCAGAGGAGGCCTGCGAAAGTGCGCTTTGCAAGTGAGCAAAGCTACCGCTTTCGCCGGGGTTCGAGCGATTTGTTTTTTCCGGTTTGATTTCAGGGACGGTGTAGCACCTCACCATGTTCCTGCCAAAATCTTGGCACCGCTAGTCAAAACGTTGCAGTTGGAGACTTGCTGTAACCCAGGTGCAGACGAATCCCATGCTGTTCGAGCGCTTGCAACTCCAGAGGCCTTTTTTTTCTCCTTTTTTCTGAGACGTGTGGGAGGTTTCTTGATGTTGCTCATCGTGACGGTCGGCAAACTGCTTTTGCTACTGCTGAGCCTTGCCAGGGAGATGTTTGCTGGCAATGCGTGGCATTTTGCCAGCTTCTCAGTTCCTTCGTCCGAATGAGCCAAAACCCGGGCATCTTCCTAGGCCCCAGTGGAAACGCAGGGCTCTTAGGCTCCTGAATCGAATGGTCGGTGCAACGACGAGCCTAGGAGCCTCAAGAGCCGCGCGCCCAGTGTGTGGGTTGCAAAGGGTCGAGCCAGCTGTGTTCCAGGTGCCGGCAAGGCCACTGTGAATGCTCAGATGCTTCGCAGGACAGAAAATCTTTCTGCAGTTTTTTTGCGCATTCGTAGGTGTTCGTATGCAAGGAGCGCGTTTTGTGGAACAGCAGCTCCGTGGAAGATCCCTGCTGGCGGCAGCTCGCCCCAAGCAAGACCGGTCTATCAGCTGCCATGATTGTTGGAGAGAGGGAGGGAAACGGTCCAAACCCGGCAAGTCTCGACGAACCCATCAATTGCTGGAAAGCAGGTTTGCTGTAGGATGGATGCTTCTGCGGGGCAAGACAGAGTTTGCCTGACTTCGTTAAAGCATGTCAGCAAGCCAGCTGAAGGTGCACATACTCCCCCATCATATCTCTGCGGTCTCAGGAGGCGCGTCCAGCCATGAGGGCCTTTGGAAGGTAACTGACGCCGCAGGCTTCGGCGAGCTCGTGCCTGGTGCGTGCTCCCAGGCTGGAGCCGCATTTTTTTTTTGGTGGTCCGAGGCTTTCGGACCGGCTCAGGTCCAAACTTCTCACGCTTCGGGGCGTGAGGCCTCCGAGTTCCAAGAGAGAATCGGGCAGTTGCAATTCTTCGAGTCACATGTCTCTCCACTTGTCGTGGGCTTCCACCTGCGGCAGTTTGGAGCAGTTGCTCCGCTTGGTGCTGGTCTCCGAGGACCCGTTGGCATATCACCGGTAGGATTCGGGTGCCAGCTGCAGGAGTCTGACGCAGCATCGTGTGCGTCTTTTGTACGGGAAGGCTGGCATTGATCAAGCTGGTGCTCTTGACTCCGTGCCATCCGTGTGGAAGGCATGATTTTGCGGGAGAAGAACACCAGCCTGTGCTTGAGCAGGAGCTCCTCAGGCACGTTACATCGGTTCGCGTTTTAACCACGCCCAGCCATGTCAACCACGCCCAAGGAAACCTGTCAGTGAAAAAGGCGCGCGTCAGCCGTCCGCCTCAGGTAGCTTGTGGGGACTTGGCAAATGCGCACCCACCACCTCGCAGGAGGCATCGGAACCACGGATACGGGCCATTTCGAAAAGACTGCAGTCTTCCAAGTCACCCCCTTGAACGTGGAAGATGTTGCGAGCCAGGCACAAGCTCAATCCTTGGCTGAAGTGCATCGAGACGGTGAGAAGGACATGGTCCTATTGTTTTTGCTTTGAACACGTGCACTTGACCCGTGCCCTAGGTCTACTGCCTTACAGATGCAGGTGCGAAGGACTGGCATAGATTTCTTGGTGACTATCACTGCCAGGCGTTGAGTCGTGTGTACAAGTCCGAGGGCATGTCTGTTCCTCGCGAGCAGCTCTCTTGAAATCTGCAAAGCTCAAATTCCTGGAGTGACGGTTCTGACTGAGGCTGGTACCTGCACGCCGACGGCTTGTGATTGCGAGGAGTATGGCTGGATGAAGACGGAGGCCCTAGACTCTAGTACCATGAACATTTAGAGCAGCATGAGCTCAGATGAAAGCTGAGGCAATTTTGGCAGACGGAAGATCATGCTGGTCCTGTTCTCCTCCAGCCGAGCGAAAAGAAGCGCGCTGCAAATTCCTGCGGTCACGTCTGGTGCCGAGGCCACGCGCCTTTGCTCCACAGATCCGCGGGTTTGCACGGCGAGCCCCTGTGAGTGCGAGGCGCCATGTGTCTCACGTCCCACATGCTCCTGCTTTTGCCCCACGTGATTCAGAGGATGCGGGGCACGACAAGGTGTCTCGTTTTATAGATAGCAACAGCAGCACGCGCCAGGCTCAGACTCAGAAGACTCAGAAGACTCAGAAGACTCAGAAGCAGTTGCAGTTCTTCAGTTCTTGCCCTGTACTCTTAGCTGAGGTGCTGGTCTTGCCAGCCACAAGGTTTGCGGATATGTTTGAAGAATGCTGTCGATACGATACCCTCTCATGTCGACATATGTATTTGCACATATATATATATATATATATACATATTCATCGACGCTCCCTCCCCTCCCCTCCCCTCCCCTCCCCTCCCCTCCCCTCCTCCCCCCCCTCCCCTCCCCTCCCCTCCCCTCCCTCCCCTCCCCTCCCCTCCCCTCCCCTCCCCTCCCCTCCCCCACCTCCGTCCGTCCGTCTGTCCGTCCGTACGTCCGTACGTAAAACTGATCACTTACAATCGCTTATAACATAGATAACACCGAATAGCACCACACTCTGACACCTGCACACGCATTGAGCCACTAGTATGTTCATGCGGGCGGATATGGGTTTTGGCAGTGAAAGTTTTCTGGACAGAAGATGCGGCAGGCCACACCAGCATGTTCGAGTCGTCCTTGGACTTGCCCCAAGTGCTGACATGTTACTTAATCAGTATCACTGCTGCAACTCGGACAACAGTTGTACAACGCAGCTACGTTGTTCTGGCTTGAGCCCCCAAGGTCGGCTCAGTGGGCATTCTCCTTTGCTGCCTGTCTGTGGCAGTTCTGATGAGGCTAGCTGTGGTCATCTTTTTCTTGCACAACTGCCAGCTGAGGAGACTTGACCCGATCAAAAACTCCCAGGCAGCGGAAGAAAGGGGGGGGGAGTCAGAGTGATGCCTTGTGAGCCTTAGGCAAGTTCGATGTCCTGGAGCGCGGGCTTGCTATTGGAGCTGGAAGAGATTCGGGCCACTCTGCGAGCAAAAAGATACGAGCAAAGAGAGGAACTGCAGGGCATGAGCAACGCCTTGAAATGGCCATGCCAGGCCACAGTGGAGGAGCATCTAGATTCGTGCGTCATGTTTTCCGCACAAACTGGCGTGCGTGGTTGTAAAGCTTGGCAAGTGGTGTACATGTATGAAGAGAAGGACAGCGGATATGTCGCTTGTTTTGCCCTGAACATGGCAGTCACACGCTTTGACGTCCAGGTGAAAGTGCTTGGTTCGAGTGACAGTGGATTTGGTGAATTGAATTCGCAGGACGCCTTGGTCTGCGTGGAGCACGCTATTTCAACAGCACTGCTGGGCTCTTAATCTTCCCAGCCCATTTCGAGCCATGAGCCTTGAGGCCTTTCAGCTGGAAGCGACAGACATCTGCAGCCGATGGCCAAGCCATCTCAGCGTTCGATGTGTGCAAGCTGAAGCACAGCACTCGGCGCCTCCCATCCGTAGCTTTGGGGAGTGGGTGAATGCTACTGCCGGAAAGGTGTCTCGCAGGGCAGAAAGCACAAGGGACACTGGTGGCCGAGTTTCAGCCGCGAAGGTGTCGGCGTCTGTCTGTGACGAAGGCAAACACGGCTACGACCTAAGTGCAGCTTGGTGACGGCGCTTGAGACGTCCTGATACTTTTGAGGTGAAGTCCAGGCATCCCAAGAGGGCACAGAGGATTGCCGGATGCATGGCTTTTGTCGCCCCGATGTTTTTTGGATTACAATAATCGCCTTGCAGGCTGAAGCTTCACTCGACGCAATTAGTACGATCCTTGGAGGGATTGGACTGACGCAGCAACTGGCGTCCATGTAAGGTGACGATGCAGTGGCAGACGTGCTCGAGTCTTTCAAGGTTCCAACGTCCCCACATAGCTTGCAATGCTCAGCAGATGCCATGCAGCACGGGTACGAACAGCATGCTCTGCAGGCAAATGCCTCTCAAGACGAGCCAGATGTGCAGGCCATTCGAAAAATACTTGACATGCACGTCATTGTTTGTTGGCATCGTTCTATCCGTTTGCTTTCCATTCCAACTCCCATTTGGTTCAAGTTGCAGCCTGAAGGTGAGGAAGCGGCGGAAACCCAAAAAGGCCCTGGCAGCACTGCGGCTTGTGGAATTCGACGTGCTTCTGTAGAGGCCAAAGATGCCAAGGTCGAAGAGGACATGGGTAGACCGGTGGATGGGTTTGCTACATCTCATGATTTCCACTTGCGCTCAGATCCCGCAGCTTTGTTCAGCCGAGCTGTGGGCAACTGCGGGAGCGGTTCAACATGGCGCTTCTGCGGCTGACTGTCCAGGCGGTTCTCAGCTTCACGATTCTAAGCTGAGGTGGTGAGGTCGGGCAATTGAAGTTTTTCCCCCGCTGCGCGCTGAGGATAGCAGCCGCTGGCGAAGGATTTGAACCTTTCGGCCACGGCCTGCGAAGATACTTTTTGTTGGACGCTTGGCCATGCGGTGCTTCACGATATTTTTCACTCACTCACTTTTGACTTGGGGTTTTTCCGCCTCTCGATCTGTCATTATTCCGAGGACAGCAACTATACTAACCTGAACCATGGATCTTACGGAGCCACTCCTGTTCCGGTACTCGACGCGGAAAGGCAGTGGCAGAATCTCATGGAGCGCAATCCTGATCATTGGTTCCGTTTTGATGGAGCTGAGCTTAGCTTCCTTGTGTTGAGTCACAGCCTTTGGATGCCGTGAGTTGAACGTTCATGTTGGGAGCTCGGACAAAACTGTGCTGCAGAAGTTGAGTGTTGCACTTCCGTCCCTGTTGAGTATCAAGCAAGGCCCGGACACTCTCATTGGAGCTGTAGACGGAGTTCGAACGCGAGTTGCTAAGTATGTCAAGGCGGCTGCAGAAGATATAGTGTTTGTTGATGGCGCTTCTGGTGGGGTCAATGCTGTCATACGGTCGATTCGCCTTCCCTCCACGGCATCTATTCTGTATTTGAACACTGCCTACCAGATGGTGAAGAACACAATCTCATATGTGCACCAAAACAACAAGATGGAGCCCTTGCTGGTGAACATCTCACTGCCTGCGCCTGACGCTGAGATTGTGGCCCTAGTTGAGCGAGCTTTGGCGGACAATCCCTCTGTCCAGTTGGCCAGCTTCAGTCACATCACCAGCGTGCCAGCCGTCATTTTGCCTGTCCAGGAGCTTACGCGAGTTTGCCGTGAAAAGGGAGTGATGGTACTGATCGATGGGGCACATGCAATGGGCCAAATCCCTCTGGACATACCTGCAATTGGCGCAGACTTTTACGTGGCCAACGGGCACAAATGGCTGTACAGCCCCAAGGGAAGCGCAATTCTATGGGTGTCACCCGACAAACAGCATTTGGTTCATCCACCTGTCATCAGCGATGAGGGCAGAGGATCAACTTTTTTTCAGCTTCAATTCTCTTACACCGGCACAAAAGACTATAGCGCTTTCCTGGCGGTCTCAGCTGCGCTTGATTTCCGAGACCGTCTTGGTGGCGACGACCGCATCATGCAGTACATGCATGAGCTGGCTTCAAAGGGAGGCGATTTGCTTGCGGAGAAGCTGGGAACATACAAAATGGCCACTGGCGAGATGGCAATGGTGAACGTTGGCCTTCCAGCCGCGTCGAGAAGATGCTGCACGATTGAGTTGTCTCGCAAACTGCTCGTGAAGCACGGCACCCTTGCGCCTGTCTACCCCTGGCAGGGCGATTGCTTTGTCCGTGTCAGCGCTCAGATTTACAATGATCTCTCAGACTTCGCCTTCCTAGCCAAAGCATTGCTGGATATTCTGGAAACGGATTGCAACAGCGAACCACTGGACACTCTCGAGATGTGATGATGCAGATTCAATTCAAAAACAATAACCTGCTCGGCATCGCGTTTTTGCGTGAGCTGTTGTAGGCGCTTTTTGTTTTCCACTTGTAGATCGAATTCCAAGGAGACCGCGCAACAAGACTCTGGGCAGCTTGCGGCGACCTCAAGACTGGTGCAAACGTCTGCAAGTTGCTTCGGCCTTGCAAAGTTGGGCATGCATAAGGCCTGGGATTTGCTGGGCCTACACGACCAGGTTGAGAAAGAATCAGGAGCTGAGCCTAGCTGGCGTAGCTTGCTTTTGCATTCATGCCGCACGTAGTTAAACGAGTCCACGGACGCCTGGCTTCAAGCTGATAAGGTGTGCCGCACGGGCGCTGCTTGTTGCTTGCGCAGCTTCCAGCCGCGCCTTGGAGTTTGACCCAAGTGTCGCCAGCGATGCGAGCAGCTCAGGCCGATGCAAGCTTGACTTCCAAAAGGCTCATAGCCCATGCAAGCTTGGTCTGCGACCCGGAAGTCTGTGTCTAGCAAGGCACAGAAGCACAAGACATGCAATATTTTCAAGGCACATAAGACACAAGACTCGCAAGACACAGGGACACAACCCATACACAATGACAAAGACATATTTTTGGACATGGTGTTTAGTTGTGGCGGTCAAAGGGCATGGTTTTGGTCATGTCTGTGCCGTGGGTTTTGGCTCCAGAGGGAGGCGGTCCAGCTTTTTAGCTGGGACGGCCGCATCTGCATCATGCAGCCAGGGCCTCCGCTTGAGTCAGTTGGAGTCAGCTCTCATGGGGTTCACGGGTCAAGGGCTTTAACGCCTCAAAGCGAAGCCGTTGTTGCCTTCGCTTGCCGTTTTCCGCAAGTTTCGCCATTCGATGATTATTTGACTGAGGTCCGGAGTGAAGGTCCTTTCACCCGTGCCTCATGCAACCCCTCGGGCGCATAGTGGCAGCCGAGTTGCATGCTCGGACGTGCGCAGTAACGGCAGTCCCTCATTGACAAATTTTGCAGAACACTCACATCATGCATGTGCTGGAATGAGGTGGAGGCGAGGCCGACGCAACATCCTCAGATTGTTGTGTGTGAAAAGCCAGGAGGACACTTCTTGAGTTGTCAAAGTCACCTGGGGTGAGGCTGCGGCAACAGCCAACGACAATCTCAAAGATGGGTACAGCTGCCTTGCTTGATTTGGAGCGTGTACAGGGAGCAGAGTCAACGATTGTGCTAGGTCAGAGACAGTCTCCATCTTGGACAGCACTTGATGAGTGCTGAGACCATGCAAGCTGCTGCCCAGGCAAAAACCATCTTATGTTCATCCAACTGTGGCCATTGTCTTAGCATCTGGTTGATCTGCCAAAGACTTGCCAGGGATAAATTTGTGAGAAGGAGCAATTTGCGCCTGAGGGTGCCATGTCCTCTCAAACATGGATGGTTGGCTTGTGGTCGCAGCCTTCCTTGCAACAGCCTGGCCGAGTTGAAAGTCACCCGCTATATTGTGGAGCACAGATTGTTCTCCTTGCTGACTGCTCTCCTCACAGCTGGGGGCTCAACTGAACTGCGGATAGCGTCTGCAAGATGCAACAATGCTACTCATTCCAACTGGCTTCGTTGTCAACAATGCTAATCTGAGATATATGCCCTCACCGGCGATGACATGCGGCTGATATTCACTCACAAGCCTGCAGATCCGGCCAGCAGCTTTGTTGTCTGCCTTGCAGTTGATGCCTTTCTCAATGACTCAATCTTTGTCCAAGTCGGCGAAGCCAAGGTGTTTGACGGCTTGACTCTCCTTTGCATCGTCGTGTTCGTTCTAGAGATCGTACTATGTATGTTTGCAAAGGAGTGCATGATTTTCGTTGCTTTGACTCGCGGGCGAGTCATGACCTGCACTGTTTGCGCTTGCTGCACGATTGGACACGATAGGACGATTACTTTCTGAGCTTCTTTTTCGTCCTTGACATTGTGTCCACAGTGACGTTAGCAGCTTTCTCAGTCGCAAGGTCCAAAATTGGGTGCGGGAATCAGGCCCAGTTTCGAAGCACTGCAAGGAACAAAGGCGAGGCGGGTTCGAGCCAAGGTGATTGACCTCACTTGGGTCAACGATAGTCTTCAGGGCAGTGAAGAGGAGCTGCATGGCCTAGCTGCCTGTAGCAGCGCCATTCAATGCATGCCGGCAGGACATGTCCAACGACCGTGTGTCGGGGACTGCCAAGATTGGGACGAGAACATCTCGGGTGGTGCGAGTGTTGAGGCTGGCTTGTTTTGAAGTTCGCGTCACTTCCATGATGCACTGACACAGGCTAATTCGCATCATCAAGCTGTACAAGGCCATTTACGAGGCTAGACAGCTGCAAAAGAAGAAGGAGGCGGGCGAACCAGGCGTCTTGACAGATGTTTCAGCGAGTTTTCTGAATGATTTGTTTTCAGGAGATGGCGAAGCAATCGGCAATGGAGCAGCTCTATCCTGGAAACTCCGATGATGAGGATTCCTATGATGACATGGAGGCAATTCTTTCTTTGGCATTTGATTTTCGCGGCTTGCTCACCTGGCACTGTATGCCATGCCCTGTTGCTTTCCAGCATGTCAATGGCCCTGGAAGGTGCAACAGGCCTGGAGCTAAGTCAGGATTCCTTCTTGACTTTCGCTTCAATCCCCAAACTGATGCAGAGATTGTGATTGAATGTCGCTTTCAAAAGCTTGCCACAGCAGCCTGCTTGTTCAAATGAGCAACCCTCTTCTGAAGTGCAAGGCTGTCAAGCTAGGGTTTAGGCAGTGTTTGGGAGCTTTGCTCTTGCCAGGCCAGCATGACAAGAGTGCCTGGCAAAGAGAGCAGAGCCGGTGACCAAGCGAAGCGATTCACAGGGGCAATGCCACTCATGATTGTCCGCATTTGATTGAAAGGTTGGGAAGAAGCTTTCAGAGAAGACCACGCGGCGAGTGATTCTTCTGGCAGGGGGCTTGTTCTTGTCCAGATGAACTCTCACCCCACACGACCTCAACGGCTGGTCTGATATATGGTCTGGTCACTTCACAGGTTCTGGTGATGATGCTGGTTCTGCCTTATTTGAAGGCTGGCAGCCTAGCTGGTTCATCCTGCTCACCGTGTACAGTGCCTGTTGCCTCGCACATGCAAGGTGGAAGATGCACAGCAATTTCCAACCTCGGCTGGCTATGGTGCTGACGTCATCAACGAGGCGAGCCACTGGTGAGCCTGTGAGACTCTGTTGGCAAGCCTTGGTATCACACCGAACTTGATATGGCCATGAATCTTAACAGGGAACCACCTTAAAAGTGATTGGTGGACATGAATCCCTACCTAAATGATGTCCACCAAAGGGTCCCTTATTAAAATTCATAGCCATATCATCACTACTCTTCTTCTGACAGGCCTTCAATCAGTACCTCCAGAGCCAGCTCCTTTGACATGCCTTGTGGCGAATGCCATGTGCAACGGACGAGATGGCTGGTCTGTTTTCAACGTTTGGAGAGGATATCGGGGGCCTACCCCATTCAACCTGTAAGTAATCCACGGGCTCATATTTCAAGTGAATCAATCCAACCTGCTTCTGGCTCTTGCACCACTTGAACAGTTGAGAATGTCTGTCTTAACAGAGTTATCGACTGCCCAAGGCAATACCACGGAGGACAAGGCCAAGTATGACAAAGCAATGCTTCAGTGCCCTTGCGAACAGTTGGAACGGCAATGCAGGCATACACATTTTGTCAAGCAACCCTTTGGGCAGGTACATATACTACCACAATTGGTTCACCAAGCAGCTTGCGTGCTCGACTCAAAGCATGGTGCAGTAGAAGTGGCAGCGATGCAAATCCGGCCGTATTTGATAGCGGCAAGCCTACTGCAGGAGCCCCAAGCATGAGAATCGATACGGTTTGTCATATCACCCGTGGCAACAGTAGGATGTGTTGCTGCAGGCTTTGCAGCTGACCGTCAAAAAATCCGACATGGAACCATGTTGGGAAGATGCTGAATGAGCGCACATGCTGAGGAGTTGTCCAGTGACAGACTCCGACTGCTCGTGGACATTCGACTCCCATGTGTTTTGGGCCGGCCCGTCTGTGATTAGTCTGCTTCCAGCAATACTACGATGTCATTCATAACGAGGAACCCGGATCGTCTGACGCACTCACGGCAGGTTGGGTTTGTCAGCAACGAGGAGAGCGTCCTGCTGGACAGGGCTTCCAAAGCAAGGGCGCGCTTCTAAAACGAGAGACGGCGTGCTTCGGTTTTGGTTTTGAGACTCGGTTGTGATGGTGGGTGGTGGCGCTGAGGTCGAGTCCAGCGCGGTGAGCAACATGGAGTCATTGGTCAGCACCACCATGGAGGGCAGTGGCAATGCGCCCCTCTCAGAGACGGACTCTCACCCCATTTTGACCCTTTCGTTTTGCCTCAGCGCGCCCACAATCCCCGAAAGGGACAAATCTTAGGTGGTTCTACCTGGTCGAATAAGGGTTCCCAGAAGGCTAGAAAAGGACCCTTCCAACGTTGGAACAAAAAGTCACTGGGATTTAGGCACTGCTTACACACCCAGGCATGGATCTATGTGTTCGGCCATATGCCCTCCAAGGCTTGCGTTTCAAGGTTTCTGTTGCGTCTCGAGCGTCGAAAATCGGACCGCAGGTCCAGACAATTCTAGGTTTGAGTGGAGCACTCGGTTGGGCCACGTCGAGTTGGTCCGATGTGGTCGAGCTATTTTTGTTCGAGGCTGGAGCAGAAGCTGTCCTCTCCCAAGCGGTACGTTGCCGCCTGAAATGCATCAAACTTTTGTCAGTTTGTCAAAGACATGTTGTTGTCTTCATGGCCGATATGCGTTTCAGGAAAAGACGGGGAATCTCCCTTCTCGCAGAAGCCTTTGTGGAAAGCCCCTGGCAGGCAACGTGAAGCGGCTGAATTCAATGCTTCTTTTGGCGAAACGGACGGCAGGTGGACTATGCAGTGCCATGTCCGGAAAACTTGCGCAGAGCCGTTCTGACCTGAGCTTTCTCATATTTTGGGTTGATGGTATTGGCATGAGAGGCTCAACGGAAAGAAAGGTTGTTGACCCAGGAGAGGAAGAAGTACACCCCCCGTTTGAATGTCGCGACCTCTCAATTCGAGGACCAGGGCGACCTGATGTCTTTCGAGTGTTGGTCTACACAGTTAGCTGGCGGTGCCTGCACTGCCAGCTCAGTGGTTGGGCAGGAGCTGCACTTTGCCTTTTACTTTGACCTGCGGCCCTTCGTCAAGCAGGAGTCCTTGCTGGGCCCTGATTTTTTTGATCGGCAATGCTGGTGACTGCTCAGCTTGGTGTGGCACAAGCAGAGGTATTTCTTGCCCGCAAACCGAGGTTCAACCTCTTGACTGTCCTCTTTGTTTGTGTGATGCTACGTTCGGCGCCGAGAATTGAACTGAGCGGTCTCGGCCGGGAGCGAAGCGACGGCACCTGAGTCCTGGCATCCATTGGCTTTGCCAACGACGCGAATCGACTGGTGCTGTACCCGGTGGAGAACATGATCGCGAAGGCGCTGACGCTGGGTGAACATCAATTAGCATCAACAGCCATTTTGCACATTGTCGCATTGAGCTTTGATTACTTTTTGGGAGATTTTGTTTGAGTTTGCACATAGCAAACAAGTCTAGTCCTGGAGGTTGAGACAATCCGCGCAAACCCGCTGGCTGCCATGAAAGTGGCAGACGAGGCACTTTGAACCATGCAATGTTGCCGCGAGTGAGGTCGAGCGCAGTGGGCGCGAGTGCAGCGTACTCCCCCGTTAGGAGTTCAAGGTGGAAGAGATTAATCGCGCAAAGGCTGCGAAGCAGGACTGGGTGGGCCTGGCACACTCTGTCAACGGAGTTCCACTCCTTGTTGCACAGCACCCAGGAAAAGACGCGCTTCCAGGCCGAGCAGTGCTTGCGAGATTTGCCAATTTAACTGGTTGGCCAGAATAAGCCATGCCAACATTGCTTGACCCATTTGCCATTGAATGGTTTGCAGGTGGCGATGGAACTGTTCGGATGTTCGTCGCGGAAAGACAACACAGAGATCATGGAGACAGTCTTGGCCCTCATTTGTAAAGAGAATCAGCTGCTCGAGTCCTCTTCAACAGCTAAAAACTCTCGTAGTCTGCACGAGGTCATTTTGGAGAAGACGATCATTAAGCTTGGCTCCCTTCTGGCACTAGGTTTTGGGGAGGCGAGGCCCATGTGAAATTTGACATACAGAAGAACCAGTCCTGATGGTTTTTTAAAGGCGGGTGCGAACATCATCGAGCACAACATGCACGGCATGGACAGTGCTTGCGTAGATGCCCAGCCGCCCAGTTATAGAGCTTCGGGTTCAAACGGTTTGCGTGCGGGAGCAGATTGACGTGGCAGGCGATGGTTGAAGGCACCCGTGTCGAGTGCATCATTGGCGCCACCCGCATTCGTGACTTCAGCACGGCTACGGAAGTGCCCAACTTGCAATCAAATTTTGTGGTCTTGGCGGAACGTGTGAAGCGTAGGAACTCGGAAGCTCAACTGAAGCCTGCAAGGTGCTCCAGGCGAAGGTAATGACTTTTGTCAACCAGATAGCAGAGGCGCGCTCCTAGCTGTGCACTGATTTTCATTTCCTCTATGTCCTGGCTTCAGATTGTCCACGGTGTGGTGGATGAGTTCCACGGAGCTGCCAACAAAAACAACGGTGCTTTGCTTACTGCTCTGCCGCATGCTTTCGGAGGGGTAGGCGAGATGCGCAAGTGCATGCGGACATGCCTGCCACTATCTTAGGTGACACCTTCCTCATGATTTGGAGAGTGATGGGGGATGATGAAAAGGCACGCACTTCTGTGACCTTTTGCACATATGTCAACACATACACATAAATAAATAAATAAATAAATAAATATATATATATATATATATGGTACCCCCCCCAAGTACCCAGGTGTTGTTGCATCATGTATCAAAACCATTGATATTTACAGTGTATTTTGATTGAACGCATGCATTTTCTGCAAGGCCATTTTGTGGACCAAAACCAAAACAAGAGGAGCCCGGGAACCCAAAAGCAAACCAGCCTAACTCCCCACGGCATGTGGATCCCGTTGTTTTCCGGCTCAAGGGTCCGAAGGCAAACCAAGATTTAAGTTGTTCACAGTTGGGAAATCAACCCCAAAACAGGGAGCAACCGCGACTCAAGCCGGATTGGCAGCCAGCAGCCTGTGCTCTGACCAAGCACAGAGAAAAAGGCAAAGGCACGGGTGAAACATGACAGGCCCCGCACTACATGGAAGGCACGAAGTCATCCGATTCATCATGAAGAACCAATCGCAGAAATCCGAAAATGGATCCGCACAAACTACCACTCCCAAATTGGAAGCAAGGCATAAGCTCGCTCTACACCCATCTGAAACAAGTCTGAGACACAGTGTTACAACACGATCTGAGTAGACCGGGGTCAGCTGTTCGGATGTTCATGCGCCCTTATGTTGGGGCCGAGTGTGCTCAGCATATTCATGTCAACGTGCTTCCAGGCTGCTTCCAAATAAGTAGGGCGAGTCCCAAGAGGCCACAGACTCTGAAGAGAGGGTTCGTCCTAGAAACACATTGGCGCCATTTGTTCGGGTCAGGTGTGCGGCAAAAAGGACAATTTTGGCGTGCCTGGAACGCCGGGCTGTTCACATGGAGCCGTGCACGTGGCCTTCACAAACTTGCTTTGTAAGCTTGCTTGGATTCGTTAGTTTCTCCACCTATTTTCCCATTCGCAACCAATGGCAACTGGTGACTTTGTGGAAAGGGCCGCGCACGTTGTCAATTGGATGCGTGTGGATGGCAAGTTGGGTGGATTCGCCGCAGGTGTGTGGAGACGGGGCCGGCGCTGCGCTTTTGCGGGGGGCTCGGTGTGGACAAGCCTCGATCACTTGGTGGACACAGTGTTACCACGATCTGCGTAGACCGGGGTCAGCTGTTCGGATGTTCATGCGCCCTTTTGTTTGGGCCGAGTGTGCTCAGCATATTCATGTCAACGTGCTTCCAGGCTGCTTCCAAATAAGTAGGGCGAACCCCGAGGCCACAGCTTCTGAAGAGAGGGTTCGTCCTAGAAACACATTGGCACCATTTGTTCGGGTCAGGTGTGCGGCAAAAAGGACAATTTTGGCGCACCGGGAACGCCGGGCTGTTCACATGCAGCCGTGCACGTGGCCTTCACAAACTTGCTTCGTATGCTTGCTTGGATTCGTTAGTTTCTCCACCTATTTTCCCATTCGCAACCAATTGCAACTGGTGACTTTGTGGAATGGGCCGCACACGTTGTCAATTGGATGCGTGTGGATGGCAAGTTGGGTGGATTCGCCGCAAGTGTGTGGAGACGGGGCCGGCGCTGCGCTTTTGCGGGGGGCTCGGTGTGGACAAGCCTCGGTCACTTGGTGGGCGAAACAAGTCTGAGACACAGTGTTACAACACGATCTGAGTAGACCGGGGTCAGCTGTTCGGATGTTCATGCGCCCTTATGTTGGGGCCGAGTGTGCTCAGCATATTCATGTCAACGTGCTTCCAGGCTGCTTCCAAATAAGTAGGGCGAGTCCCAAGAGGCTACAGCTTCTGAAGAGAGGGTTCGTCCTAGAAACACATTGGCACCGTTTGTTCGGGTCAGGTGTGCGGCAAAAAGGACAATTATGGCGTACCTGGAGCGCCGGGCTGTTCACATGGAGCCGCGCACGTGGCGGTTGCCGCATGTCATGAGCGTCCACCTCCACCGCGCCATCGCTCGCCGGCATGTCACGAGCGTCCACCACGCCAGTCTCGCTCGCGAGCGGTTTCCGCATGTCACAAGCGTCCACCGCGCCAGTCTCGCTCGCGGGCGGTTTCCGCATGTCACGAGCGTCCACCGCGCCAGTCTCGCTCGCGGGCGGTTTCCGCATGTCACGAGCGTCCACCGCGCCAGTCTCGCTCGCGGGCAGTTTCCGCGTGTCACGAGCGTCCACCGCGCCAGTCTCGCTCGCGGGCGGTTTCCGCATGTCACGAGCGTCCACCGCGCCAGTCTCGCTCGCGGGCGGTTTCCGCATGTCACGAGCGTCCACCGCGCCAGTCTCGCTCGCGTGCGGTTTCCGCATGTCACGAGCCTCCACCGCGCCAGTCTCGCTCGCGGGCGGTTTCCGCATGTCACGAGCGTCCACCGCGCCAGTCTCGCTTGCAAACCGTTTCCGCATGTCACGAGCGTCCACCGCGCCAGTCTCGCTCGCGGGCGGTTTCCGCATGTCACGAGCGTCCACCGCGCCAGTCTCGCTCGCGGGCGGTTTCCGCATGTCACGAGCGTCCACCGCGCCAGTCTCGCTCGCGGGCGGTTTCCGCATGTCACGAGCGTCCACCGCGGCAGTCTCGCTCGCGGGCGGTTTCCGCCTGTCACGAGCCACCGCGCCAGTCTCGCTCGCGGGAGGTTTCCGCCTGTCACGAGCGTCCACCGCGCCAGTCTCGCTCGCGGGCGGTTTCCGCCTGTCACAAGCCACCGCGGCAGTCTCGCTCGCGGGCGGTTTCCGCATGTCACGAGCGTCCACCGCACCTGTCTCGCTGTCTCGCTCAGGGGCGGTTTCCGCATGTCACGAGCGGCCACTGCGCCAGTCTCGCTCGCGGGCGGTTTCCGCATGTCACGAGCGTCCACCGCGCCAGTCTCGCTCGCGGGCGGTTTCCGCATGCGGGCGGTTTCCGCATGTCACGAGCGCCCACCGCGCCAGTCTCGCTCGCGGGCGGTTTCCGCATGTCACGAGCGTCCACCGCGCCAGTCTCGCTCACGGGCGGTCTCCGCATGTCACGAGCGTCCACCGCGCCAGTCTCGCTCGCGGGCGGTTTCCGCATGTCACGACGAGCGTCCACCACGCCAGTCTCGCACGCGGGCGGTTTTCGCATGTCACGAGCGTTTCCACCGCGCCAGTCTCGCTCGCGGGCGGTTTCCGAATGTCACGAGCGTCCACCGCGCCAGTTTGCGCATGTCACGAGCGTCCACCGCGCCAGTCTCGCTTGCGGGCGGTTTCCGCATGTCACGAGCGCAGTCTCGCTCGCGGGCGTTTTCCGCATGTCACGAGCATCCACCGCGCCGGTCTCGCTCGCGGGCGGTTTCCGCATGTCACGAGCATCCACCGCGCCAGTCTCGCTCGCGGGCGGTTTCCCAATGTCACGAGCGTCCACCGCGCCAGTCTCGCTCGCGGGCGGTTTCCGCCTGTCACAAGCGTCCACCGCGCCAGTCTCGCTCGCGGGCTGTTTCCGCATGTCACGAGCGTCCACCGCGCCAGTCTCGCTCGCGGGCGGTTTCCGCATGTCACGAGCGTCCACCGCGCCAGTCTCGCTCGCGGGCGGTTTCCGCCTGTCACGAGCGTCCACCGCGCCAGTCTCGCTCGCGGGCGGTTTCCGCGTGTCACGAGCGTCCACCGCGCCAGTCTCGCTCACGGGCGGTTTCCGCTCACGAGCGTCCACCACGCCAGTCTCGCTCGCGGGCGGTTTCAGCATGTCACGAGCGTCCACCGCGCCAGTCTCGCTCGCTGGCGGTTTCCGCCTGTCACGAGCGTCCACCGCGCCAGTCTCGCTCGCGGGCGGTTTCCGCATGTCACGAGCGTCCACCGCGCCAGTCTCGCTCGCGGGCGGTGTCCACATGTCACGAGTCGCTCCACCGCGCCAGTCTCGCTCGTGGGCGGTTTCCGCATGTCACGAGCGTCCACCGCGCCAGTCTCGCTCGCGGGCGGTTTCCGCATGTTCCACCGTCCGCATGTCACGAGGGTCCACCGCGCCAGTCTCGCTCGCGGGCGGTTTCTCCATGTCACGAGCGTCCACCACGCCAGTCTCGCTCGCGGGCGGTTTCCGCAGGTCACGAGCGTCCACCGCGCCAGTCTCGCTCGCGGGCGGTTTCCGCATGTTCCACCGCGCCAGTCTCGCACGCGGGCGGTTTCCGCATGTCACGAGCGTCCACCGCGCCAGTCTCGCTCGCGGGCGGTTTCCGCATGCACCATTTTTCGCTCGCGGGCGGTTTCCGCATGTCACGAGCGCGCCAGTCTCTCTCGCTCGCGGGCCAGCCTCGCGCACCCAGTCTGCACCACACCGCCGTCCCACCAGCCAGCCCCACACCGCCGTCCCCCCAGCCAGCCTCGTACGCCCGGTCTGCACCCCCAGCCGGCATCGCACGCCCGGTCTGCAGCACAACGAAATGGAAATCCCTTCTTATCTCCGTCGTCACAGCTTGTATCGCTCCCAGGCACCTTAAGAGAAAACCTAAAGCAGAACCCAAGCATCAGAGATGCTTTTGGGAAAAAAATTAGGACTCTGTTCGGATGTTCGTGCGCCCTTTTGTTTGGTCGAGTGTGCTCAGCATATTCATGTCAACGTGCTTCCAGGCTGCTTCCAAATAAGTAGGGCGAACCCCGAGGCCACAGACTCTGAAGAGAGGGTTCGTCCTAGAAACACATTGGCGCCATTTGCTCGGGTCAGGTGTGCGGCAAAATAAGTAGGGCGAACCCCAAGAGGCCACAGACTCTAAAGTCCTAGAAACACATTGGCGCCATTTGCTCGGGTCAGGTGTGCGGCAAAAAGGACAATCTTGGCGCGCGGTGAACGCCGGGCTGTTCACATGGAGCCGTGCACGTGGCCTTCACAAACTTGCTTCGTAAGCTTGCTTGGATTCGCTAGTTTCTCCACCGATTTTCCCATTCGCAACCAATTGCAACTGGTGACTTTGTGGAAAGGGCCGCGCACGCTGTCAATTGGATGCGTGTGGATGGCAAGTTGTGTGGAGACGGGGCCGGCGCTGCGCTTTTGCGGGGAGGCTCGGTGTGGACGATCCTCGGTCATTTGGTGGGTCTGACGTCTGTCCGAAACAAGTCTGAGACACAGTGTTGCCACGATCTGCGTAGACCGGGGTCAGCTGTTCGGATGTTCATGCGCCCTTTTGTTTGGGCCGAGCGTGCTCAGCATATTCATGTCAACGTGCTTCCAGGCTGCTTCCAAATACGTAGGGCGAACCCCAAGAGGCTACACCTTCTGAAGAGAGGGTTCGTCCTAGAAACACATTTGCACCATTTGTTCGGGTCAGGTGTGCGGCAAAATAAGTAGGACGAACCCCAAGAGGCCACAGCTTCTCAAGACAGGGTTCGTCCTAGAAACACATCGGCACCCTTTGTTCGGGTCAGGTGTGCGGCAAAAAGGACAATTTTGGCGCACCTGCAACGCCGGGCTGTTCACATGGAGCCGCGTGGCCTTCACAAACTTGCTTCGTATGCTTGCTTGGATTCGTTAGTTGCTCCACGTATTTTCCCATTCGCAACCAATTGCAACTGGTGACTTTGTGGAAAGAGCCGCGCACGTTGTCAATTGGATGCGTGTAGATGGCAAGTTGGGTGGGAGGGGGCCGGCGCTGTGCTTTTGCGGGGGGCTCGGCGTAGACAAGCCTCGGTCACTTGGTGGTCTGACGCCTGTCCGAAACAAGTCTGAGACACAGTGTTACCACGATCCGCGTAGACCGGGGTTAGCTGTTCGGATGTTCGTGCGCCCTTTTGTCTGGGCCGCGTGTGCTCAGCATATTCATGTCAACCTGCGTCCAGGCTGCTTCCAAATAAGTAGGGCGAACCCCAAGAGGCCACAGCTTCTCAAGAGAGTCCTAGAAACACATTGGCGTTTGTTCGGGTCCTGTGTGCGGCAAGAAGTGCGGGGGCTCGGTGTGGACAAGCCTCGGTCACTTGGTGGGTCTGACGCCTGTCTGAAACAAGTCTGAGACACAATCTGCGTAGACCGGGGTCAGCCGTTCGGATGTTCGTACGCCCTTTTGTTTGGCCGAGTGTGCTCAGCATAAACATTTTCAATGTGCTTCCAGGCTGCTTCCAAATAAGTAGGGCGAACCCCAAGAGGCCACAGCTTCTCAAGAGAGGGTTCGTCCTAGAAACACATCGGCGCCATTTGTCTCGCTCGAGGGCGGTTTCCGCCTGTCACGAGCGTCCCCCGCGCCCGTCTTGCTCGGGGGCGGTTTCTGCCTGTAGCGTCCCCCGCGCCCGTCTCGCTCGGGGGCGGTTTCGGCCTGTCACGAGCGTCCCCCGCGCCCGTCTCGCTCGGGGGCGGTTTCCGCTTGTCACGAGCGTGCACCGCGCCAGTCTCGCTCGCGGGCGGTTTCCGCACGTCACGAGCGTCCACCGCGCCAGTCTCGCTCCAGTCTCGCTCGGGCGCGGTTTCCCGGGGGCGGTTTCGGCCTGTCACGAGCGTCCCCCGCGCCCGTGTCCCTCTAGGGCGGTTTCGGCCTCTCACGAGCGTCCCCCGCGCCAGTCTCGCTCGCGGGCGGTTTCCGCTTGTCACGAGCGTCCACCGCGCCAGTCTCGCTCGGGGGCGGTTTCGGCCTGTCACGAGCGTCCCCCGCGCCCGTCTCGCTCGAGTCACGAGCGTCCCCCGCGCCCGTCTCGCTCGGGGGCGGTTTCGGCCTGTCACGAGCGTCCCCCGCGCCCGTCTCGCTCGGGGGCGGTTTCGGCCTGTCACGAGCGTCCCCCGCGCCCGTCTCGCTCGGGGGCGGTTTCGGCCTCTCACGAGCGTCCCCCGCGCCCCGTCTCGGTCGGGGGCGGTTTCGGCCTGTCACGAGCGTCCCCCGCGCCCGTCTCGCTCGCGGGCGGTATCCGCTTGTCACAAGCGTCCACCGCGCCAGTCTCGCTCGGGGGCGGTTTCGGCCTGTCACGAGCGTCCCCCCGCGCCCGTCTCGCTCGGGGGCGGTTTCGGCCTGTCACGAGCGTCCCCCGCGCCCGTCTCGCTCGGGGGCGGTTTCCCAATGTCACGAGCGTCCACCGCGCCAGTCTCGCTCGCGGGCGAATTCCGCATGTCACGAGCGTCCACCGCGCCAGTCTCGCTCGGGGGCGGTTTCGGCCTCTCACGAGCGTCCCCGAACTCCGCATGCGCAAAGACACGGGCAAGGGTCACATCGTGATAGCCAGGGTGGAAGCCAAGGTCATCACCATCTTCAGTATGGCGGCTCTGAGCTCGATCTGGGTCGTCAATGCAAAGACACGAAATGGTGAGATCCAACTCATCAGGGCACTCACTCCTCGGAGGCCCCAGCTGGCCAAGAAGATGGTCTTGCCCTCCAAGGGCAGAGGCGTGACACAAGCAGCTCCTGCAGCAAAAGGCAACAAGAGAAAAAAAAACAAAAAACAAAGGGCCAACCACAGTATCCAAAAAACAAGCTGACAGTTTGGTCAAACAAGCTGCCTTCGCCACGTGCTCGGCAGGGACCAGCGCCAGTGCCTCAAGCTAAACAGCTGCCAACTGCCAACCATTTCCACTGAAACACCAACACAAAACAAGATGGCTAGCCATCAACAACACACAAAACAAGATGGCTAGCCATCAACAACACTGCAAAGTTCATGCCATGAAAGCTCAAGCTGCTTCGTCGCCAAGGCGGCGACCTGCTCCGGCTAGCCGGGGCTGCAGGTGCTTTTGCGGAAGCCTTTGTGGTCACTCCGGGCACTGAAGGTTCTCCAGGTTGCGGCATCGCTGCTGGACCTAGCAATTTGGGAGCAAGGTGGAGCAACTAACTTTGTTCCCACAAACAAAATTGTCAAAGCCCAAAAACAAGCACTTGCCAGAGCAGTGCCAGGGAGCCTGCCACGGTGCTGACACAAGTCCCAGTGATCACCTCAAGGACGCACCGCCGTGCCAGTTGCACCTGCACATTGTTCTGGCCTGTGATGCGAAGCACTCGCGGCCCATTGTTCCTGGAGCGAATGCTGACCTCGCAGGACGTCGCCAAACGGACGTTCGCGCGGTCATCAGCAGTGAAGGTGACCTGCTCCATGCCTTCAATGACCTCCTGGTGCGTAATGGTCATGGCTGCTAAGCAAGCTGGCGGCTAAACTGCTTACATGATGCTTGCTGCATGCTGGTTGTGATTGCTGATGTCTGCTGAAAGCTTGGCAACTGGACATCAAGTTTCCATCCCCAGACTTGAGGGTGCCAAACACCAAGGCTCCAAGTTCCAAACTTCAATCAAACTCATTGCCAATCAAGAAAATCTCAGAACACATGATGGGCTGACTTTCTGACAAGTTGCGGCTAGCCGCAGGTGAAGTTGATTCAACACAGGAGCGTGGCTAGCCACAAGCTCCACAGCAACCATGGCAGCCTGGAAGTCACGAAAGCTCACAAAACCTAGCCCATGACATGAAGAATCATTCTGACATAACCTCCCATCTAAAGGATTAAGGTGAAAGGGGGGTATATTGCAAAATGTGGCTAGCCACAGGTCAGTTACACTTCAATGTGTTTGTCAAACAAGCAAGCTGAAACATGGATGGCCAAAAACAACAAACACCTGAGTTGAGCAAGACATGTGAAGAGACATACTGCGCTCAGGACACAAGCTAAGCAGTACCTTTTGGCTCGCACTCATGCTGGCATCTGGATTTGGATTCCTCGGAATCAGGCCAGCAGCCCCAAGATTTAAAGCAGAAGGACAAAAAGGTGGCCTACAAATGAACAGCTGTGCCGGGCTGGATCTCAACATCGTAGGTCAGGGCAACCTGCGGCTTGATAGGCATGAGGCCCTTCGTAGCCCATTTCACTGCCCACATGATGCTGCAGTGCTCGAACTTGCAAGTGGAGAGCGGCACCAAAGAAGCCAAGGATGATGACCCCTTGAGCTCCAGGTTGGTGGGGTCATCACCCGATGCCTCAACTTGCGCATTGGTCTTTGAAGCAGGGCAATAGTAAACCTCATGCTTGCGCTCCAGCTCAAAGTGCTTTGGGTCCTCGGATGGGGCAGGCTTCTGGCTGTGGTAGCAGATGTCAGTGGCAGCACGGTTGCCCTGCACTGCATTCACAATCTCGCCCAGCGTGGTCAACTTGCCATTGTGGAGCACATGGGTGTTGGCATTCTTCATGTCGAAGAGGATGTGTTTTTCCACATCTGCAGGGCCAAGTTTCCCCTCTGCAAGGCGAGGCACATGTTTGAATGTACCTGGCCCAAAACCAGCCAGAACAGTGCCAGCTGGCAGTGCCACAACGTTCTGCGACACACTGACAAGAAGCCAAGAGCGATCCGTGGACACACGGATCATGATCTTGCCCAGGAGCTCCTTCTTGAGGCCAACCACAGCTGCTTGCGCAAGTTTGACAGCTGGCAAGTTGTCAACCAACTCAGACTTCAGGGGCGCAGTCGTTCGCCGCTTTTTTGGCGAAGGCTCAGGGCAGCTGTTGGCTTGGCCTGAAGACCCGGCTTTTTCAGGCGGCGCCTCCCCAAATTCTGCAATGTGGTCGGCCAAAAGCTGCTGGAACTCAGTGCCAAAGGTCGGATGGGCTGCCCACTGCTGCACAACAACTTGGGGCACTGCCAAGACTCCTTGCTGAAGGACGCAGACATTGAGCTGTGGGGGAGGCGGGGCGCTGGCAAGGACCTCGGCTGGAGCATCTTTGGGGCGAACATGGAAGCCAGGCAAGACCACATCACCGCTCAAGAGCTTCTCTGTGAGCTCCTCCTGGATGGTGTGCTGCACCCACTCCACAGCTGTAGGGTCGGCCGAGGCAGCAACATACAAGATTGGGAACTTCATTGCCTTGACCCTTTCAAGCCAAGCCCAGAACAGGTCGCCCGCACCAAGGGACAAGTCCAACACAAGCAGGCCGCTGATGTTGCCGGGCAAGTCATTCTCCAAGAGGGACTCCAGCAACTTGCAGGACGCAGAGGGCCCGATCTGCTCAAACCGGCGCCCACCACGCACAGATCCATCAAGGTCGGTGCTGAAAGGGACAGCAGCATCAGAAAGGTCCTCAACAACCTTGCTGGCACTTGGTCGGCCTCCTCAGTGCGGCGGGTCCGCACCAGCTGAGAGGCTTGCCAGTAGCGCCCAGCTGGGTTGCGCTTTGACCGGCTTGTGCGCTGATCATCCTCAGCCTCATCATCTGACTGGACCGCCTCGATGTAGGGCCGGATGATGCGAATGGGGTACACTAAGGGTCTGGTGTCCCGGGAATCTTTGCGATCCTTGAACATCAACGAGGCTTGGAGGTCCACATCCACTCCACGGCAAGCAAGTGACTTCAAGAGGAAGTGCTCCAGGACATGCATCTGGTGCTTCTTGTAATGGAAAACTGGGCACAGGAGGACTCCGAGGTTGCAGAAACTTTCTGACACTGTGTGGGCAAAGCAACAGGCTTGGGCCTCCTGGGCAAGCTGGCTGTGGACCGCAGGTGCCGACCAGTTCAGCACAGATAGTGTGGCCTTAGATGAGCAGGGAAAACCACAGCAAGGATTCAAGAAGGCTTTCAAAAGCAAGACGACCAAATAACAACTTAAGTTAACATGAAGTTGAGCTGCAACTGCAGGCTTGGAAAGGCCAGCGCCCTTGATCAAAGTCTGGGCATGGTCCGAAACCAGCTTTGTGAGGGCACCAGTCTGGGAAGGGTCATAGGTAAAAACCTTGCACTTCTTGGCTAGCCAAGAGTTGCACCGCTGCGCAGCCTCGGAACGAAGCTTCTGCTTCCATTCAAGTTTGGCATGGTGGACTGCATGCTCATAACTCTGGATTTTGGACTGATGAACTTTGAAGGCGGTCTGGTCATAGTCCAGCTGCTTCTTCAGCAACTCAAACTTGCTCGCGGCCAGCTCTGTCAGCTGGATCTCCTCAGAATTCTTGGGCACAGGGATCTTGCATTGCAGCATGGCAACAGCACGGAAGGCCTTGATGTCAGTGACCACCAAGGACTCCCTCTTCTCAGTGCAGACTTCATGAAGCTCAAGGTCCAGGCCAGGACTGCCCTCGACCCACTTGTCGTAGATCTCGGTTTCCAAGTCAGCCTGCTTCAAGGGGAAGAGCTCAGCCAGCTGCTTGGACAGGTTCACCACCAGGGCTGCAAGTTCAGCAAAGCTTTCCATGGTGGCCTTGTCAGCCTTCCGGCGGGCGTGTGGGGACATCTTGTCAAAGTCCCGTGTCAGCCGGCGAAAGGTCAGGGTCGTGGAAACAACCGACATGGCAGCGAGCTTCTTCCACGATTTGTGCGGGCTCTTGTGGACATAGTTGGGCAGGATCTTCTTGGTGCTCAGGTTGTCATCACTAAGCACGCAGCTGTCCCAGCCATACTTGGAGACATGGGCCTGCAGCAAAGTCAAGAGATCGGCCGGAAACAGGGACATCAAGTTCCCAATAGCTGTGGCCTTGGACCCTACAAGCTGGAAGCTCTTCCCGACCCCAGAGTTGAAACGAGAGATCACAGCCGCGCTGTCTTCATAGCCCTTCTGCTTGAGCTGGCTCAAAGTGCCCACCCAGGTCAGCAAGTTGGGAGGGCGACGGATGGATCCTCGAAGTGACACACGGAAGTTGTAGAAGACCTCATCTTGCAAGCTGAAATGCTTGATGTGGTGCACATAGACCACCCCACACGAAGTTCTCAAGTTGCTGAAAGTCTCCAACAGCTGCAAGCCCTGCCCATCTTGCCAGAACATGTAGAGCAGGGCAAGGATTGTGCTGCCACGAAGCATGCCCTTGACATACCCCAAGGAGAAAGGATGGATTGGCAAACCGTTGGCAGCTGCAGCCCAGGGCGCTGTCAGCAGGACATCTGGCGTAACATGCTTGATCTGCAGAGGCTGGCTGCTGGTCACAAACCCATCCATCAGCAAGTGCTGCACCAGCAAGCGGGCACTGTGAGCAGAAGGCATGGGCTTCAAGGTGCACAGGGCCATGTAGCCCAGCATCGAGATGTGAGCTTTGCAGGGGGCCTGGTCTCCAAGCTGGCTTTCTTCAGCAGAAGGCATCGGATTCTCCAAGTTGTAGAGCTTGTCCTCCTGCAAAGGGAAAGTGCCCCACACCCACTGCAAAAAAGCTGTCTGTTCAGAAGGATCTGCCAGCTTGTGCTGCAAGTACTGGGCTGGGCCACCATAGGGCTCGAGCACTTCACTGTCAAACGCCTTGAGCACATGCTCCATGGAGTCCTTGAAGGCAGTCTCAGTTTCATCTGGCTCTGCAAGCTTGAAGCGAACCGGGGTTGGCTCCGAGCTGAGAACATCACCTACAGAGGACATCACAGCTGGGCAGCTGGCACACCAAGCCAAATGCTGGCAGCAGATGTGGGTATGAGGCGGTTTTGGTCAGATGTACCCCCCCCAAATTCTGGACCCCCAGATCCGGCTAAAAAAATTTTTCTAGTCAGATCTCCCTGGGCTGACGGGTGTTTAGCCAGATCTCCCCCCCCCAAAATCTGGACCCCCAGATCCGGCGAAACACCCGCCAGCCCAGGGAGATCCGGCTAGAAATTTTTTTTTAGTCAGATCTCCCCCCCCCAAATTCTGGACCCCAAGATCCGGCGAAAATTCGAATTTTGAGGGGCCCAGAAAATGTCCAAAAGTTAAGTCTCAAGCTGCCTTCTGGCAGGAAGGTAGAAGGCAAAGGCAGAGCACCTACAGACTGTTCATGCCATGCCTGTTCACCAGGATTCCCAAAAAGAACACACTTTCTTGGATTCCTAAAAGAGGCGATCCAGCCAAGTCTGAGAAGGAAGTAAATCTACATGGAAGTTTCCAAACACATGCGAAATTTGAATTTGGCAGCTAGCTGCCAAGCAAAGTGGCCTCTCGAGGAACCTTGGCAGCTTGAGTTTTTACATCCTGGCTAGCCAGGAGCACAGCACAAGACTACTACTGTTGAAAAGCCTGGCTAGCCAGGAAGCAGCACAAAGCAGCAGGACAAGTGCTGTACCTTTTTGGACTGCAATTGCAATTGCTGCAATTGCTTCATTGCCCAGACCCAAAAGCATCCAACCACAAGTTCCAATCATTGACCAGAAGCTAATTGCGAAAACATGTTTGAATTAAGTTCTGTCCTCCCTTCCAAAATGAAACAGTCTGAAAGCAGAAGGCTATCACAGCTCATGGTCGGACGCATCCCCTGGCAAGGAAAGCATGTCAATGTCAGATTCCTGCTCTTGCGTGCAGTAGAAGTGGACAGAGGCTGCAAGGTTCCTGCACATCTGCTCAGGGTAACGCTGGGCAGCTCGTGTCAGACCAACGCCGCCTTCAGAACCTTGAAGCCAAGCATGTGACTCAGGGAAATGGTTGCAAGTTGCAGGCGTGCACCTCTCACTGAAACAGGCAGGAAGCCCCCAGTTTGTCATCAGCTTCGTCCTCTTGCGGGCCGGAAGGTTGCTGACCGGCGTCCTCAAGCCCACCAAGCATTGGTCAAACACTTGCACTTTGACAGTCTGGTTGCTCAGCAAGGCCTTGGTGGCATCAAGGTTCCAGGATGTGGCTAGCCATGGATGCTCCAAGACCGCCTTCCGGCCCGCCCGCATCTGGATTGCAAAGAGCTGGAGTGCGAAGAGGAACAATTTCTTGCCATCCTCATACTGCTTGGCCCATTTTGATAGGTCTGCCCTGCGGTGGGTCATCGTGGCTTGGACCTGGGAAAATACTGTACATGGGGGACTCAGCATGATCACCAGCGGGCTCAGCCATGTGATCAACTGGATCAATCGGTGCTGCGTGCCTTCATCAAGCAGGTCCCATCCAGTTTCCACATCGATAGGTGGGCCAGTCCGCAATCCCAAGTTTTGGCAATGAGGGCCAACCCTTGGGTTGGAGAAGATTTCCATGAAGGCGACTTGGCCAACAGGTGCCAGGGCCAAGTCTGCAGTAAGCCCAGATTCATCTTCAAGGTCTTCAAGGTCGCTGCCAATGGACGAAGGGAGAGAGATCGCATCAAGGTCGGCCATGATTGAACAACTCAAGAACAGGATCTAAAGCTGCCTTCCTATCTACTAAAATGACTGCACACAAGCCCAAAACACAGCATAACATTTGCCAATGACATGCTCGCAACCGTACATGGAAGTAAATGTGACTGTCATGTCAATCAACTTGTGCTTTGTAACCCTTTGCTTGCAACACAGCTTTTTTGCGGCTAGCCGCACACAACCCTACACAGCCCTGCACTTGATTACTGGCGGCTAGCCGCCCTGACAAGCCAGAAATGCGCAGGGGCAAAAGGAAAGCAAGGCCGGCTGTCTGAACACAAAGGCGCACATGCGGTTTTATACCTTCATACTCGGTCAAAATGCCATCATTGCCTGAGTCAGCCGAGCCTCAGATCAACTGACGGGCAGCCCGGAGTTTGCACTCCCAGCACCCTGCCAATGAGTGCCTGCACTTGCTGCAACCAAGCCTTTGGCCCGGATTGTTTGACAAGATCCTGTGGACAGCCGCAGCAACTGAACTGCCGCAGCCTTGGCCTTGGCCTTGGCCTTGGTTTTGGCCTGGGCCTTGAATTTGGGCTGCACTGCTGCCTTGGGCTGCACAGAAGCCTTGGCACTTGGCCTTCGCATCACCTCATCTTGAGACATGGCTGCAGCCGGGCGCTTCATTGCTGGGCCACGATGAGAGGAAGGGCCATCATCTTCATGTTCTTGGTCAGGCTCATCTGAAGGTGGGTCTGAAGCAGCTTCATCTCCAGGCTCAGGGCTGATGCTGTCGGGCAAAGGAATCTCTTGGTGCTGAGGCTGGTCCTCATCAAGGAGTTCCTCACCATCATGCTGTTGGGCAACTTGCTGTTGAGAAGCCATGTTGCTAGCAGCTTGGGCCCGGCGACTGACATGAGCCAGTTGTGGCACAGCACGAGCAGCTGCAGGCCGCCGCATGACAGCTTGTTTCTTGGGGACAGGCCTCACAGGAATAGCCCCGTTGGGTGCAAAATCCTTCCAAGTGGCAGGAGCAACAAGTGATGCTGGCAAGAACTCCCGACCCTCGACAATGAAGCTTATTTCCGGCAATGGCTGCTGCTGGGCTTGTCCTGCATTCCTTTGGAGCCAGGACATCAAATAAGCAGCAGCTGCTTCCAGCTGCCAAGGTGCTTCGAGAACTTGCGCGGCTGTCCGCCGGTACTGCTTGGCTGACTCATCAGTGAGCAAGGTGCGAGGGGCCACCATCCTAGGGAGCTTTGCGAAGTCCAAGCCCAAATCACCTTCAAGAAGAACAGTGGGTGGTTGGCTCAGCGCCTTTGAGCAAAGCCAATGCTTTGCAAGCAAGACTGGGTCACTGCCTTGGCCTTGGCCATCCTCCTCAAAGGGGATGCCTGGGACACAGGACTTCACTGAGTCCCTCCGAACCACACGGAGTAGATGGGCTGCATCAGCAGTGGTGCGGGTGCCGGTCAATCCTGCAAAGTGCATCCCCAAATGCCCAAAGAACTCACGCCAATGATGTGCCCCTGCAACTTCTTCAATCACAAGTTTCACATTGCGAGCCGGCTTGTAATGTTCCTGCAAGAAGCTGATGTAGTCGGCAGGGGTTTCTAAGCAAGAAGCTCGGGCAAGCAGCTTGGCAACGCAAGAAAATCTCTGATCCAGCCGATTATGTGTGTGCCCAACTCTGAACATTGCAATGGACACCTCCTCAAACCGCTGTGTTGCTACCAGGGCAGCTGCAAATTGCAAAAGCATGGAATTGCGCCCTTCCTTGGATGTATTGTCATTGTGCAAAATGACCTTTGGAGGCATTGATTTGCCACGACGACGCAGTTCCTCTTCAGTCAGCTCAAGGGCACGGCTAAGAAGGGTCTGTTGGGTGTCACTGTCACCTTTCACATCGGCCTCCAGGACAGCAAAGTACTCAAGGACTCCAGCAACAATAACTCCAACAAGATGCATACACGGGCGCCACAAAGCTGACAGCTTTTTTGTGTTGTCCAGTTGTCTTGGCACTTGCCATTTCGACTTGTCCATGGCATCAATGGTCAGAACCAAGTGCGGCAGCTGCAAATCATCATTTCTGGCAGCTTGCTCAGCCATGGTTTCCAAGCTGGTCAGGATGCCACGGTCCGCAAACACTTCTCGAATGTGCTTGTTGTAGGCCAAGGTCACGGCCTGTGAATCTGCTGCGCTCGTCTGCAGGCGCCTGAACTTGCTGTACTTGGCACAGTCATCGCAACGGCTGTGAACTTGAGGTGGCCGAATTCCAAGGATGGCTTGCCAACGTGTCCAAACACGCACAAAGGTGGACCAACTTGCCAGCTCCTGGTGGTCACAATGCATGTCCTTGTACAGGTCAAAAATCTCTGACGGAGTCATGGTTGGGAGCCAAAGCTTCTGAATTGCTGGCTTCTCACCTGACTTCAGTGCCGTGATTGCCAATGACGCTGTATTTAAGAAGTCCTTGCAAACCAGCCAGTCCGGGGCAGACACCACTTGCGACTCATCTGCAATGTCTGTCTCATCTGCAATGTCTGCAATGTCATGGCCACCTGCCACTGATGCCAGAGGTTCGGCCAGGTTGTCATAGATGAAACAGAAAAAGGCATCGACATCATCAGTCTTCGGCTCAGCTTTCTTGAGCGGGGCCTTGCGGCCATCAGCAGGGACGATAACCTCGCCTGCAGCAATGGCCTGCAAATAATGCTGAGCCTTCTTTCGTGGACAGCCACTGACAAAGCAATAGCCACGCAAGCATAGATCATGGCCATGCCATTGGAAGACCTTGCGGCGGGCGCCTTCAGGGTTATTCTTGTTCATGTTGAGCAGCTGGCCGAACCAAAGGGTGTTCTGCCCTGAGAGGTCAAGATCATCCAGGCGGAATTTCAACCTGCTGCTGGCTTCCTTTGCAAAGGAGGAGAGCTGGTCTGTGCACTTCTTTGCGCAGCAAGGCTCTGCAGCCAAGATCTGGTCTGGCAACTCCACTGCAGATTCATCTGAGCCATCATCACTTGGAAGGATGGAAGGCGGCAGCTCAATGTCAGAGCCAGCCGACATGACTCAAACTACTGGCCTTCCCCACCAACTGGTGCCAAATGAAACAAGAATGCCAAATGAAAGCAATCAGAAACCGGAATGCAAAATGCACTGCTGGCTGCCCAAAAGTGAAATATCAAAGGGCAAGAGCAAGCCTGGCCACTGCAGGGAACAATTTGCACTACTATGGTGGCTAGCCACCATTTGCAACACACAGCGCAAACCACAAGCAGAATGACTGGCGGCTAGCCGCTTCCATGAGACACATCCATGACACCAGGATGCAAGAAACATGCAAGATGGGTCAATCACAAGTTGCTCAATGTGACAGTGGACACATGACAGTACAATACTGGCTAGCCAGTGTTTGGTGTCAAGTGGCAGTTTGAGACCAAACCTGCAAGTAACACAACCAAGAAAATTGAAGGGGGACATTTTGGCAACCTTATGTTTCATGTTTGCTGCCAAACCCTGCAAGGCTGATGGATCAAACTGACAGGTCGCAGCCTTGAAGTGCGCTATCATTCATTTTTCTCTTGGGTTCGAGGCTCCCGAATCGGACATGTCCATATGATACTGCTGCATGCAAAACATAGGCGGAATGAAAACCTGAAACATGTTGAACATTGAATTGTACATACCTGATCCAAAGCAAAACAGTGTAATTAATTTCAAATGTCCACCCATGTCATGTGCAAGTTGTCAGGAGCTTCAGCCAAATTGCCATATTTGCGAATCTTCCGCTGAATTTCCTGCAGCAAGAAGTGGAACTCAGTGCCTTCAGTGATCTTGAAGCTACTTGCGCCATAGGCGGACAAGCGAACATGCAATTGCCGTGGCAGCAAAAGTTTCAATGCTGCAAAGTAGGAGCGGTACATGACTTCACTGCTTTCAAAAGTGCATTTGCACGCCAAGGTGATATGAGGCACATGCACAGGAATCGCATATGAAGGAAAGTCTGGCCACAAGGAGATGTAAAAGAACAAGGCGCCGTCATCATCAGTTCGCATGGTGTAGCGGAGCATGCCAGGCCCAATGGAGACTTTTAGTCCCTGTACAAGGGCAAGCTCCAGCCATTCATCACGAAACAGCGACCAGTACGCTTGGCTCACATGGTCAGAGGCCACCACTTGCCGCGAGCGCATCCAAGAACTCTGCGCAGCAGGTTCACCTTGCAAAGGCAGAGTCGCAGGGCGATCCTCACGACGAGCCATGATGAGGGGCAAATGGATGAGAGGGCAAATGGATGAACCAAACCAGCTGCCAAGAATCTGACAAGATCATGAAAAAATGGAGCCAGCCACAAAACATTTGCATCAAAGCTTTTGGCTGGCTAGCCAGCCTTTCTACAGGGTGCGGGCTAGCCCATCCAAATCTATTTGCATCATAGCACCAGAAAAAAAAGGACATTTGTCACGAAAAACAGGCCAAATCCCACGAACAGAACTTTTCGGCCTGTCACGAGCGTCCCCCGCGCCCGTCTCGCTCGGAGCGGTTTCGGCCTGTCACGAGCGTCCACCGCGCCAGTCTCGCTCGAGGGCGGTTTCCGCCTGTCACGAGCGTCCACCGCGCCCGTCTCGCTTGGGGGCGGTTTCGGCCTGTCACGAGCGTCCCCCGCGCCCGTCTCGCTTGGGGGCGGTTTCGGCCTTTCACGAGCGTCCCCCGCGGCCGTCTCGCTCGGGGGCGGTTTCGGCCTGTCACGAGCGTCCCCCGCGCCCGTCTCGCTCGGGGGCGGTTTCGGCCTGTCACGAGCGTCCCCCGCGCCCGTCTCACTCGGGGGCGGTTTCCGCTTGTCACGAGCGTCCCCCGCGCCCCCATCTCGCTCGGGGGCGGTTTCGGCCTGTCACGAGCGTTTCTGCATGTCACAAGCGTCCCCCGCGCCAGTCTCGCTGGGGGGCGGTTTCGGCCTGTCACGAGCGTCCCCCGAGCCCGTCTCGCTCGGGGGCGGTTTCGGCCTGTCACGAGTGTCCCCCGCGCCCGTCTCGCTCGGGGGCGGTTTTGGCCTGTCACGAGCGTCCCCCGCGCCCGTCTCGCTCGGGGGCGGTTTCGGCCTGTCACGAGCGTCCCCCGCGCCCGTCTCGCTTTCGGCCTGTCACGAGCGTCCCCCGCGCCCGTCTCGCTCGGGGGCGGTTTCCGGTTGTCACGAGCGTCCACCGCGGCAGTCTCGCTCGCGGGCGGTTTCCGCATGCCCCGAGCGTCCACCGCGCCAGTCTCGCTCGGGGGCGGCTTCCGCCTGTCACGAGCGTGCCCCGCGCCCGTCTCGCTCGGGGGCGGCTTCCGCTTGTCACGAGCGTCCACCGCGCCAGTCTCGCGCACCCAGCCAGCCCCACACCGCCGTCCCCCCAGCCAGCCTCGTACGCCCGGTCTGCACCCCCAGCCGGCATCGCACGCCCGGTCTGCAGCACAACGAAATGGAAATCCCTTCTTATCTCCGTCGTCACAGCTTGTATCGCTCCCAGGCACCTTAAGAGAAAACCTAAAGCAGAACCCAAGCATCAGAGATGCTTTTGGGAAAAACAAAAAAACAACAAAAAAACAAAAACAAAAAACATCAAACAACCAAAAAACCAACAAACCAAAAAACCAAAAAACCAAAAACACAAAAAACCAAAAAACAAAAAAACAAAAAAACCCAAAAAACCAAAACCAAAAAACCCAAAAAACCAAAACCAAAAAACCCAAAAACCCAAGAACCAAAAAACCAATCCTAGCCCCCACCATGGCTGGGATTCTTTGGTTTTTTGGTTTTTTGGTCCAGGGAAATGTTGCGCAACAAATTCCAAGTGTTGCGCAACATTTGCGGAGCATGAGAGGATATGTGAACCTTTGTGAAAGAAAGCATGTTCTGGGTGAGAGGATATGTGAATTTTCTGTAGAGAGGAGTTGTTGAAAAAGACATGTTTTGTGTGAGATGATATGTGAGTCTTTGTGGAAGAGTCAGGGTTACAGTGATTCATAAAAGTACAGCAAAAGACAGTAAATATCATGTAAAACCAGCATTTATGTAACACAAACTGTCCCAGCCATAGCCTGGTTTTATTCTACACAGGGTTCACTTTCCTTGGCAACTCTTTCACACATGCTGCCTTTGTTTCATTGAAAGAAGTCTTGTAAAAAGACATGTGTTGGGTGAGAGGATGTGTGAATTTTCTGTGGAAGAGTCTTTGCATGAAACAAGGCATGGTTTGTGTGGGAAGATATGTGAGTTATCTGTGAAAGAAGGCTTGGTTTGTGTGGGCGGACATGTGAATTGAATTTTGTGTGGAAGAGCCATGGAACAAGGGCATTGGTTTGGTGAGGGGATATGTGATTCCTTGTGAAAGAAGGCATGCAAAAGACATGTTTTGGGTGAGAGGATGAAAGACTTGGCTGTAGATAAGAGTTATTGAAAAAACATGCTTTGTGTGAGATGATGTGTGAATTTTCTGTGGAAGAGTCTTTGAAACAAGGCATGGTTTGTGTGGGAAGATATGTGAATCGAATTTTGTGTGGAAGAGCCATTGAAACAGGGCATGGGTCACGTCCAAGGCGTCTTTGTTCAATGAGGCAAACCTCCTTCCTCTGATCTCCCAGTGTGCAAATCTGAGCTATTCTTCCTGCCTTCTTCCGCGGTCAAAACACATCTAAACCAAGCCCAAACCTAAGTACTTGGGGGGGGGGGGTAGCATATATATATATATATATATATGGTCACCCCCCCCCAGGGCCTACCTTTCCTCGCTTCTAGTTGAAGGTGTCAAGTCTGCTCCGCGTGCCTCGTTCTTGGAGATGCCTGAAAACACTGTACAGTGCCGTGTTTTTGTTGGTGATTTACCTTCTATATGACACCAAATGCTTGCATTGTTTATGCTTGAAAGGCAACAAAGCGGAATCCGTTTTCATATTCGAGTCTGGCTTTGTTTGAAAACACCGGTTTTTGGTTTTGAGTACACCAGGGAAACATTGAAGCAATGATGTTGTTTTGCGGCTTTGAGCTCTGCAACCTGCACAGACCCAAAAGCACAAAATTTCCTGAAAATGAAAGCTCTGAGAGCTGCGCGTGCCAAACCAATGTCCAGACCAATTTTGGAAGTCTGGGGATATTTGCCCAGTATTTGTCACAAGGTTTATAAACTTGCAGGATAGTTTAGAAACCTTCTTGAGTGTTTGGCATTTTCCTGCAACAAGGCAACGCCCTGGCAAGTCGTCATGGTCATGGTATCCTTGAAACGGGGGGGGGGGGGGGGGGGTTGGAAGGCCTCGGCCGCAAGGTGTGACTCAACCAAGCTTTGTTAAAGACTTGTCTCACCACCCCCGCCCCCTCCGCCCCCCCTCCCTCCCTCCCTCCCTCCCTCCCTCCCCCCTCCCTCCCTCCCTCCCTCCTCCCTCCCTCCTCCCTCCCTCCCTCCCTCCCTCCCTCCCTCCCTCTGTCCCAGGCTGCTTCTTAACCTCCCCCAGGTGCCAGGTGTTGCCTGTTGCAGTTGCAGGGAAACCGACAAACCCTTGACATAGTTTATAAACTTTCCTGAATGTTTATAAACTCTTCGACTCAACAGACTTGTCACCCACACAACATATGCAACAACAGCACACTTCTTGCGTATATGTGCTCCCCCTGTCTTTAAAATAAGAGGATTTTGTACATTTTGAAGTCGAAAGGTAGGCCCTGCGGGGGGTGGGGGGGGGGCGCGTATATATATATATATATGTACATATACAGAATATGTATATATATATATATATACACGTATATTTATGCATAGTATACAGACATATTCTAGTGTATTTTTGCCAACTTCATGAGTCTGACAAACTCCAGGTCGCGAAGCTAGCAGATATGTCCATTCTTGCCTTCACGAGGACGCTGATTCCAATCTCATCATTTTGCAAGCGGATGCATGCTTTGCTTGATTTGACTCTGCTAGGAAATTGGCGCACACTCATATGAGTGTTTCTCAAAATGGCGGACCACCTTTTGGTTTGGTAGTTCAAGGGAAACCAAAAGCACACACACACACTACCCATTTTTTGGGACAACAATTTCGAGGAATCCCCTTTTCATATTTTTCTTTCGGGTGAGGATTCTTGGAGCCATCCATCGAACACCGGTGTTGGCTTCCTACAGAGGCAGGATGTCGCCCATCGATTCGCGTGACGTTTGCAGCTTGCTAGGCCACCCGGGGCTGCAGCAGCGCTTGGGCAAGAATTGCAGGCCCACGGAACGGCGCAGTTCGCTCCTCCCGTTCTGTGGATAAAGCGAAATCCATTTCGCAAAGAAACCGCTGGTTTCCGATACGACTTCTGGTTTCAGAGTGGTTCAGGATTTCGCCCATCCACAGTGTGTGTCACCCTTTCGGACCTGAAATCAAAGCTTGCCACTGCTCAGGGTCAATCTGAGCAGCGGGCTCCACTATGGCTGGGCCATTGAAGGCGCGACGCGGCTAGCCGAAGATGTCCGAGTGCATCAAGATGTGTTCAGGTGCAGTCGGCAGTGAGTTCAAGATCGACGCGTCTTACTTGTCACCAAATGCCCAAATCCTACTGCGAAAGGGTGGCGTGCAAGTAAGCATGTTTGTTATCCGTCACCCTCTTCAGATTCAACATCACCAAGCCTGATGTAAGGTCAGTATTGCGGAGACGGTTGAACGTGCGACCCAGATCTATGGCGTGAGTATTTTAGCCAGCAGCCCAAGCATCTCATCATGGAACCCAGACTTTGGTGTCCCAGACGGTGGGCTTTGATACATGTGTTGCTGCCGCTTCAGCCTGCTGGCCCAGGTTGCTGAATCGGTCGTGTCGATCTGCTCTGCTCCCATGGCGGCCAAATGTCGATTGATTGACCGGGTCATCATTACAGGGCCCATGCCTCATCGAAGGTTGAGTGCCAGTTGTGAGCCAATTCGATGGCGCTGTTTGAGGTCTGTTGTTCCGATGGATTTGTACGTCATTGACCTTGACTACATGAGCCTCACTGTCAGACACTTACAAATTGGTTCTATTTCTGCACCTCTTGCCATCGTTCACGCCATGTTGCAACAGAAGAGTTTCGATCTGGCCAAGGTTGAGCCACCTCTTGGTCCTCAACGGTGGACCACCAGAGATCGGTTCAAGGCGGACGCAGTTCACGGGCTGTTCAAGAGTTGCTGTATGCCAGGTGCGACAATTCCTGGAGCACGAGAAGGACCAGAAGTTAGCAGATGGGGTGTGGATCTCATGATCTCATAGAGAGCCCATTGCTGTTTATCAAGACATGTGGAACACTTCAGTGCATGCGTCATAGGTGAAGATGGTGAACCTGTTCAATGAAAATGCAGGCGCGTCGTGTGTCGGGCGAGCAAGAAGGCAGAGTCATATACACATACATCAGCCTTGTGCGGGACATATAGTTTGGGCATTAACGTGTATATATATATATATATATTTACATATGTATACATATATACATATACATATGTATATATTTGTATACATATATGTATGTATGGACTGCATGATGTTGTAGAGTAGGGCATGGGAACATTTCTTCAAGCTGAGCAACGTCCTCACCAGACATTGCATCCATGCGCTTCCGCTACACGCTGGAGTTCATCCATGCCTGGGGCTGATTTTCTGACACTGCATAGCACTGTGGCACATTGCTTGCTGTTTCTGACAAGTGCTCCTACGTTGGTCAGGTTTTCAACATGGGCTATCAGAACTACTCGCAGGGTGAATGGCAGGCCGCCAAAAGTCCGGGGTTCGGCCTGCAAAGAAGCCCGTTCTGCTATAAGAATTCAGAAACAGCTCTTTTGCTTGGCAGCCACAGGACTTTGGTGGGGTCATGCCCATGACTTTCCTGGAGCAACATGCAAACATGCACAGGTGGCGCAAAGGTTGCTCTTGCGAACGAGGGACATGCTCGGTGTGGAGGCTCGCTCGGGCGTTTGCTTGAGCGTTGCGTTGGCGTTGCAAATTGCAAGGGTTCTCGAGCATGTGAGCAACCGTCAATGTTCACTGGGTACCTACGGCAGTAGAGGTGTTGGCACAGACACGCATAGACACCCACACACACACACACACACACACACACACACACACACACACACACACACACACACACACACACACACACACACACACACACACACACACACACACACACACACACACACACACACACCGCAACACACACACACACACCACGCAACACACACACACGACAACACACACACACACACGACAACACACACACACACACACACACACACACACACACACACACACACACACACACACACACACACACACACACACACACACACACACACACACACACACACACACAAACCAACACACACACACACACACACACACACACACACACACACACACACACACACACACACACACACACACACACACACACCTCACACACACACACCACACACACACACACACACACCTCACACACAAACACACACAAACACACCACACACAC
>CAUJNA010003503.1:512500-515885 GCA_963377175.1 Effrenium voratum | reverse complement strand
ACACACACACACACACACACACACACACACACACACACACACACACACACACACACACACACACACACACACACACACACACACACACACACACACACACACACACCCACGCACACACACACACACACACACACACACACACACACACACACACACACACACACACACACACACACACACACACACACACACACACACACACACACACACACACACACACACACACACACACACACACACACACACACACACACACACACACACACACACACACACACACACACACACACACACACACACACACACACACACACACACACACACACACACACACACACACACACACACACACACACACACACACACACACACACACACACACACACACACACACACACACACAAGCAAACACATGCACCCGCGGTTCTTTGGGGTACCGGAGCTGGTCGTACTCAATAGGGATTTGAACAAGGACTGTATGTGTTACTTCTGTACAAGGGAACCTTTACCCAGCAAGGGCTCGCACAAGCAGTCTTGACCATGGCGCGCTTGGGGATGCGATAACTATCAACAGTATCACAATGCAACGCTTTTGCTCGCATGCAGCACTTTCGCGCTTGGCACAGGATGGGCCAAGTATTGCGGTGTTGAAGTTCATGGAGCGCACCAACTATGAGGCCTGTCCATATGCATATCTATGTATATTATACAATATATATCTCTTGCATGCATTGCAGTGACAGAACACAGTGAGCAGATGCTAAGACGCGATGTCCGAAGGCTCCAGACACCTGGCAAGGCATTCGGGATCTTGGTGCGCAGCCTTGGTGAATGATCATTGCGGGCTTTGTCTCAACTTGAGCCTGTGAAGGTCATGCTTCGTTATCCTGACGCACTTGGCTGCGCTGTTTTTTCATGACAAAACTGGATCCCCCAGTCTCTTCCAGGGGTGTTTGCGTGGCCTGCCAACCTAGTGCAGATGGTGCACTTCTGATTATAGTCGTCGCTGTTGAGCTTCGAACTGGCTCACGCAACATCTTTCCCAGGCGTTTCACTCCTGATAGTGAGGTCAGCGTGCTGCCTGCACCACTGCAAAATGCAGCACAGTGCAGAGCGCAGCAAATGATTTAATCTGATGGCCTTGCAGAGGAACCATCCCATCGCCACCTCCAGCCGCAAAGTTCAGAGAGACTGCGGAGCGGCGATGCTTGGGTCCAGTAAGCTGTCATCCGTCAGTCACAACTACTTCCAAACCAGACAGACAACAACTAGCACGAAACACCGGCCACACATAAGAATGTCCATTCGTCTGTCCATATCTCTATTCATCACTCCACATCCATTTGTGGTGCTGTTGTCTGTGCGCCACCAAAACATTGAAGCACCAAGTCGGCTTTGTGCTTGTCGAGCCACGTTTTTTTCGGCAGATGCCGCGAGTGACGTTGAGGGCTCAGGTTAAACAATGAGAGTCGCTCAGGCGGATGCCTGGGATCCAGTGGGCATTGTCAGACAGTCCCAAGGCCCTGCGAGTCTGCGACCATGTTCACTGAATGTGGCTCAACATTAAAGAGCAGGGAGTCTTTGGTTCCATTTGCCAAAGGTGCCATTTTGGTTCATGTTTTTGAGCCACCGCCAACTGAATGTGACCAGAAATTGGCAGTTTGCCACGTGCTGAGTGGCTGGATATCCTGCACGCCTCCGGCTCAGACCGCCGACATGGCCTGCTTTTCTTTAATATATGTGTCGTGGCCCTAGTGTATTCCCATACCATTCCCCTAGTATGCCCGTATTGCCCGTATTTTTCCCTTAGTGTTCTCCTGGTACTCCCTAAGATTTCCCAAGATTTGCTCTGTATTCTCCTAGTATTCTTCTAATGTTGCCCTAGTATTCCTTATTGTTTTCTTGGTACCCTAGTTTTCTCTCAGTATTGCTTTAATCTGCCCTCAATATTCCCTTAGTATGTCCCCAATATTCTCCTAGTATTCCCCTATCCTCCTAGGCCCCTCGGCATTCCCTTTTATTCCTGGTATTCCGCTTAGTATTCCTCTAGTATTCCTCTATTCTCTTACTCCTAGAATTTGTATTCACCTAGTATTCGTCTAGTATTACTCAGTATTTGTTAGTATTTTCTAGGTATGCCCATAGTATCCCCCCCATTTTGGCCTAGTATTCTCCTACTATTCTCCTAGTATTCTCCTTTGTATTCGATCTGGTATTTCTTATTGTCCCCTCGGTGTTTTCCTAGTATTCCTTAGTATTTTCTCGGTATTCTTGTAGTATTTAGTATACCCTTACTACTTCCTGAGAATTCCCTATTTATTCTGTTCCTCTAGCCCTCGCAGGGAAATTCCTTACTCACTTGGCAAAGGTCCCCCACAAGACACGAATTGGGACAACTCATCTTACCTTCTTTGCTCCTGCTTTCCAGGAATGTATTCTGCTGCTGCTGCTACTGCTGCTGCTACTGCTGAAAGGAGTAGTCTGAAAGGGGCCAAAAGTCCGGCTTCGCGCTCCCAGGAAAAGGTAAGAGGAGGGGCAGGTAAGGAGCAGTTCTTGTGTCAAACACCGCCGTCTGTTGTCGGCGGATTTTAGATGTTCTGGGCGCTTGGTCCAAAAACGCATCTGGAAGACCTTGATTAGATGGGCTTTTGTTGCACATTCGGCCATGGCAGGTGCACTGGAATTGGGCCGGGTGGTCCTTTTGGCTGCGCCGAGTTGGCGAAAAGGCCGGCGTGTCCAGCGGTATTCAACACTCCTGGAGAGACGTGAGGCACTGCGCGCGCACCTCGAATTCTGGCAGCTCTGCGTCTACTCTGGGAGCAGGACTCGCTTCCTAGGCGAGGAGAGCGCTCACGCTGCCTTGATGGTTCCTGGAATTGCCTCATGTTTTGCAGGGCTTCTTAAAAGATCTCGATTTTGCAACCATTTGAAACATGTTGCTTTTTCAACACCAAAAGAAAGGGAAACCACCATTGACAAGTTGCAATGTTCAGGTGAGCCACAATCAAAACCCGGGTAGATGAAGGTTAGGGACGATCCCAGCCATAGCTGCGGATCTCCGCCTCAGTTTTTGAAGCATGGTTCTGGGGATTACGACATTTTTGAATCCCGAATCGGTTTTGAGCAAGTGACCTGAGGTGTTTTTCATGCATCCGGATCCCTGTGCCAGGAAGCTGGGGAGTGCGGAGGCAAGGATCAGCATGTTGAGTGAACAGACTCTAGCTTGAGGGCACAGAGAGAGGGCTCTGAAACCTAATCATAGTTTTTTTTGGCAATTCTAGGTTTATGATTGGATTGCAACATAAATGTTGGTTAGTCTTCCTAGCATGGTTTGAACAGTGCAAACGTGCATCTTTTCTGGCTCTCCGTGATTTGCGCACATGTG
>CAUJNA010003503.1:365000-505000 GCA_963377175.1 Effrenium voratum | reverse complement strand
GATGGTGATCCTAGGGGATCGGCATTTTCAGTCTCCCTCAAGTTTGCCTGAGCTGACTGTGCCGAGCAAAACTTCCGACTGTGACTCAGTGCAGGTCGTGGCATACCTGCAGACGCTGCCAGTGTGGGAGGACCTGCAGGACAGGTGGAACTGAGTTGGCAGCCGGTTTCGCCAATCCGTTGATTCAGCTGACCAAACTGGACTCATTTGTGGGACCAAATAGAAAGTCACCGACTATAGGGTTTGGAGTGTTTGTGACCTGTTTGATTCCTCTCTTGTTGATCATGGCACAAAAGCCATTTTTTCGTGGCACCTTCTGTGTACACACTCACAACTCGGCTGTTCGCCGGGGGCTGCGGCAGATGGGGCCGGCCCGCGAGGATGCCTATTGCCAGAACACCAACAAAATGATGCAAAAGACCATGGGTCAGGTGATGGGCTTTCTGGTAGGGACCTTAGACGCGAAGACATGGCAGCAGTTTCCGAGCGTGGCAGGGGTGTTTGTGTTGCGCCTGATACATCTAGTTCCCATGGTCGAAGCAAAAACCCTGAACGGAAGCTTTCGTTCTATTTGGGATGTTCATGAATTTGGTGTTCCAAGATCACGGTGTTTAACACGTCTCAGAAAGGCTAAGCGCGCCTCAGCATGCGCCAAGCCGGAAGCCAAAGCCGAGGCCAGGCGCATCGTCATCGGCCCAGCAAAGTTCAAGGCCTTAGAGGTGCGGAGACGGACGCCCTGGCAAGATGCCTCCCATTTGTTCCCAAATATCACGATATGTCGACACCGAAGGCGAGCAGTGCTTAGGCGAACTGCCCGTTTTGTTTGCATGACTTGCAGAATGGTCGATGACGACACATGTGCACATACGCACACACACACACACCCAACCGCACAGTTTCTTGACGCATGGGCACCGTGCTTTTGGCGCAGCCGGGCAGAGGGTGATTATTGCTTCACCTCCTTCTCATGCAAGTAAATGGCTCAAGAAGGATTTGGTCATACGAGGCTAGTTGTCCAGTGGCTTAAGACACGTTTGGTCTTACAAATCGAGTTGCTATCCAGTGCTAGCCTGCTTGCCCCATTTAGGAGCTAAATGTAGATTGGGGAGCCATCATTGTGCAGTGGCTTTGCTTGCCGGGTTTGTTTCATAGATCTGGCCTTGTTCTCCTTGCCCTTGTTCTTCACAGATTCCTGTTCTTGATTCTGTGCTGCTTGCGGACTACTTCGACTTTCAACATGTGTGTGAGTCCAGTGGCCTTCTGGCCAGGATGACCTGGTGGGAGTGAGATACTCAGCCGGAGAGGGAGGTAAGGGGCGGCCTTGAAGGCGGCGGGTTCTTGCCCTGGCATGTTGAGTGCTCATATGGCCCGAACCAGACATGGCTTGCCAGGAAATGTAAGCCGCAGCACAGCACAACATTGAAAGAAAGCAATCGAACAGAATCCGAAGCATAAAGTACAAGGCCAGCTGATACTAGCTGATGCGGAGAGGAATCAGGCTGCCCGACATCATTGTTCACGTTCGATTGGCGGCGTCGCCCGGTTTTTGACGTATCATGTCGCAAAGAAAGCCTGGCCAGAGGATAGCTCGGAAATGTCGGTGAAACCAGCGGCATTCAGACGGGTTTGGCCATGATCTCCGTTTCTCCGCTGACGAATTTGCAGCTGATTTACCCCCCAACTTCTAGGTTTTAATCCATCCCAACCGGATTTTGAGGAGCCCCCCCCCAGTGGCCCATTTTGGCGGAGACATCCCCTAGGCCTCTGCGGAGCGCATCGCGGAGTCGGACGACCTGCACGAGGCCGCGCCGGCCTCGAAGCGGGCGGCAGCGTTGTGCCGGGCGGTTTTCCGGTTGCTGTCCTTGAAGAGGCGAAAGGGGTGGCCGCCAAGAAATCATCAATGCAGCCAGATGGAGCCATAGGGCTGGTGGGTTTTTCTGTGGTTTGTCTCTAAATACCGACCAAAGGGGGGGAGAGAACCGCAGGTGCTGCGGCAGAGCGACATTCTTTCGACTAAATTCCAGGCCTGTCGGTCGATCGGGAGCACAAATAGGCTTGGACCACTACGAAGCCAACCATTTAAAGAAGTTCCCCTTGTATCCAGTCTGTTTCAGGTCTGTGCTCGGTGCTTCAGCTGAGGCATCCCGCTACATCTCTGTGGCCACCGATGTGTTTAGGCGCACGTACCTTCCAATTTCAGTTTGGGGCACAAGGCGGCACTGGGGTCCAAACTTCCAAACAGGACGTGGTGTTTTTGGCAAGACCCGGATGGAAGTGGAGACGCAACTCACCGAAAAGCTTCGATTGCAGACTTTTTTGCGTTTCTGGGCATGGCCACCCCAGACCATGGTTTGACGCCTAAACGCAGGTCGAATGCTTCTGCGATGCAGAAGATGCACTCCCCTCAGGTTGTGCAGTTGCAGCCATGGGCACCCGCTTTTGGTTTGGTGGTGCTGCCACTCGGCGTGCCATGCTTTCGGATGAAGGGCTCGGCGGCAGTGCGGGGGGCCAAAGTCAGCTTAGGCCCCCGGACGAGTTCGAGAATCTCTTGCACCCGGTCTTCCAGGAAGATGAGCGCACTCCTCGGGCATGAGTAACAGAGATCCATCAGCTCTTTCGTTGCCTCAGTTCCCTCAATCATCTTCAGCCCCCATCGCCTTAAAATGGGAACCTTCGCAAGCACAAGGCGAGGCGCGCAGTTCTTCCAATATTTTGCCCTTGCACCGAGCAGGGCCTCATCCGTGGTTGGCTGTCGTTCGCTCCCGCTTTTGCGGGGCGGGCTGTTTAAAGCAATTGCTTACCAGCCACTCGGCGCACGGAAGCTCCTGGCATTGGCCATTTAGTCAGCAGCGATGTGGGCCTTGCCCAGGTGGATTCTGATCCTACTGGGGGGTGTGCTGGGTGCAGTGGCCTGAAGCCTAGTTGTATCATGTATCCGCCGGGTCCGCCAGTTCACTTTCAGTGGCTGTCGGCCCTGAGTGCTCAGCCAACACATCTTGTGCATCTTGTGCTCTGAGGTCGGATTTGCACAGGTGCACTTCCTGTCTGAGTGAGATGCCTCGATCAGTTTTCGCATGGCTAGAAAGGCGCGCTTGAGCAGACGTTTGGGATGATGAATCTCTTTGCATCGCGGGGGGGGGGTTTGTCGCGAAGGGGGACCCAATTCTTTTCCAGCGGACCTTTTAACATTGCTTCAAAACGGTAGTCATCCATTTGATCACGATTGCCTGCTTAGCCATTCTTATCAGCTTTGGGAGCTATTGCTCATATGCGTGCATTGGGATCAGCTGATGCATATGTACACAAGTTGCCAGCCAGTCGGATTAGGCAGTTGCGAGGCACACCGCTTAGACTTTTGACCAGCGCAGCTTCATGTTGCGCACCTAAGCGCAACCAGACAGTCTGTCAAAACTTACAGCAGGCTCGGTCGATCACGCGAAGGAAGCACGGGGCGGCTATGCTTCAAGGTCCAAGGTATCATCAGCGGAAGACACCAGCAGTGGACTGCAAAGTAGACTCTAAATGTCCACGGAGGGTGAGACGGATCCCTAGATCTGGGTGTGTGCACTTTTGAGGGCAAAGCCCTTGTTGGGTTGTTTGAAAGGAACACTAGCAGGAAATCAAGTTTTCGAACGACGACACGACAAAGCAGAACCTGGCAACATGGAAATCGCTTTCCCATAATCTGTCAGACCTCTGCTCTATGTCAGTTGTGCTTGCTTGGGGAGAGTAGTATTGGTACTGCCTTGTCTTTTTGCAGATTGAACTTATAGTTTGCAGAGCACAACAGCCATGGAAAAGAAGTACGATTGCACACATCATGGCGCTGCCGCGCTGCGAGCAACAACTTTCGACATGATGCTTGGAAGCGACTTGGACTGAGGGATTCGACAATAGTTGTCATCTGACAGCAGCATGTTTTGACATCCCAACGCCATGACGCTCTCCCACGCACGGCGAGCTCCACGCCCAGGACACGGACTACAATTTGCAGACTTGAGCTCGTGCCCACAGAATGAACAGGTCTCACTGGCGAGCTGCATGTTGGATATGGTATTAGCCTGCGAGAGTCCTGCTTAGCGGCTCAGGGGAGAAGAATGACATGGCTTTGACATTGTATGAGGGTCCTTTAGTCCGACCCCAGGGCAGTTGTTGCGTTGGCAGTGATTGGTTTTGGCGGCCCGTTGGAATGGATCCCTTCTTCGCCTCTTTGCTAGTCCTTCTGGACTAACGCAACTGTGCAGGAGTGGAAGACGAAGATTCCCTGGCTCCCGATGTGCAAAGCTCCATCTTGTCAGCCTTGCTTCAGGACGGATTTTGACTTGTAACACTGGGCTGGGTTCAACCTACAATTGCACAAAATTGGCCCTCCTCCCCCCTTTTCTCACGTGGCCTTGCTTGGGGTCCCCATCTCCCCGGGCTCGGTTTGTGGTTTGTTTCATAGGGTTATGGGGTGCAGGCTGTCCGAGCGTGAAAACGGGGGAATACTATTGCAGGGGTGATCTCGACCCACGACCTAGGAGCACACAGTCACGCGTGCATGATCGATATGTTACATGCACACATAAACCGCGAGGCAACTGGAACTCCAACCCTTCCCCAAAAAAGAAGAACAAAAAAACAAGAAAGAAAGATTGCAACTCGAACAGAAGAGCAGTAACGCAAACTCAGCAACTCGAACACTCGAACTACAACTACAGGAAAGGTACAGTAACTCGAACTCGAACTCGAACTACAAATACAGGAACTCGAACTCGAACCCGCCAATTATCCTAATTACCTACAATAATTAGCAGAATTAGGACACATGTTTTCTGGAATTCCTAATTCTTCTAAATATGTTCGGTGGTTTTTGCACGTTTGCAATTTCCACCGAAAATACTTAGAATAATTAGGAGATCAAAGAACATATTCTGCACATGTTTTCATTGTTAGAATAATCATTTTAAGTATGTTTTCCGGCATTTTGTGTGTGGGGTAGAAGCATACAATAAACATGATAAATAAATAATACATAAAATGATAATAATGATAATAAATACATATATAAATAAATAAAGGAATAATTCAATTGAAATACATACAAATAGACACAAATAAAATAATAAGAACATACCATGAAAAAATAGTACTTGGAATTATTAGGAAATCTAGACACATATTTTAATCATGTTTTCCGGGATTTACCAATTATTCTGTGTTTTTTCCACTTTTGCAATTTTCTACGTGGACTTCGGGTTAGACCAGACTGCAAGCAGCACCGCTACGTGAATGGAGAGAATGGGTCCACAAACCGAAATCAAGCCGCACTGCAGGCATGAATAAATCAAAGATTTTGCGAGGCTAAGACTACCTGTGCTTGGGCGCTAGTGGACTTCTTTTTGCGCCAAACAAGAATTGCAGTCTTTGGTTCCACTTGAGGCGCTTTTCACTTGTTCATCTTGTTCCGAAGACTAAAGAGAGACTGCGCTGAAGGAGTGACCGGCATGTAAACAAAGAACATCGCGTTTTGTCCCAATATCGTCCAGAGCGGCCTGCACAAGGTCTCTAACCTGCCAATTTAACCGCGTGTAAACACGTAAAGAGGGTACAGGAAGGAGGCAAGCAATGGACGGAGCGCGTAAACTGTGACCTATATGTCAAGAGCACCACTGGTTCAATACAGAACCCGTGCACACATGTCGCATTTACACCTTACTAGCAGGCAACACGACGTACACAATACAGGTACAGTACCCGGATGGTATTGTAAAAAACAAGCAAGTACAAGTAAAGACATTGTGCATACTAATATGTACTGCAGTCCAACCTGGCATCGAAGCCTGCGGGCGTGAAAGGGCGATCCACCGTTATTCCGCCGAAACACGAATTGAACATACATATGTCTGTAGATCTAGATACACATGTACACAATGTACACAGACATGCATGCCTTTCCATGCCTGGGGCGGCCTGCCACAGCCTCCACCAAACATGTTGAGTTGTAGATTTAAAGGACCACTTGCAGAAAGAACCACTTGGACCTTGGATCTTGGACCACTTGGCCCTAACATGTGAATGTAATCCGTAAAGGACCACCCGGATCTTGGGCTTTCACTTTTTGGTGCCCCGCTGGCCAGGATCCGCCGCCGGCGCTGGGCCGCAAGGAGAGCAGATCCCCCAACCGGAGCGCAGGCGCGGGGTGCTTGACCCAAGCACTCACCGAAGCACCGTGTTGGTAAGTGGGAGGTCAATCAGGGATCCATGCACGTAGGGTGTGGGTTTGTGGGTTTGAACTTACACAAGACAATGCTGGGATGTTGAGCTCGCGATGGACCAATGAGGCAGCATTCCCACGCAGGTCCACGGCCCGAGCAGTGGTATCTTATTTGGGTGATGTTGGGGTGCTGGTGCTGGTACACGTGTTCCGGAGGAAGGTGATTACCGGGTGCCACCGGTGCGCAGCGCTGCAGGGCTGGTTTTGCTCCAGGTCCTGACAGGAGTAATGGGAACCAAGGATGTGGATGAATATGTTTTTTATTGTTTCTCCGCAGTACAAGTAGTTGAGCACGACGTAGCGGAATTTGGGGTAGTTCATCTTGCCACCTTCTCCGCAAGTACTGACTGTTGATTGTCTCTCTGACCCACATTAGCCGCTATATAGCTGGTCAAAATGTTTGGTGCGAATAAAGTTCCTTCAGTTGAATCTGTGAATAGTTGGGTCCATTTGGCCCATGCATTTGGAGGAGACGCGTCATGAAACTTGAGGATCTTCCGAAATTCTCGTGCGGATGAACAGGTTTCAGACCTCCGCCTACCGAAGGCTTCCAAATACCCGGGTCGGTGTTGGAAACGTTGAGGCACCAGAGACTCAAACTGTCGACAAGAGTTCCCAAGGCTACTTCCAGCGACGCAGTGGACCAATCTAGCATCACTTTACGCAGTCTTAGGTTCCAATGGTTCCATTCGGGTATGGGTCAAAATTAAACCAGCAGGGGACCAGATTGTGGTTCATGTTTCCACTTACAGGGGTTCCATTTGGGGTGCGTACTTTGACCTACAGCCATGTGTTTCGTTGGGTCAGTGACAGGTCGGCCGCCGCTGGCGGCGGCAGGCGCTGCAGCTCTCCGGGAGGCGCTGCGAGGGTCGAGCTTCCGGCTGGAAGACATCTCGAGTAAGTCAAAGCCATTGGTTGCACTTGTAGGTTGGACGTGGAGGGCCTGCAAGCTAGCGTCGAAGTCATTTTTGTGACAGCTCATAGCTCCGCTTATGTGGTTCTTACCCGCAACACCGGCATACACAGCTGTCTGCAAAGGTACGGGTCGGCTGCCCAGCACACGCCAATAATTCAAAGAGCTTGCCACATTTCCTCCATAGGTCCGCTTATCGTCATGCTTCCTTGCATGTATAGTGCCGGCCAATATCGCTTCATCGACATGGAATGCGCGATGCTGTTGCTTGTAAGGCTTTTCCAGAGGGCTGCGCTACGTTGCCACGACGGTTTGTGCATTTTGACGTTTCAGCGTTGGAATGAATGCGAAGTCCAAAGTGCTACACTCACTAACGCTTGCTGTTCACTTCCCTAGTGTTTCTAAGCACGCTTCAACTAAAGATAATTGAAAAAGAGGGTACGACGGTTCGAAAAAGACGGAGGCCACTTTAGCTGGCAGGGCAATTATTCTTCAGACTGCCCCGCTAGTTGGCACATGTGCAAATATATTCTGCGCCACCCCAAATATTTTGAGATTCCTGCGTGAAAGCACAAAAGCCAGCAGTGCTGTGCAGTCAATGAGTTGATGCTTCTCGCGAGTCGTGTGCTTGCAAATGCCAATGCTGCTCAGCATGTTTTCCTCCTGTGTAAAGCGGAGCTGCAGACACTGCGTTCGCAAATGCTTTTGCGACTGTATTTGTGGTTCTGGCAATGGCACAGGTACTTCCTCAACACTTTGTGCATGGCCAGTTCAAGATTTGACGCCACAGCAAACCAGTATACCAGTGAGGAAAGGGCTAGGCTAAATGCCAAAGGGCGCTCAATCATTGTCAGCCTGTGGCGCCATCGATTCTGAGCAGGCAGTTGGATATGAATCTGCTGTAACCACAAACAACAGGGGCCATTTCCGTTCTTGTGTAGTCCTATTTTGCAGAACTAGAACTCGAAGAATGAAGTACTTCGGGCTACCACGTGCAACAGGGTGCTACGTAGTCGTTCATGTGAGGCCTCAAGAGTATTTGGAAAAGCTGTGAGTTGCAGATGGTCCACTCTCCAAACCGTCGGATCTTGTTCTCAAGGACATCAGTGTGTATTTGGAATGGGCAAACTGGCAAAGATAAAGGCCTCCAACTTGCGCAACCGGCCAGGGGCGCCGCCCTCGTTCTGGGGATGAGTCACTGCTGGCGAGCATTGCATCACGGTTGGCACAGGTGGAGCAGCAGAACAAGTGCCTTGGCACTGCGAAGAGCTGCGGGCCTGAGTGTAGCCCGTGTTGGGTTGTGCAATGAACTCGCCGGAACAAAATGGAATTGCACAACAGCGCCTTCCGAACGAACGCACGTAGTGCAGGAGTTGTGCGATTCATATTGATTGAAGTTTGGGTATGATGAGGCTGGCACGATGAGGTATGTTTAAGTGCTTTGATGACGGATGGAACACGTCCAGCATGATTTTACTGTACCGTGCATGCATGTATTTTTTTAGGAACGGATTTCATCCAAACATGTTCTTCTTCGGGGAACGCCACACATCGCTCAAGTTCAGCGCGAAACGCGGAGCTACACGTAGTCGATGACAATCATGGCAGATGCCAAACGCAGGAGTCATCAAGAGGCTGTCTTATTTGACGGTCCGACATCGTACACATGGCCACGTGTCAAAACTGGCCCTTCAAGTTGTCGGTGTCAGATGCGTTTCTTTCTGAATGGAAAAGCTCGGGGTCCCTAAGACCCGTGTTTCAACAGACAGCCACGCTTGCTTTTTCGACCGCTGCCCAGGCAGCTGATGACGAGGCTGAAGCAGCAGAACCAGGAGATGGAGGATCTCAGGGAGCAGCTGGCGGCCAGAAGCGCGGAAGGCGCTTCAGGCAAACTCGGCGAAGGGGACACATATTTCAAGCTCAGGCGATTTCAGATAGCTTGGAGGATTGATGCATGCAGTCCTTCTAATTTTTGGATGTTTTTTTCCCCCTTCCACAAGCGTGCTGGCTGTTGATGCCAAGCTCCCACCCACTGGAAACTCAAAGAGGCTTGAGTGGATGAAGCTACGCTTTTGGCCGCCAGGCGACGAAGCTCCTCTGCAGGCAGAATGCGCCCGTCTGCGCAGCCAAGTGGAGGAGATGAAACAATTCATGGCAGCCGCTTGAACACGAAAGCTGGCTTGCTAGCTGGAGTCTCTCTTGATTTAGGTATTGGGGCCAGTGAATCCCACAACTCTGTGGTGTATCATTTTTTGCGCGCTGGCTTTGCGCCACGAAATTTGGCTTTCACGGCTGCCGCTTAGATGTGAATGGCTGTGGGTAAAACTCAGAAAGCAGCCCCAAAGTTCCGGTCAACAAAGGCAAGCACGGCTGGAGTCCGCGGCTTTTTGGACCCCCTTTAGCTTGAGTCAAGCCCCAATGAGCTTTTCTAAGATTAAGGGAAGCCTGGTGTAGCCATCGCAATTTTTAGAAGCCTTTCACTTTGAAACTGATGCCAAAAGGATGTAATTTGTTGCATCCCAGCGGTCGATTTTGGCTGGCCTTGGTGCTGAGTGTCCCATGTCCCCTTCAGAGCCTTCAGAGCCTTCAGACCCCATGTCCTGAGGATTACGGACTGAGATGGAGGGGTCGCAAGACCGAGTCTAGTGGAGTTTCCGTGAACTTCCAGGCGGATCAGACGAGCCTCAGGATGTGTGCATGTCGGTAAGACGCATCCCCAAAGAACCGGGCTTTTTCAGAGGTTCGTAGCTTCCATGAGAGAGGCTTACGGTCTACTTGTCAACAGAGCCTCAGCATATTTTTTGTTGTTTCTCGCGCTTTGCGTGCTCAGATGCAAGGCGCTTGGACAATCATGCAGCCGTGTGTAGCTTGAAGGAAGCTGTGGTTTGCTTTTGCTTTCATGCCATGACAATGGGCCATTCATCCCTGGCGGAATTCAGACTTGCGGGGCGTTCGCTTCCAAATCGCTAACCGCACTGAAGCAAAATGGCTATGGGTCAAAACCAATGGTACCATTTTGGGGTAGGTGCACCACCCATTTTAGAACCTATTGTAGTGGTTGGATTGGGATGTTCACTTGGGGATAACCGGGATTTTGACCCATGGCCAAATGGACATGTGGCCCAAAGTCCAGCTTGGCTTCTCGTCAGGTCATCCAGTCGCGGGTGGAGGCCTTGAACGCGGCGCTGGAGCAGGAGTCCTGCAAGGCCGGCTGGGCCTACCTTGAAAGTGGTTCGACACGTTTCCAATTTTTTAATGAACCAATTCAAACTCAGCCTTGAAAGACACAGATCCGTGACATGTCCTAACTTTTTGTTTCGATTCTGCATCAAACATGGCTGAACAAAGGACCTTCGTCCCAAGGCACATATGGCCTTGGCTGGACAGGCTTTTCTTTTGTAGGGTTTCTCAGCTTCCAAGGTAAATGTCAGGCCTGCTGCCGGCTTGAATCGAGCGTTAGCCGAGCTGCCAACAAGTCATGCTTGGCACTTATCGGATGCAGCTCCATTGGATGATCGGGACGGAACCCTATGATAACACATATCCTGATGGCATGAATGGCGCACATTTGTCATCATCTTGTTTGGCTACCCAAGAGGTTAAGGTAACCAGCTGCCCTTGAATCCGGACTCTATCGTTCGCCAGATGACTGAAAGCTGTAGAGGTTTTAACTTCAAGTAGAGAAAGGGTGGGTGCGACGCAACATGTTGGCAGGGCGCTGTTGGAGGGTGGCGATATTGAGTGTGGCTGAAGGTTGCGCAGGGTGCTGTAGAAGGGTGCTGCTGGAGAGTGTGACTGAGAGCTGAGCAAGGTACTGTTGCAGAAGGCTGCTTCTGGAATTCCTGCATCATTCTTCGTTGGTTTGGCCTTGACATGTATAATAACAGTATTTGAATACATATATATATATATATACATACACATACACATTATAATTATTTGCACAGATCATGTGCAATGCACCGTGCCACGATCCTTGCTCTCAACATCCAGGGGTTACTTTCGGACCCCGTTGGGACATGCGCTCACCTGCCGTTGAACAATTACGGAAGCTGACAGAAATAGAAACCTTTTTGAAGACTCCTGTCTCCTTCATTCTTGAAGTTAGGTTGCGCTTTGGAGTGCTTGTAGCCATCCAGGTTGTGCCGGAGGGTGGGTACGGCGCGCGGCTGAGCAATCCAGCGGAGAAGCAGTTGCCCTTAACCTTCTTCGGCGATGGCGCCTTGGGCTTTGGCCAGGCATTTGCGGCCAGGGGGGGGGAAAGGGCCTGGAGTTGCCAAGACTTCGACTTGTTGTGTTTTGGTTTTGAGGCTCTGCATCAAGTTCTGAATGAGGCACATGTTGACATGTCCAGATGTAATGAAGCAGGTGGATCCCAAATGCTATAACATTGGAAGCTCCAGTGCATGTTGATGCTCACACTCTGTTTCAGTCCTTTTGAATCGTGCAGTTGCTTGGCAGTAGACCTGCAATCTTGCAAAGTCTCTGCATTTCGACTCTTATGTTGCCTTGCTGTTGGCAGCCGCGGCTGGGTGCAGCTACCTCAGAGCACAGCGCTCAATGGTCCAGGTGAAAAAGTATTGCGGATGGATAAAGCTCTGAACATGCATTGCGCGTTGACATGAGATGCCCCCTTTTGGCCAAGTTCACAATATCTTTTAGTGGAGATTGTGGATGTACAGAAGTCGTTGATGTGCGTGAAGTTGGATTCGGGCATCCTGCCGTTTGCATCAACAAGATACAGTCTGACTTCGAGCTGGTAGTGGTTTGTGCCTTGAGGGAATATCACAACATGTTTGTCTCTTGCCATGGATGCTTCCGCATGTGGATTTAGCCTGGTTTGGGCGATGTTAACCACAATAGTTTGCAACATGCTTTTTTGTACACGGGATTCATTCTATGTCAGCTTTTGTGATGGTTGGCTTGAAGTTTGTAGTGTCCTCTGCTTGGAGTGCTGGAGTCCAGCCTCCTTCATCACGTGGTCAGCCTACTGCGGTAGGTGTCCAGAAGGGCTTATAGCTATGGGAGCTCTCTTGCGCAGTTGGTTTTGAAGCAAATGACGGTTTTGAAAGTTATAGGGACTTCGTATCAACACGTGCCTCGCAACGTGGCTTTCATGCGTGGCACCGCTTAGAGAGCTTGGGCTTGGAAGAAATGTGCTAAGGACTGAAGCTGGCACATCACGGCTTCATGCCCTTCGCCACGACCAAGGCGCAAGAGATCATCAGACTCTCATTTGACTGGCCAAGTTTTAGTTTTAGTCTACGTGTTTGCGTCTGTGCGTTCGATTTGTTGACACGCATCAGCACTTTGCTCGACTGGCACAGGCCGAACTCTCGGCACATTTGGAGTTTCCCAGTTTGTGCCACTGACATCAACAACGATGATTGCAATGGTTTTGCGCTGGCCATGCTCGCATGGGAGTGTCGGTTCTTCGGGGACGCCCATAAAATGGTGTCCCCTTAAATCGAGGAAAAAGGGGTACCCTCCAACAAGAAGGACATTTCCACATCCCTTTCCAAGGAGTGGATGATACTGCACTGAGGAGAACTGCTGGACGGGTACCTTCCCCGTGTCCTGCGAGAAGAATTCCCTGATGGGGTGTCACTGAAGGCTGTGGATCGCACGAGTCTGAGCTTCCAGCAGTGGCTGAAGGACGCTCCGAAGAATGCCCCGCTGCTTTTTTGCCCAAAGGATGCAGGGTTGCACTTCGATCCAACGGAGAAGACATAGGCGTAGTAGGGGCTTCAGCTGCGCAGGCAGAGAGGATGAGCAGTGAAGAGAAGTTGATTGTGCAACAACACATTTTCAATTTGGGAGGATATTTCACTACACACTGCAGATTGAAGGATCTAAAATGACTGCCAACAGAGCTTGCCTAAACAGTAATTTCAATGCCAGGGGAGTAGACTAATCCGATTCTTGTTTGAAGGGAACAAGCTTGGTGTTTCCAAAGCCACAGCAATATCGGCCAATCCCGACTCTCAGCAACCTGACCATCATTGAATGATTACAGCCACAGCCTCTGTTGGGTTTTCAGCCTGTTCAATGGGTTTCACCCCCTGCCAACTTTTGCTTCCACCATGAAGCCTTTTCTCTGTGAACTGGAGGGTTCGCCTTTTTTGGGAACCCTCTTTTGGTTGGTTTTGACAGGACACCAAAAGGAAAGCCTCCCATGTTGGGGGTCCCATCAAAAAAATACGAACAACGACACAGGCACCCAGGCTGTTTCGCACCACCCCCCCAAACCCGGTTTTTCCCCAGGAGCCACACGACCCCGAGCTCGCGGAGGGTGGGGAGCGGCTCAGGGCCATCCAAGCGCTGCATGACCCCAAGGATCAGGGCTTGGATCGCAGGCCACTTTGGTGGTACCTGGTTTAGGGGTGAGGCCTCTAATCGTATTTCAAGTAACCCTCAATTGAACCCGTGGTTCTTGTAGAGGGTAAATGGGAAACTACTCTGAACCACCAAACCACCAATCTGCAATTGACGCGGAACCTCCTGAGTGGTTGGTGGACATGAATACGTGAGAGCAGCCGTTTTGGAACTGCAGGGAAGCATTTGTAATGCCTTCCAACAATGTTTATGACTGTTCTGCAGTTGCACTGGGGCACTTGCGAGATCAACCAAGTTGACGTCTCTTGGATTTTGGAAGAGCGTCAACAGGCACTCGCCACTTGAAGAGAAGCCTAATCCTTGACACACAGTCATTGTTTTAACATCAGTTCAATTCAGACTCGGATCCCTTCTGGTACTTGAAGAGTGGTACAGCCACCAAAAGTGGCTGAAAGAAAGCCGAAAGAAGCAGCTTGGCCCGGCTTCCCTTCAGGACGCGCGGAGCGCTGCGGAGCGCTTTGTGTCGAAGCTACCTGAAAGGGTGCTGCGGAATGGCCAAGTCTGCAAGGGGCCCAGCTGAGAATTCGGCCTCATGTGCGTGGGCACCAGATAGGCTGAGAATTGCTCCGGACATATTGACATTGAAGCTGCTAGTCTAAGGCTCCCATGAATGTGAGCTTGTTCGCAGGGCAGCATGCTCAAGCAGAGTCGTGATGCCGGTAAGACCTGGAACAGGACACCTTCACTTCGATTCTGACGTTTGAAATGTTGGCCGCCTTTGAATCTCGTCCCGATTGGGGTCCAACTTGTTTGTCGCGGAGCTGAAGCTCATGAAGCCGAGGTCAAGTTCGCTCAGCCATCGCGCAGAGGCAAGCGAAGGGGTCTGGACGGAGTGCAGTGAAAGACGGGTATCTTCCATTGACTGTGGAGTGCATGCTCGAGCTCGCTTGTGCTTGTGATTTTAATGGATTCCCGCCATAAACGTTGTTTATGTTCCCAATCAGTAGAGTCGGCAAAGTCGGTCGGCGGCACTTCCAAAATACAACAAGAACTATATACATATATACATATGTAGTTTTCTTTCTCTTTCTCTTTCTCTTTCGTTCTTTCGTTTTCTCTTGTCCGTCTCTTTCTCCCTCTCTTCATCTTTCTCATTCTGTGTCCCTTATTTCTTTCTTTGTCCCTTTCTTTTTCTCTTCATCTTTCTCTTTCTTTTCTCTTTATCTTGCTCTTGCTCTTGCTGGTGCTCTTTCTCTTTCGCTTCATCTTTCTCTTTTGCTTTCCTTCATTCATTTCTGTTTCCTTTCCCTTGCGCTCGCAAACAGGGACTATGACCGCTGAAGGCCACTTGCGTCCACTTGGCCACTTGGTTGCCGAGCAAGGCCGTGGCCACCCCGCAAGTAAGCGGACTAAGTGGATGCAAGTGGCCACAAGTGGCCAGGCAAAGGCCAATTGGCCAAGTGGACCAAGTGGCCAAAGCCATTGACCACTTGCTCCCCAAGCAGGTGTACCAAGACCACCAAGTGGCCAAGTGGACTACCAAGTGGCCAAGTGGACCAAGTGGACCAAGTGGACGCGCCACATGGGACTCTGTCCAACCTAGATTAGGTGGTGGCTTCGTTAAACGTGATCGCCAAAGAGCTCACGACCACCCCTACGAGCCCCGGTTTCCTTCAGCTTCGCTTTAAGCTAATTCAAGAAGACATCCCCCTTCCGCAAAATATTCCGCATGTTTACGCGCGTGTGGCGCGGTGCAAATGTTCAAGAACAATGCCCCTCTCCCTACCTCCGAATTGCACGCAAAAACAGCTCCTACGAAAATTGTGAAGGGTCACCTGCAAAAGTGGCGACACTCCTGGGTATAGCAAGTAGCTTGCGCGTCTGGGCTTGTCTCAAAATGAGGGAACCCCTCAAAGGACACCGATGTCCTTTCGGCTTCCCTCCAAAACCACCGATGCGGCAACATGAACAAGGCCCCTCCAAGAGCGGCAAGGATCCAGATCAACCAGGCATACAAAGGAATTCCATTGGCAAATCGCTTGGTCAACAGCTTGGCTTGGTCCGGGAATGCTTAGGGATGTTGATGCGCCAGCGTTCGCAGGTTGCTTTCATCGTTTCCAACCAGGGCTTCTTTTGTCCCTTTTGTGTCTCTTTCTCTTTATTCCTTTTGTTTCTCGTCTTTCTCATTCTCTTTCTCTTCTTTGTCCTTCTCCTTCTCCTTCTTCTTTTCCTACTCTTTCTCTTTGTCTTTCTCCTTTCTTGCTCTTGCTCTTCTCCTTTCCTTGCTCTTTTTTCTTTTTCTTTCTCTTTTTCTTTATCTTTCTCTTTCTCACTATTTCTTTTTTTCCACGTATCCATGTACCTATCGATATATATATATACATATATACATACATATCTGTATATCAGGCTGGGAGTCGAGAGCAGCGCCCGGAGCGCTTCCGCGCCGCCGGATCGAGGCCAGGCGTGGCGCGAGTTCCCACAGGCGAGTGGCAATCGCACTGGAGACCAAATCGCACTGGAGACTCCTTCTGCTTGTTGGGTCGTTTGCCTCGATGTGCTGAGTTTCGGACTCGATGTGAACAAAGATCTGTCTGAACAGGTGGCGAGGTAAGCCTTCTGGCATTGGGCCGGCCGGTCGATGCACCCACGGCGCGCCTGCAGGCAAGTTTGGGTGGGGGCAAGATAAGTTTTCTGGTGGAGGGCTGAGAGTTTTGGGGATGTGTACAATAATCACTTGGGGCACTTTCCGGATTTGCTTCTTTGCTTCTGCCCCGCAGCCACAATTTTGCATTCGCTCCTGACCAAAACCCTCAAGTTCCTTGTCTTAGCCTCGCAAAGCAGAGGCTCCTGCTTCTTGTCACCCTCGAACACGGCGTTGCCGTAGTCCATAAACTGTGCCAAAGGCTCCGCGAGAATTATTTTTGCCCAAAGACAACATGTAGCTTTGCCTAAGAGGGTTTCCAGTAAGGGACAATGGGGTATGGAAAGTTAGCCCATTTCCCTGTCAGGGGTTGGCCGTTTTGAGGGTAGTGGCGAAACAACCTCTCTGAGCGGTGATCGGTAGAAATCCCAAACAAAATGCTTGTTGTGCCCGTATCTCCTATAGAATCGCAAGGGCTTGCTGCAATCCTGGGACTCCAAAAGGCAGCCACAAGGTGGTTTGATGCAGGTGAAGCTGGAAGGCGGCCAGAAGGTGCTTTTGTCAATGGAGTTCAATTCCACCGTGGGCGAGCTCTGGCAGCGCCCACAGCAAGACAAGTGGGCGAGTGAGTGAATATTTCAACGTTGTCAGGCTTTTGTGGGAGGAAAGGAAGGAATGGTCATGGAGTTGCAATTCTGCCAATGAGTATCACATCCTTGGACCTTCTGCGATTCCGAAGTTGCTGGGCACACACCAGAGACGTCCGCCACGAGAGTTTTCGTCTTGGCGGACACCATGGACACGTGGGACGCGCGTGGGTGCCCCCCCCAAACAATGAACTGCAGTGTGCCAAAGCCATATTTTTTTTTTGGCGCGCTTTTAGCATGTCAACCACTTGAATGGGGTCCTGAAACCGTTGCCACCCAAGGCAAGCCTTGGCTGAGTGGCGCTCCAAGAACAAAGTGCCGCGGGCGCGGCCTGGCTGCGTGCTAAGGAGCTTTTGCCAAGCTAAGTTTCGGCCAGAAAGTGCGCAGAGCCATGAGTTCGGACATCTAGAATCTGACTATTAATAACGTTGCTAGCTGTTTACAAAACTGAACAATCGTAACCCGCCCCCCAACCAAATTGCAGTGGGACAACGCAGACAAAGGAGTTGGTGTCCGAACGTGGCCTCCCCCTGATTTCTTTTCAGAATGGTGTCGCCATCATAGGCGGCCCAAAGTGCAATTGAACGCTTTGCCGGTTTCGGTGCAAGCAGCTGCATGTTCGAGAAGTGCGCGCTGCCGCGCAGGACCGCGTTTCCACCAAAGTCCTACTCAGCGCCTGAGCTGCAACAAGCAACATCAAGAAAGGCACTGGGGTTCAGAAAGCACTCTCAGACATTCTTTCGGGCAATGTTACATTTGCAGGCTTTGGCCTGCTGCTAGGTTGAGGGTCGCATGATGGAAGTTTGGCTGAACAGTAAGGACAAGAGCCAGCTCCGAGCTGAGTGGCAACTACGCGCGTTTGGCAGTGCAGATGACTGCCCGTGGGCAAGAACCGATGATCGTAGCACAAGACTTGACAGAGGCGTAAAAAGGTCAAGAGGCAGGCTCACTGCAGATGATTTGGTGTGCGCTTCTGAGGACATTGCAAGAAGCTGGTTTAACGCCCAGCGCCACCCTCTTCGTCTCTTGTGAGGTCTGTGCTCTATCCAACTCTACAGCATTTGCGCATTGCTTTGAAGGTAGCTTTTTGGTTGGGTTTCAAGGGAAACCTAAAGGAAACCAACCGTTGGTTTGGGATTCCCTAAAAATGAAGACCCGTGACGCACATTACATTTTGCCGCTCGAGTCCCTGTCAGGCGTCCCAGGACCAGGCCTGACCGAAGCGTCGCCGTGCAGTCGGTTCCAGTCGCTCCGAGACGACGGAGAACCTGGCCTGCGCCTTGTACATAAGAGCCAGAGTCGTGCATGGGCCTCTCCCAAAACAACAAATCAGAGATGTTCCGGCTACATGATTCGAGACACTGGCTCCCGCAAGTCCCTGGAACAGCTGCAAGCAAAGCTTGCACCCTCCAAGTCCAAAACAACTGCGCTGCAAGTTGCGAACTCTATGCATAACAGGGTCGGGAACGAGTGTCCTTTGCAGTGAGCAGCAACTTGCATGAAAGCATCCCAGTGGGGTGCTAAATCTGTTGCCATTTCGCAGCTTTTAGGTTGAAGGAACATGCGAAGAAAGCCAACCGTCAGGGCACTTGACCAGAGGACTAGGCACAGCATCACAGAAAACGTTGGAGCTGCGCGCTGCACACAAACCGTTGGAAAAGCGCAGATGTACTCACGGAGATGGACCTATACGCACATATGTACGAACAGGACGCCTTTTGGTTGGCGGAGTGGCTCCTAGCAGTCCCTTTGCGGCAAGGAACACTTGCGCCAAATCAACCCACGGTCCCGCACGTGCCAGCCAGGCCAACAAGAAACAGAGCCAATTGAAGCCAGAGCTTTTGACCAGCTGATGCATCCAAGCGAGGACGGTGCTGCTGAGACCTTGTCTTAATCTCATGGAGTCTCATAGCGTCATGCATCAATCACTCTTCTTTCTGGCACGTTTGCAGAGTCGTCATGTGCGCTGGTCAGCATTTCTTGACTTGCTGTGCAGACATACCAGCCTGGGCGATGCAGACAGAGCAACTGGTTCACAGCTACCTCCGACCCAAGTGGCCTTGTCTCGTGCGAGGCCTCAAACGAACGGCCCGAAGCTCAAGTGCGGCTTCCGATCAGCTTCAAACAACTCCAGTGTCGATCCATGTCTCGCACCTTGATCCATGGGCTCCTCGATCACGAGGGTTGAGTGGAAGCCTCTCAGTTTGGGTTGTCTTGGACGAGAACATGGCACCTGCTTTGTCAGCTCAAGCGAGCCCTGCGGGGTGGATCTGATTTTCGAGTGACTTCTTGACCAGACAGCCGGAAACTCAGCGAAGTTCCTCAGAAATGGCAGTGCAGAATCGAGCCAATCCAAGCTTTCGCGGGCCAAAAATGCCTCAGCCAGAGGAGAAAGGGAGGTGGCTCGATCAATGAGTTGTGCGTGGCTGGGACTGGGCCAAGGGGGCAGCTGTGCACTGTGCAGGTCATGGCGGCAACTCTCGTTGAGGCCATGAGCGACTTGGCTCTGAAGGAACCCGAGGCCAAGGAGACCATGATGGTCGAGTTCAAGGCGAGGGAGTCCACATGCAATGTGCCGTGCGCAAGCCACATGGGGAGAATGCATGGAGCTTCCACAGTTTAAATCCCCCCGGTTTTGAAGGGACTGGTTTTGCTTTCAAAGATGGCTGAAGGGCCCGAACCTGAGGCGTTACTGCGAAAGTCTGTCCTCTCTCGTGAATTGCTTGTTCCGGTTGTTTGGATTGCTATCATTCTATTGGGCACCTGGGGACGGCACACCTGTGTTTTTTGCTCGGACGAGCCACTGTTTTTGTGCTGGGTTTCCCTGATTTGAATCACCATTCGCATCAGAAGAGACAGTTCCACCCACCCACCCACGCACCCACCCACCCACCCACCCACCCACCCAACCAACTAACCAACCAACCAACCAACTCTCATGGGAAACGGCCGTCAAGCAGTTCCGCTTGACCCATCTCGAGGTGCAGGGCCTCGAGAGCTTCCACTTGGAGCTGGAGACGGGGATGAAGGTCCGGGAGGTGAAGAAGTTGGCGCATGAGCAGCGCCCGGCCGGCAGTTGGACTTGCGAAGCAGCTGGCGTTCCCCATATTTCGTGGGACGTTGATGGGGCGGATCCTGGTACAAGCGGTTTGCGTTGGCGAATTGCTTTTATGTTTCTTCCCCGGGTTGGGCATGTCTGTGTTTGCTTGTTTCAGCTCCTTTTGGTGACACTCTTCTCGCCAAAAACAAGCTGGTCCGTGATCCAACTGGGCCACTTGTGCTTTGACAGGGGTGCTGTCAAGGGCTGAATCACAGGTGCGACATTGAGCCAGAACACATGCGCCTGATCTGCAACAGCCGGCAACTGAAGGACAGGCTCGGGCAAGAAGTTTTCTAACCGCTCCATTGCCGTTGCTTTCCTGAGAAGCTCTTCTGAACGGGGGCGTGTAAGGCTTCGTGTAAGGGCTCCGTTTGAAGGTGCTTGCGCAGGGAACACTCCGTTAGCTCTTTTGCCTCGTTGCGCACGGGAGGACTGGGACATCTTGGAGTGCCAGGGCCCGGTGCAGGTGTTCTTCACTGCGGGCCACACGGCCATGCTCGGAGGCTTGGGGCCCTGCGTGACTATCCTTTCGGCTGAGATGGGATTCAAAGACTGAGATGAATGTGGACCTGGTGAACAGGAGGCACAGGATGAGTGAAACAGTCCTTTACCAACATCTGTTTTCTTGAGTCATCCTGGAGAATATGTGTCTCTTTGCAGGGCTGCCAGAAGGGGCCCTTGGTGAAGCTGTTGCCTTGGTTTGTCGCTTTTGATTTATGTCGTGTTCCAAATGCGGCCATCTGTGCGGCACTGCACTTCGGCACATGTCAAAGCCTGATTGTCGTCAGCGTCGCCATGCGGTAAGAGACAAACGGCTGACCGAGACAAAACTCACATATTCTTGCCCACTGGCTCGTTGATGGAGTCCTGCACTAGTTTTTGGTCCGTTTGGGAAGGACATGGGGAACTAAAGCCCCAAACTCACCTGCGCGCATGTGAAAAGCGACGCTCTTTAATTTCTACTTGGAATCCAGGTTGCTTCTCAGGCTGCTTGCTCATTTCGGGACGAAGTATGAGCAAGCCTTGGGTACTTGCTGAAGAGGGTGTCTTTGAGAGTCTGTTGGGCCAGAGAGGGTATACCAGTGGAGTGGTGCAATCTTTTGCGATGACCAAGTATGGAAGAGAAGCGCAGAGCTTGTCACAGATGAACTCACCAATTATCCAATGAAGCAGGGAAACAACAAGAGCAGAGAGTTAGAACCAGGCGGAAGGAACAATGCGCGGGCTGGCTGTTGAAGAGCGCCCTGGACAAGCCTAGCTGCCGAGCCCAAAACGCCTTCCGTTTGCCAGGCATGGGTGCAGAGCAAGCGCGTGGGCGGGTGTGCTTACCATTTGCCAGACATAAGTGCCGTGCTGAGCGAGCGGGCGTGCTTACCATTTGCCAGGCGTGGGCGCAGTGCTGAGCGGGTGCGCGTGGACGGGTGTGCTTACCATTTGCCGGGCACGGGTGCAGTGCGGATCGGATGTCTTACCATTTGGCAAGCATGGGTGCAGTGCCGAGCGGGTGCACATGAGCGGGTGTGTTCCCATTTGCCGGGCATGGATGCAGTGCTGGGCGGGCGCGAATGGGTGGGTGTGCTTACCGTGTGCTTACCTTTGCCAGGTCTGCGTGCAGTGGCGCGTGAGTGGGTGAGCTTATGCGCATGGGCGGGTGTGCTTTCCAGGCATGAGTGCAGGGCTGAGCGGGCGCGTCGGCGAATGGAAACGCGCAGTGGGAGAAAATGCTAGTTATCGTGGGGAAACGAAGCAGCTTTTTGCTCGTCTACAGCCTGGCGGAGGGAGCAGCAGACGGTTAGAACAAGAATGATAATCACATGAAAAACCTGAATGCGTGTGGATTCGGGATCCCCCAATGACGCAAGTTTTTCTTCAACATTTTGCCCGCCTGAGACATCCTCCCAAGAACGCGCCAAGCAATAGATCACAGTTTTGAGCAAAGAATACTCACCCAGGCTGGCTCGCTCTCTTGCGAGCAAGTTGATCAAGCAAACCAATCTCACCAACCGGATTTCGTCGAACCGCCCATGTTTCAAAGTTTCCAGGTGTCAAACCCCAAGTCAAAAACTCGTGGAGCCCCTTTGGAGTGCGGGGACCGGCTGGACCGGGACCGAGACCTGATCCAGGCGTGGGCGGCACCGGGGGCGGCCCCCGCGGCGGCCACGGCGCGAAGCCGCAGAAGCAGCCCTTCTCCGGGCCGGTGCGGGGCCTGCCTGGCTCCAAGGCCCGCACCGTGGTGAACTGTGGTAGTGGGGGTAGTCGGGGGTCAGGGTCGGGGGAGAACTCGTCGTGGATGGGATGGTTTTGGGCCATGGTGTTTGTTGAAGCCGAAATTTGGGCGGGGATTTGTGGAATGATCAGGGGCCGACTTCATATTTGGCAAAAGGAGTTGGTTCTCTTGGTTGTCGCTTAGCGTCCTATAAGGTTGGTGAAGCAGACAGTTTGGCCAAGAAGCCAAAACGGACCTGTCAAGCATGCGGCTATAAATCCGATAGGTGCAATTGTATGACCTTCGTGTTTCCTGTGATTGATTTGAGAGAAGCTAAACAATTGCGGGATCACTGCTTTGAGTATAGCTCGCAAATTCATGAACACAATGGGAAGGAACGGGACAGAAACTCAGTGACCTCCCTTGGTCATTTGCCCAGCTTCCCGTTTGTCGGGGCGGCAACTTGCCTTGATCACCCAATTCCTTTGCCATACTGACAATGATATCTCATGTATCCAGAAATGGCAAATCAGCCCTTTGGCTTTGACATCTGGCTGTGGCTCAAAAAACCGGTACCAAAATGGAACCCTCGTAAGTGGAAAAATGGACCAACACCTGCGTAACCCCTCCTGTTTATTTTTTTGAGCCACACCCATTCTGTCGGAAGTTGAGCCGTTCACCTCGGAGCTGTGCGGCTTCTCGACGCTTTGCCGCGTGTGTTGTGCCGGCCAGGGCCTTCGGTCCTCCCGGGTCTCGGGCCGCCCAGGGGGCATGGCTCTGATCCGGAAGTACGGCATCATGATGAAGCGACAGGACGGGGAAACGGCAAGTGCACACTTTTTTTGTCCGGCCGGTTTGCTGATCTATGCTGAGGTTGTGTGCTCGAGTATTTCTAGCAAGGGGTTCTTTGCATGTGACACGTCCTATATACATATATATATATATATTGTCCTTTACATGGCGATGAGCTTAATCGGATGAGACAATTCACCTAATTGTAGGGTGCTGGCAGGAAGTTTTGGGGTACAGATGAGCTATTTTTGGAACTTGGGCGGCAATCGTGCTTTTGTTTGACACACCTCCTCTAAGCAACCTTTGCCAGTCAACTGAAGGGGCCTCCCAATTGGCGTGCATTGGATATCTCATATCTCTCAGCACTGTCATACCGGAGGGACAGGATCCTGAACCTGGGGCCACAAAAGGAGAGCAGGCCAAGCTCAGGGGTCAAACCGTGCGGAAGTAAACAACAGAAGGCAACACACCCGTGCAGTCCAGTGTGGTCAGTGGCAATCCGATAATCCAGTCTGAGGATTGCCAGGGCCTCAGCCGATGGCTTAAGGGGCCAGCCGCAAGGAGTTCCGCGAGAAGGCGGAGGAGATTGGCTTCCAGAAGTACCGCTGAGTTCAGAGTTCAGGGCTGCATCCGTGCGCAAGTCCCTGCGTTTGTGACATGTCCAACAGAAAGCGCATGTCACGCTCCCTTGCATGGAGCCTTCTGAGTCCAGGATCGAACCCTGGCCGCAGAAAAAACAACATGGCGCAGGAAAAGGGTCGGGTCACATGGAGACTGGGCGTGCGCATTGCGTCCGGCCAAGTTCATTCACAGAACCCTGATGCAGGATCAGACATGAACTCTTGGTTTCCGCCTGGGATTTTGCTTGCTTGTTCAAGGGGTCTTGGCGATGCGCGGAGACAACCACGCTGGCAGCTTGCTGAGGTGCATCGGAACCGGAGGCAATTGAGGTCGGTCAGGAGGCTTGGGCGTTTCCTTCGCCGGATTAACATGCTTCATCAAGCCACCTCCACTTCAGCTGGGCCGAAATTCCGTGCTTCCAGCCCGAGCTGGCTGTGTCAAAAGCGCCATGAGCCGCAATATCTTCACGATCTTGCGGTTGATACAATTTGTTTCGCTGCTTAGGGCGAAAGGGCCAGAAGGTACAGTGCAACTTTCCTTGTGAATCTGGAAGGGGAGCGAGCACCTTTGAGTGAAGCTAGCCCCTGCAGTCTCGGCACTTTTCCCAGGGCTCTGTTTCCGAAGGCACACGTGGTCGGTGTCATTTTGGTTTGAACATGGCTTTCCGGAGGGTGCAGCCGATTGCGCACGTTGTTTGGTTCCCGCGTACTTGCGTATGGTCTTTTGTTCTCCCAGGACTCGGCCGAGAGTCCGCGCAACGAGGAGGAGGCGAGGCACTCGAGCTGTACACTGACGAGTCTTTTTTGGGAAGGGTTGGGCGGGCACAGCAAGTTGGGCGAGTTCCAATGCAGGCGGAGTTGGCGGAATGGCAGCACAAGGCTGGGCCATGGCGACCTGGGTGCGAAGGGAAGAATTGGGGGGAGCCGGCAGGTGGCTGCACAGCGAGAGAACATCGTGCAGAACTCAAGTGTTGGATCAGGCATGCGATATGGATGCCAGCACCCCTGCGATTCTAGTGAATTTCATGTCACTGCACATCAGAGTCACCGAGTAGAGCCATTTTGTTCAATGTTAGCGTCCCTGGAAGCTTCGTTTAAAGCGGAAAGTCCCTGGCAGCAGTTCGCCGAAAGGCCGTCGTTTCACCTGTTGCCAAGGCCCAAAGCGAGCGCGAGCGCGGCGAGCTGCGGGCAGAGGTGGAGAGGCCATGGGGCAGAGTGCGCCTGTAGGGTTTAGCTGTGCCAACTGTGGACGGGGATAATGCACTTTAACGTTTGCAGCTTTATGCCACCGTTAAGGACCTAGGGACAATTGCTGACAATCTTGGTAATCTTCACCATCCCATGTATTTGTGGCGAGCACACATGCATGTCTCATCAAGAAGCTGATGGCAGGCATTTAAAGAAGTATCATGTCTCAGGTGATCGATTCTGGCAACAGCACCCCAAATCCATGCTGATGGGTGAGGTCAAGTGAACAGTAGTTGTAGGTTCGTCATCACAAGTTGCAAAGGAAGCCTGAGCACCTGTTCGTGCATGGAACCTGATTTGCAGCAGGTGCTTGCCTAGTTCGGTGCAAGCTAAGCATGCCTTTTTGTGCCCCAGCCTGCCCCATGGCAAGCCTGCAGTCAGACCTTTGGCGGGACCTTCAACCCTTCTCAACGAAGGGTTGCCACGGCTCAAGCGTTGAAAGGCTGCAGGTCGCACATAACCCATGCGCGCCCATGACTGGACCAGCCCAACAGTTCTGCAGGTGCTCCACCTTTAGAGGCATTCAAGGTATCGGCCTATGCCATTCCAGCGTTTGCCCTTTCCTGCGAGGCTGCAGCAAGCAGTCGCCTCCCTGACGAGCCGGGTCCTGATATTGGAGAGCAGGTGGGAGAAGTGGAAGGGAGCGTTCTGTCTTCCAACTTCAGAGCGTGGGTGCGAGCTCGTGCCAAAGAAAACGCTACAGCTGACCACAGCATCCGAAGCAAACCACGGCATGTGAAAGTTTGCCTGGTACATTGCCTGCCTGTACTTTGACGGATTGACATTTCTCTGTGCTGTGCTTGCTTAGTCTGGCTCAAGAGATACGGCCGCCCTTTGCCGCGATGTCCAACATGCTCGCAGAGACTCAGGTCAATGATGAGGCCGGGATTTGGCACTCTGGTTGCATGCGACCCCAAAGACATGGGCAAAAGCTGCTCTACCGTTTTTTTATTTTTGTTGTTTTTTTTGTTTTGTGAGCACTCCCGGCACCGATACCAATGCAAGGGGGCAGAGCAGAGTGATGCCAGACATCCTGAGGGCCACAGTGCGCATGGCATGCCAGTGTTAGGTGGTCAGCCGGAAGCTCAAAACGATCCTGCGAAAGGCGGGGCCAGGTGTAGCACACAGTTTCCAAGGCCGCATGAGAGTTCGACCTTATTGGTGGTGCTTTCCGAATGGCAACATGATCCCTTTCCCATGCTGTTTTGCTGTTTTGATCATGGCTTATGCAGCCCACGAGGCCACGGCAAGCAATGGCATGAACTTTGGCCAAGTCGTAGAAGAGGCACTGGACTGAGAGCGGCTGGCATGGCTGTCTTGTCGCTCGCTCACAGCCCGGAGGCACAGGTTCATGTCTGACTGGTTCTTTTCAATATTTCTCGTGAAGCTTAGGGGCGCTTCACGGCTTAAATTATTCAACATGTCCTGCGCGACTCCAGCGCGACTTGTGGCTTCGATTTTTGATAAGCCTTCCATCGTCTCGCTTGGCCTGCAGGGCAAACAATTCATCTGCAGTGACCCGAGAGCATCCTTGACTCCTCGCTTTTCTTTTGCTGGAGTTTTGATGCTCAGTGCCCGACTTATTCAAACTGTGGTTGCTCATTGCTTCCTTTCTAGCCTCCCATTTCAGGCTGAGGGCCGGGACAGATGCTTCTCAACCTGACAGGCCCAAATCTGGAAGACAGCCTTTGGCTTCCTGTTCACAGCGCCCCAAAGACCTTGAATTCGACTTCACGACCCAGGCGAATTTCAGATGGGGTCTGCCGAAGCGGTTTCCGAGGTGAGAAGGCAGTTGAGAAGGCACTTGGTCGAGGGTGACAACCTGTCGGAGCAGGTCTTGAGCGTGCCAAACTTGGGTTGGCTCCGCAGATGTCTCGTGAAAATCCGGGCCCCCTTCCCTTTTCGGTCTTATTTTTTTGGGGAATAGCAGCTCTAACCTTGGAGTGCCTCGGCTGCCCATTTCAGGGCAAAGCCTCCCTGGCCGAGGTGCTCCTGACGTCAAGCAAGAAGGGGCAGAGGAGGTTCCAGGTTGAGGAGCTGAACGGCCAGAGGCGGAGAGCGGGGATCGAAGCTGGAAGGTTCTGAGCTTCTCGATTTTGGCTCGCGATTTTTTTTTCTTTTGCGAAGCCACTTGTTGAGCGAAACCAACTATTTTGTTCAGTCAAAAAGGTCTCTGTTTGCAAGCATCAGCTCATTTGTTGCTTTGTCTTGTGGAGCATGGTACTTTTCTCATTCATTCTGTCGACATTCTGTCGATGATTTTCTCGTTCTCCCGTTCTGGCACTGGTTAGAATGCGCTGAAACATGTAATGCGCTGAAACATGTATGTGACATTTGTTCGTTGACTGAAACTTCAATTGTGACTGTACACTGGTCATTCACCAAAGATAATATTATGCATCTATTGTGCTTTTGCGGACGCCCCTGTTTGCTTGACTCGTGCTGTTTGTTGAACTCTGCCCAAGCGCTGACGCCCTGTTAACTGAAACTGATACTGATACCTTTGTCTGAAACTTTTGCCAAATTCACCTGTTGTCTCACGCCCCCTGAAGAGCACACCCCAAAAGGAAGCGTGGATCAAAGGAGCTGGACATACACCCCAAAGTGACGTGGCTGAGCTGGCGGTCAAGAAAATGAGAGGCCCCTCATCAAACACTGTATCGCCCTTGTTCTTTGGGACATGTACATGGTGGGCCATGCCATCAGCCAAGCGCTTTTTGAACTGTGATACTGTTACAGGCCTTCAGCCTTGAACACTCGGTGTAGTCGCATGGTGTTCCCGTTGTTCATGGAAAAGGGAAATTATGGGAAGAACTTGGGATGCTTCCCACGATGGCCAAGTAAACAGGCCGCGCCAATCTGTTAAGTGCCAGTCCAGTGATGGATCCACAAAAACATACAGTCTTGTTAAGCTGCACATTGTTTGACAGCATAGTGATTGCACTGAATTCACTTGCCCGAATCGACACCTACGCTATCTTTCCATCACCTATACCAAACTGCGTACGCAGTGCATCAGTTGATACAATCTGTGCCCACATGAAGGGAGCTGCTCGGACCCAGTCAAGCGGCGGATCACGGCCAGGACGTAAGTGACCCCTGCCCCTTTTGCAGACCCACGTTCCATCCGCCCCGGTTGAATGTGCCGGGTTGTGAGGGGTCCAAGATGAAAGCTCACCAAGGTGTCACACAAGGGTGTACCTACCACAGATGTGCTCCCTAAGCCCGAGGTCTGCCGCCAAAGTGTGACCTCTTTGCCCCTGACCCTAAGAGTTTTAAAAAGAAATCATCGAGCGGCAGAGGCTCAGCATGAATCCAGACAATGCCGATGGTCTGAATGTCAGGATCCATCCAACTCTAAGACTTGTCCAGACCGAAGTCAGCCAGGAATTGGCCAGCCTCTCAACAGGTCTTTGCGTTCTGCGCTCTGCGCATTTCTTCCTTCCGCCAGGCTGGTGAGACTGGCACAGGTGCCCCAGATCTCTCCGCGGCAGCCTCAGGCATTCCGAGAAGGGTCCGCCTGACCCCAAGAGGAAACCCCTGACCTATAGAAGTGGAGCCACTACCCAGATGCGAAGCAGTTGCCGTGTGCTCAGATGCCGCATTGAGTCATGAGCCATGAATGCTTCTTTCAAGTATGGCGTCAACCGCACTAGATTTCAACGTTGGGATGCTTGCCAGTGAAGTTGGCAGCGACTGGCATGATTGGCCAGCACGAAAGAAACATGCCAACATGCTGAGACTGCTTAGAACCAATCGATCACTGAGGAAGCAGCGAGAGGCGTTGCAGAATAAGTTTCTGACGGAGATCTCCGTCAACCTGGCAAAGTTTGTGCGTGAGGATCGCCAGTCAGTGCGGTCTTTGGACCAGATCTACAAGCACTTTCGCGAACAGAGCCTGGGCTGTGTGTTTGCTTGCTCTATCCCACGGGAATGGTCCACAAGGGGAGTAATGTTGAGAGTTGCGGAACCAGCAACCAGCAAGGGCAGCTCTGTGTGACGTGGAAATTGGGTGCACGGCTTGCTTTGCGGCCTGCACCTGGGTCTTTTGTTTCTGTCTGATGAGTTGGAGTCTGCTCGTGCCAACTTAGGTGTTCCGAGGAGGACTTCCGGGAAGTCCTGAATGGCACGCACGGCGATGATGGCAGGCGCCGCTTTGTTGAGCTGGAAGGAGAGATGTGGCTCGCCACGGAGAATGCCAAACCGTACCGTCAATACAAGGACATCACCTGGCGACAAAACCTTGCGGTGGGCGTGACTGCAAGAGAACATCGCGGGGGATCGAAGAATGTTGACCTCGACAAGCGACATGAGTGCCGCGGTCAACACACGTTCTGATTTGAAATTAAGAGGAATGTCCATTTGCCCTGAGTGCAACCGGCGAAGCTCAACCACGGCAGATTGGACCGATCCAAACTCCATGAAAGGTTTTCTGAGCAAGGGAATACACTTGCGGCAGGAGCATTGGGACTTCTTGATGGAAGCCCTCCGCTCGTACGATGCCAAGGTGAGTGCGAGGCCAGAAAATGACATCGAACCGACGGACATTGACTGCATAGACAAGCAGATCTCAGCGCTCGTGCGCAGCTTGGCTGCTTGTGAGCTCAATGTGGTGGGCTGTAGGTGCCGTGCATGGCCATTCCGCCTCATATTGTACATGTTTGTTCATAGGCACATGCGTCAAAGTGTTTTGGCTGCAGACCTCAGCTGCCCTTTCCAAGGGAATGGCAAGCGTTGCCCGAAAATGCTCGAAGGAAGATTCTTGCCACCCTGAAATTGGGTATGCTCAGATAGGCCCCTTATTTCATTTTGATCTTGGCAGAGTGGTGAGACGCCAACTTGGCGCTCTACAACACCATTAGCTCGGGAAGGGGATGTGTGCGTGTGTGAGATGTATATTGCCATGCATGTGCCAAGAGACTCAAACTCACTTGGGTGAGATGAGATATGCTAAGACCCGATCACAACTTGCTGCAGCGGGGACAAAGAAGTGTTAGACATGCTCATCAATTCGGAGGCGCCCGCCCGCGCCCAAACACGCAAACACACAGAGAGATAGGCACCGCACACACACACACAGACACACAACCCTCACCGACCCCAACCCCTCGCCCGCAGGCAGGTGCGCATGTTTCTACTTTGCAGGATCCTTTTGTGGGGGTTCTCACCCTGTTGTGCAGTCGGACTTTAAGCATCTCAAACTTGTTCAATCTTCACAGGTGGCTCAGATGGGCAGTTGCCTGTCGGAACATTCCTGTGTAAGGCTTACCTCTCCAAGTGAGCTGTTCATCTTAGTTAAGTTTGAGCTTGGCAAGGTGCCTGGATGTCGCTGGACAGCTGGGCCTTGTCTCTCTTTGAGAACGAATCCGTGGAGGTGGACGTTGTGCCAGGCACCAATTTTCGACTTTGTGCCTCTTTGCTCAGCTGACTCTTCAGTGTATATATATATATATGTATTATATATATATATGTTAATATAATGTGTCAATATATGCAACAAAATAGGCATATATATATATATATATGTTGGCACCAGCGGGATTCGAGCTGAGGATTTGGGGAGCGCCCGGAAGCCGTCAAATGGGAGCAAAAACGCAAACCGGACCCTTGCACAAGACAGGCGGCCTGGTTGTTCAAGGTTTAGAGACTGATCAGGGCAGTCTAGTTGAGGAGAGTTTTGCACCGCGAAAGGCCAGGGAGGCGCGAAGACACATTTTCAAGCGCATGGAACTCTGGTGGCTGCACGAAAACGCCGCTGTAGGAGGCCGTCCTCATACCCACACCCACCCACACCCACCCACACCCACCCACACCCACCCACACCCACCCACACCCACCCACACCCACCCACACCCACCCACACCCACCCACACCCACCCACACCCACCCACACCCACCCACACCCACCCACACCCACCCACACCCACCCACACCCACCCACACCCACCCACACCCACCCACACCCACCCACACCCACCCACCCCCACCCACCCCCACCCACCCCCACCCACCCCCACCCATCCCCACCCACCCCCACCCACCCCCACCCACCCCCACACACGCACACGCACACGCACACCACACGTGCACGCGCACGCACACGCGCACGCACACGCGCACACACGCACCACACCCCACACACACACACACACACACACACACACACACCCGCACCCGCACCCGCACCCGCACCCGCACCCGCACCCGCACCCGCACCCGCACCCGCACCCGCACCCGCACCCGCACCCGCACCCGCACCGCACTGGCATCCGCGCATTCTCGCACTGCGACGCGACGCTAAAGATTGCCAGATTGGGCAGATTAAGCAGATTAAGCAGATTGCAGGCATGCAGATTGGCAGACAAGCAGACAGGACGACGTAAGCAGATAGCAGATAAGCAGATACAGATCGCCAAGATCGACAGCGCATCGCTACAGATTACGCCAGAGCGCTAAGATGACGACGCGCATCGCTACAAGATGTCAGACGCCACAGATGTTGGGCAGATCAAGCAGATACAGATATCGCTGCGATTTCGCCAAGACATCGCCAGATGCTGGGCATTACCGCCAAGATGCCGCGTTATTAATGCGCCGGATGCCAGATACAGACGCTACATCGCTGGCAGACGCCAGGACGGCGACGCAGGCGGTGGGGGTCATCGCGGTGACGCTGCAGGCGCGATGTCTGGAAGTTCGGACTTTCGATGATCGCGGCGGACGGGGAGGCAATTTCATGTTGTATGTTTTGACGCATACGCGATACGCATACGCATTACTCATTATCGCGCATTACTTCATTATCGCGCATACTTATTACGCATATCGCATTAACGCGATTATCGCTACATACGCGCGCTCTCTCCCCGCGACACGCGACGCGATAATGCATACGCGACACGACACGCATTAACACGCACACGACACGCATAATGCGACACGCATTACCATACGCACACGACACGACACCACGCCACATTACTCCACACACACGCAGACGCGACGACGCGACGCATTAATAAGATATCTCACGACGCAGCGCACACACGACGACGACGCACACACACACACACACACACACACATACACACACACACACACACGCATACACGCACACACGCATTACGGATATTGGGCAGCGCGAGCACGCATACACGCGACACGCACACGCACCTACACGCACTCACACGCATTCACACATACACACATCACGACGCATACACACACACACATAATAAACGACACACACACACACACACGCACCTACACGATACTCTCCACGACATCGCGACACGCGCACATTATTATTATCGCGACAATGACACGAGACATCATCAGCGATATCGCGACACGCATTAATGCGCATTAACAGACACGCATATCGCCAGACGATAACGATATTATCGTGGACATTATATTTATTATCGCCAGACGCAGACATGCGTGACGTGATAACGACACACGGGAGACATTGCCAGATGCGATATCGCGACATCGCTATTACAGACGCCAAGACGACACGCACACACGCACGCCACACGCATTATCGCCGCAGGCATCGCCGCGACGCTACGAAAGAGACGACACGACACGCATTAACGACACGCCGCGCAGGCATTACTGACACGCGACACGTTATTACGCATACGACACGCAAAACGAGACACGATCACGACATGCGCGACGCATTATGCTGCGACGCGACGCTTTACGCTACGACATTGATACGGATACGCATTCCTCGTGACGACATCGACATCAAGACGCCGAAAGATCACAGACGCAGACACGCCATCACTGATTATCGTCGCACGCGCACGCACACGCACACGCACACGCACACGCGCACGCACACGCACACGCATGCGCGCGCGCCCGCACACGCATACGCACGCGCGCCCGCACACGCACAGGCACAGGCACACGCACACGCACACGCACACGAACACGCACACGAACACGCGCACGCGCACGCCCACGCACACGCACACGCACTCGCACACACACACACAGACACACAGACACACAGACACACAGACACACAGACACACACACACACACACATGTATACATATTTTTGTTTCACAAGCACTTGGATCGCTAAGGGACAGTATTTGAGCAGATTCGAAAAGGTAGAAGATGGCAATGAGCAGATGTGCAGCGTTTGAGTAGATTTGCAAACATGGAAGGTGTGCAAAGGAGGAAAAGTGGATCACGGGTGGGGTGTGAGCATATATATTGCAAGAGCGTGGGTCCTGGAAGGGGGGTCGGGGGGGGGGGGGCATATATATATATACACATACATATATACATTCACACATTTGTATACATAAAAGCATACATCAAAGCATACATAAATTATATATACAACGCGTGTATGTACATATGTGCATGTAAATATTTAGCCATAGATATCTGGATGTGCTTTGGTACTGTTTACCCCACTTCGGCAGCTGTGAGGCGTGATGACGCGGCTTCACCTCTTCGAAGGCACCGGGATCGAGATGAGGATCCACTTCTTCGAGGCTTGCGCGCTTGTCCGGGCTCTCTGTCCCACTCGTGCGCACCAAGGCGGCTGTTAGGAAGGCAGTCTTTGGAACAGGCAGTGGTGGGTAGACTCCGGTTTGAGAAGAGGCACGCCACTGCGCAAGTGCCCCCGCGCCATTGCAGCCAGGATCCGGAAGAGACGTTCATTCACAACCACCGCAACACCTTCTTCAGCCACTGCCTGGCGGGGAAGTACGTGCACAGAATTTGGCGGGTCGAGCATGAGAATGACCCTGACAAGGCCAGCGCTCTGAGAGTGGCGAAGACTGGCCGTGACTGTGGCAACCCGTGGTGCGAATATTGATATTCGAGCTAGCATTTTTGCTATTGAAGCCCTGCCATTTCCGTGGTTGAATGAGGATGAGAGGCAAAGGGTAGGGTAGCGATAGTTTTGCCTCAAACTGCAGCTATGGACAGTGATGTTCATGACGTTGACTCAATTTCCGTGAAGAGCCATTTTGCCAGGAACACTTCGCGGTGAACAGAACAAAGGACTCCGACTGGCCAAATCTGCAAATGAGGTCTTACCCCTGATGTAACACTTGGATGCCTCCCAAGACACGGCTTTAGCATTGTCTAAAGGAGCCAAAGATCAACCAGCTATGGGTAGAGTTTCTACAGTTTAGGAATCACCCATTTGCGCCCTGCCAACATCATGCTTGTTGCCATGTAGCAGTGCCTGGCCTCGGTGCCTAGTTGTTCAATTTTGCCACGACTGCAAATTGCTTGATTTGCTTGCGGATTGTCATAAGTCGAACACATCGAATTAATGGAGTTGAATGAGACACTTTTCAGCCCTCATCATTTGGCCCAGAATTTGCTGCAGCTTGACTCATCGCTTGGTCTCTCTGCGCTCACAACGAAACAAAGCCATTAACTACAGCTATCCCACATTTGGACGCGTGTATGCGTGGTATGGACTCTACCCAGCTTCGAACACACTCGTTCGGCTGGTTGCAGAGTCCACAGCCTGTTTCTCCGTGGCTCAAGCTTGAGGATCCCATGCTCGCACCGGCAGGATCCCGAGCTTACTTCACTGGAAAGAAGGCCCGGCGAACTGACGGTGAAGCAGCTCGATACGGCCGAAATTGGTCGCGCGAGTTGGCGCTCTGTGAGTTTCCTTGAGGGTGATGCTGGGGTCGTTATTTTGGGGGTTATCAAAGCCAGAAACCGGGTTGTTTCCCTTGAACCCACCACTTAGGGGGTGACTTTGATCATGGTAAAACAATGAGGCCAGTTATGCACCTTCACAAGGAAACGTTGGTTTTTGTAGTGGATTATAGTGGATGTGTGCCGAGGCCTTGCTCACTTGTCTTGTTCGGTGCGGTTAAGCCGAGGTATCTGAACACGCACGTGGAGAACGCGACTTACTTCATCCCGGCGAGCACGCCTCACACAGTGCTGCCGAATCTGGATGGAGCAAGGCCGACACCGACTGCGACCATTTATATCAAGGGCCGCCGCTGCAGGGAAGTGCCTTGCTTGCAGATGGCACATTCATCCCAAACCAAACACGCCAAGGATCTACCAAGCACACGAGCAAACTGTACAAAGCGGTGCATCATGATGTTCCTCCATGTCGGAATCTTTGAGAGCAGGCAACATCATGGTAGTTTGTTTTCTGCTTATGATGAATGGCGGATTTTCCGAGACGTGCGGAGGCAATCTGAAAAGGGGATTGCAACCAGCTTTCAGATCTATCATGGAGCTATCCCATATCCCCTCCTTCCCAGATCGAAACCAGCGTGCGAGGCCGGGTCAATCATATGCCCCGGGTTTGGGAATGAACCGTTTGGGATTCCCTTAAAGAAAGTCATAGGGGATGGTTTAGGTGTCATGGGTTTTCGAACCAAGTCATGGGCCCGCAGGACACCTGGGTTCTGTCGCCCACGGAACAGCTTGCAGAGCAAAACCGGAAGCCGGAGCGCCTGGAGCGGAAGCTGACAGGCACCGGCAATGTCTGAAGGGGTGTGTCTTCTTTTTATCCGGGGACGCCCCAAAATGGAGTCGTTTTTTCTTCTTCTTTTTCTCCTATTTTCCCAAACAGCCACGAAAGAGGCGTGCCCTCAAACAAACAGACACACACACACAAATAGAGCAGCATCACTTCTGTCGAGGCCATGGCACTCCAAATGAGAGTGCTTTAGCCGCTTCCCAGCATAGCCATCGCAGCCCACACTTGGTTCTGGGGCGGATGCGCGCGGCACATCTCCGCACAAAATGATACAAATGTGCAGAAAACTAAAGCAAACGACTGGCGTCTATGGAAGCGGCGTGCACAGAACAGAGAACTCGTGATGAAACTCATTTTGCGCACTAGAGGGAAGTGATGGTAGGCCACCACAGGATAGCATAGAACACCCCCAACCCCAAGCTGTGCCTCACGTGCCGAGAAGCAGTATTGCGACTAGGCATTTGCTTTGCACCAGCCAAAAGCTTTTTGTTGAAGGTGTGGGCGCATATATCAATGTGCTTGCTATAGTATCCTTGGAGAACAACAGAGAGACAAGTTGGCACTTCTCTAACGAGTTTGTTTTTGTTTCCTTTGTTTGCTTTTTGTTTGTTTGCTTGTTCCTGGTTTGGCTTTCTTTGAACCTTGACATTCGATGTGGACATGAGTGCCAGCTGATCGGTCTCACTCTTGGACCCTTTGATGGCTTCGCTGCTTCACCTCAGCGCAGCCAGTCACCGATTGACGCGTTTGCGGGGTGCTTCGGTAGGCCTGGACAAACTGCGCGCCTTGCAGCGCCTTGGTGACGTGCTGAAGCGAGGCGCGGCTTTGTTGGGGGCTTGGAATGCCCAACGGTGGGCCAAAAAAGCCCCGAAAGGGGCGGGGGGGGGGGAGCTCGGTCATGGTGGTTGTCCAAACTCCGATCCAAACTCTGAGAAGGCTGGACCAGGAGACCAGGGGCTGATTTTGCTGCACCTTTGCGGCTGGTCGTGGAATGCACAGGTCTAGCCTGATAAACAGAGTGGCGCCTGGGACAAAATGGAAGGAAATCCAGACAAGACGAGTAGGATAGGAACACTGTGCTGGCACTCTCCTTTGCGAGCCACCGAGTTTTCTGAACCAGCTTCATCAGGTAACCAACGTGCCCACCAACAGTCGAAGGAAGGCAGTCTGTTTGGATGTGATGCACAGGCAAAGAGCCGCGGCGCCAGGGAGGATCTGCGTGCCGCAGGCCGGCTCCAATGGTGGGCCGTTCAACCGCTGGAATCGACTTAAATTACTTCTATTATAAATATTATTGTTATTGGGAACCACCTGCAACATGGTTTTTTGGACATTATGAACTCATTGTGAACCCCCACCTAAATGATGTGCAACAAAGGGTCCCAAGTGCAAGTATGTTTGTACCTCTAGTCATACGACCATCACGCAGCAAGCTGAATGCTGGGCCAAAGCTGCTGGCACGGACAGACACCAGTACCAGACACCCTTCGTAGCACCCATGTTTGCAGTTGCCATTTGCTTGCATGCACACAGACCTGCAAAAGCACGGCAAGACACACACACACACATGCATACATAGATACGAGCAGGAAGTAAGAAGGCTTGACGGCATGAAGCCAAGAGGATCAGTACTTCTGGATCATGTCCTGACTTAAGGCCCTAGTCATGCGACCTTTCTTAAGCTTTGAACAAGTACATCGATAGCACCTGACGTTTCTGGCACCCTCACTCCCCCGCTCTCGCCCCGTGGGAAGGTGATTGCGGCTGGACTTGCGCGGCTGCATGCAGCAGTTGTCTAGATCCTTGTTTCACTGAGTTTACGCCTGTACCCACAAATATGCGAAATATGGACCCTGAGGAAAGTCATTCGTCTCTTGACACCGGTTGACCCTCAGCAGTTGCCAAAGAGCTTTGGAAAGTCGCACTGTCTGGTCTCTGGGCTTGTTCTGCAACATGATCTTAGACGCATACCAGCCAAGCGCAAGCACGACGCGCTGTGCAGCACTTCGAGATGTGATCACACATCCGGTTGTCTTTGTGTAGATTTGGTAACTTCCTTGGGAAAATAACGCAAGATAACCACCTATACATATATGCATGCCTGCATGCCTGCCTGCATGAATAACACAACACAACATAGCATTGCCTAGCATATAGCATATAGCATACAGCATATAGCATGTAGCATGTAGCATGTTGTGCATATAGCATATGGCATATGGCATATAGCATGTGGCATATACCATACATACAATCACTGCATTCCATTACATTACATTGCATTGCATTGCATTACATTGCATTACATTCCATTACACTACTTAACATACAATGCATGCGTTACTATATTACATACATGGCATATAATACATACAGCTACATACATGCAACACATTACATTACATACATCACACACATCACACACACAATACATACATACATGCATTGCAGACATCACATACATTACATACAGACATGCATCCATACATATGAACAAACAGACAGACCTACATACATAGCTGCATGCATGCAAGCATACATACGTACGTAGCATACCGTACCATGCCATGCCATACCATTCCATTGCACACCACAGCACACCACACCACACCGCACCACACCGCACCACACCGCACCACACCACACCATACATGCATGCATACATACATGACACTACACTAGATTAGATTAGATTCGGTTACATTACGGTACATTACATATTTTAGTGTATTATATCATTACACCATATTATACTGCATCACGCCATGTTGTATCATATCATATCATATCATATTATATCACGTTATATCATATTGTATCATATTAAGTCATATTATGTCAGTATTACAATTTATTCAGCATTATATTACACTATACTACGTTAAGTTACCTTGAACTACAAGACATGCCATGACATTACATGACAGTACGTTACCTACTTACATGCACACCTACATATACATGCATACATCCTACTACCTTGCGCAAACTACTTCGAGAATTCTAGTTGTCTCACGGGGCTTGCCAGGGTCCATGGCAGTGCCGGATATCGAATCAACTTGATAGTTGGGGAATTACGAGTGTGCCTGGCTTTTAGTTATGTGACTGTACAGAGGTTGGATGTTGAGCAGCCGAAGCTGCAGCCTTGTAGATAGCACGAGGCTTGCAGTCTGCAAGCAGCCAATGTTCAGGTGTACAGAAGTGCAGTTCAACGAGCAGAAAGGGTGCTGTCAAGAGGTGGGTGTGGCTCAAAGTTTAAGAGCCATGGTTACGCAGGTTTTAGTCTTGGGTTCCATTTACCAAGGTGCCATTTTGGGTACCCTTTTTCGAGCCACAGCTGCATCGTTTTGAGCCCTGCTGGTTGCCTGTAGGGATTTAATTGGAGTTCCGTGCTACGTATGCTCCTTCTCTGGTGCACGTCTCCACTGCTTTTTTGTCTGAGTCAAATTTGTTGTTTCAGATACGGGCTCGTTCTTTCCAAGAGCCTGGAAGCTCATCTAGGTTGGGTCGCCCTCCACTGAAATCCCTCTTTACTGCCTTTTGGTTCCTTTGACTTGGCCTGAGGTAGTTGTCCTTAGGACCTCCCTTGGTTGTTGTCTTTGGACTTTGGTGAATCCTTCCAATCACACCCGACCTCTGCGACCTCTTGGCGCGTCCGAGGCGAGCGGGATCGCCTCCTGCGCGGCGGCGCCGCCAGGGTCTGGGGCCCATGAAAGTGGGTGGTTCGCTGCCGGATGCGGGGTGGTTTCCTGTATGACTAGGGCGGGGTTTCGCGTAGGTCGCTGGTTCCTTGCTACCTCCCTGACTTGAGCGGCAGACAATGACGAGACTTGTGTGTGTTTGTCAAGCAACGAAATCGCCAGGAAGCCTGGTTCCAAGCTTGTCAGCATGCTCCTGACACCTGATGGCACTCAGGATGCAGAGGACAAGAACCGCGAGCTGGAGGTCACAGCCCAGGGTTGGACTGGAGCTTCGTGGCTTCGATTCCAGGTGGTAGGTGTTATTATTCAGTCAAAGCGGCAGGAGCTTGGCATGAGGCTGTTGCAAAGTCCAGCTGCCTAGTCAAGGTATCTGGCACTGACGTGTCGTCTCCAAGTCGTACAACATGCTCGGCCCCGAAAGTTGCAAGTGGATGCCATTGGAGCAATCATGAGGACACCTCCCAACAATTTGGCAGTTTGGCCCGTTTGGATCTCCCTTGCAATGAGAGATCTTATACGCGGCAGGCGAAGCTCGAATCCTTGAGGGAGGAGAAGACAGAAATTGAGTCCGGCTAGCGGGCCCAGCTTGCGGTCGATTGCTGTTGTGTGACAGAGCCGAGCTGAAAGCAGCTGAGTGCAGATTGAGATGTTGGAAAGGCAGCTTGTGTTGCGTGGCAGTGAAGCGCCGCCTTTTCTGACGAGCATGACCACCCGCGTGAGGCTCGAGCCCAAAAACATCTAAAAGATCCAAAAAAGCGACACCCAAAGGTGTTTGCCGAATAGGGTTCGTATTAACAAAAGCAACAGGTTTTGGTTCTCATAAAGACCCAATGTCTAATATATATATATATATAATATACATACATATATATATATATATGCATATTTTTTTCTATATATATATATATACACGATATAAAAGCCGACCCGACGTGTCTCCGCCCCCCAGATGTCTGTTCAAGCGAAGGCCTGGCGCAGCAGGAGGCGGAGCTGGCGCAGGCGCGACGCCTGGCGGCCCAGGCCGCTGAGAGCGGCGATGCCCGGCGCCCCAGGCACATATGGATGTATGTGTGTGTGTGTGTGTGTGTGTGTGTGTGTGTGTGTGTGTGTGTGTGTGTGTGTGTGTGTGTGTGTGTGTGTTTTTGTGCACCATTCCCCCGAAGAAAGAAGTTGTGGTTTCCCTTGCAAACCACCAAACATGGGGCAACCCAAAAAAAGACGCCCCCCTATGTCGATGTGTCGGTTTTGGGTTCAAAGCAAAAGCAAAAGGAGAGCCAAACCTGCAGACTTTTCATTCTGACAGACACAGCTACACAGACAGATGCACACACCGCAGATTTGGCCGGTGACTGAACTTCTGTTGACTTCCGCGCACTGGAAGTCGCCGTCCACTCCCGGTGTAACGAGCTGTGCCCAAGGCTGCGGCTGAAGAGCTCCGAGAGGAGGTGGGACTTGTGGTCTTTCAAATGGGAACACATGTTTGGCCAGTTGGATGCGGTTGCAGCTGATCTTTGGCGGATTCAACAGCGTTTGTTCTGGCTCCAGGCCAAGCCAAAGGAAGATTCGGTGACAGCGATGATGCATTCCAACATGACAACACTCATGCTTCGCGGATGACAGCTGAGGTCGATGGACGAATGTCAGAAAGTTTAGCATTGCATTTGACAAGAGTATCGAATGACAAACCACGATTCCGAAATCAAGATGTCGAAGATGTGTTCTCGGAAAATGCTCTCAACTGGGGAGGGGATTGGTTGTGTGAGTTGATATGGACACAACGCGGCAGGATGTTTGGTGTGTTGTACCTGGGCGTTCATCAGCTACAATTTCTCTGAATCAAAGTGGGTTGAGGAAGGTCTTGGCCAAAGCTTCAGCGGGCGACTCAAGGGCTGCTCAGGTATGCACTCAGCTGTCGGCCGGTTGCCAGGAGGCCCGGCTGGAGAAGCAGCAGCAGTCAGTGGCAGCTGCTGAGGCGCGCATCTTTCAGCGGTTTCGCCGCTTCGCTTTTTGGAGTTAGCCAGGGTTCTGCGGGGTGAAGCATGAAGTTGGCTGTGACCATGTGTTCTTTGTCCCGCCGAGTTGCGCTTTCTTCAGCAGTCTTCCAGGGAAGGCAGGTGCATCATCAGGAAATGGGTGCCCAAGTCCCCATGCCAGGAAGCATTAGTGTTGGCAGGCCAGTCTGCTAGCTCGAAATGGGTATGGGTCATAATTAAATGACCAGGGGACCGCAGGTTTTAGTCCATGTTACCATTTACCAGGGCAAGCAATTTTGGGGTTACCCTATTTTCCGACCCACAGCCAAATGAGCGAAATCCTCAAAGCGGTGCCCAAAGGGGCGCAAATTCTCACGGCGGTGCCAGGCTGCTGCGGCGGCGGCGGAGCAGCGTTTGGTGCTCGGTGGACCGGTGCTCTTGCAGCTAGCGGACCTGGGGCCTGGTGAATCTGCAGGGCGTCAATTATAGGTGTGTTTGTAGGGCAAATAGATGGCCCTGGTAGCCGATTCAACAGGTAAACCAGGGCCATCTATTTTTCCACCAAAACAAGGACACCTATGGCACCAACACGCCGGACTGAAGTCAGCAATGGGCCTATTGTTGCATTTGTCCCAGTCAAAGTAGATTATTCTCCCTACGAGACGGCCCCGAATCAGAACCTGACGGGGGCTATCAACAAATACAGGAACTCTGACCACTCTGGCTGCCAAGTCGCGGATGTACAATGCCCTTAGAGGCTCTGATATTGCTGCGCCACTCGCACCAATTGAACCTTCAACTTCTCCGAAGAGTGTCCAAAAGGCAAGGCTCGCTTCACAGAATTCTTCGCCCAGTGATGGCGGTTTTGGTGCTGGCAGTGTTGCCCAAGGCCTGCAAAGTATGGTTTCCGTGGAGGAGGTGCAGAGGTGCGAGAAAGAGGCCAAGTCGCTGGCGCCTCAGGGCGGCCCCAAAGCCAGCAGCCTCCACGTTCCCCTGGTTTGGGAGGGCGGGCGTTCTTTTTGTGACGGCTTGCTTTCTGTGAACCATCAAGTTCGACTCTAGACCTGCTTTACTAGAGTGGAAGCATTCCCTCAGGTTGAATGTGGTGGGTTTTCATCTCTCGGCCACTGACTCTACATGTTGTGCCTGAGGTTAGCATGGCGTAAACGTAGATAGCAGAATCCTCTCCTTGCATATTTCATCAATCACTCGGGCTGACATGTGGTTGTGTCAAAATATGCGCGGCAAGACCGGAGACCCATCCTGCTGATCCAGTTGCCACAGCCCGGCTGAGGTACCGTGAGGCCTTGGTGTCGCCGCCTCACGGGAGAGATGCAAGGCAATCCTCGTGCCTCAAGGGTTCAGCAGTGTACCCACGGGTATTATTTTGGAATGAATGATACATTGCCATGTTGAAGCTAGCAACACATCTTGCCTTTCTGACCACAGTTGTAAGCAACACAACATGCACAAACCTGTGTTGGCCTGATCGCAGATTTGCCCGTTTTCTTTTGGTTTGCTTTTGCGTGTTTTGGGAACGGCCCCAGGTCCGTGGACAAGGAGGCCCGCCAGCTGCGATTGGCCCTGGCCGACGTGCAGCCCTCGCAGCGGATTCGGTTGGCACTTTGACCGAGGGTTACCTTGCCAGAGAAAGCCTTTCCCTAAAGCTTGCTGGTGCTCAGTAGGGAATGAGGGAATGACGCCAGGGATTCCCTGAAAGGAAACCACAAGGGATGGATGATAAGGGTCATTCCGTCACTCCCTGCCGAGCACCAGCAAGCAAAGAAGGGGGGGCCTTCCAAGGAAGCCGAACGTGTTTCAAGGCTAATTCTGGCGGAACGGGGCCTTCCGGCCGAGGCACTCTCCAGCGGCACTGACCTTTCCATGGCGAAGCGGGAGCTAGAGGACAGCACTTTCGTGTTGGAGTGGCTGGGTTTCCTTGAATTCTTGTTGCCCTTATTCAGGCCGGCGCCCAGGACGAGGAACGACCCCACTCAAAACGAAACCACGACTCTCTCCGAAAGTTGGTACTTGTAGTTGAAGATATGGGTTGGTTTCAACACCTGGACAACCAACAATTGTAGAACGCCACCTGGTCCAACCCAGCACAATGAATGAATTCTACACAACCCATCACAATTAATGATATTCTACCGCCACATGCTGCACAAATCGCATTAGTCAATGGACATGGACGTCTACGTTGAGACGGAACAGACTTCGATGGTTAGGTGTGCGAGGGTGCAGCTAGTGGTCGAATCCCATGCTGTCTGCTTGCTGGAAGCTCATGCTGGAAGCTCATGCTGGAAGCTCATGCTGGAAGCGCAGCATGGCGGCCATATCACACTGGGCACATGCGCATTGGGCAGAACGCACTCGCAAACTGCACATATTTGAACAACAAAAAGACAACACCAACGTGTCTATGTCTCTTTCTGCATTGTACGATATATATATATATATATATGTATATAGACAGGTATTCACATTGTAAACATCTACGCCTTACATCCATAGATGTTTCTCTCTTCCTCTCTCAAGACGCCTGTCGCGGGCCACTTTGCGTCGCACCAGGTCCTGCGCGACGCGCAGGAGGCCGCCTCTCAGCGCGTGAAGGCGGGCTGATTCAGGTGCCACTGCTCAGTTGGAACATACAAACCATATTGAGCGGGTCGCACCTGTAAAACAGCTAATAGAATGAGCATATGTGTATGTATACATGTGCGTATATATATATATATATATGTATACACATGTATACATATATGCATGGGGCCCCGCTGGAGTAGTGAATAGATGTTGGCCTACGAAGTCACATTTTTATTTGTATCATGCAGGCACAACGTACGGTTTCCTTCAGAAAATTGATCTTTGGAAGATGCACCCTTTTCTGTATTTTCTCAAAGCCTTTGCTTAGTGCAATCCAGGATGTGCAGCACATGCTTGCGCATCCTGGGTTGAAGATTGAAGATGGACGATTCTCAGAAAATGATTTTTTTAACTTAGAATTCCCTACTTAGGGCAAACCAGGATGTTTGAGCACGTGCTAGCACACTCTTTGAACTGAAGATGGAAGAATCTCAGACACAATTTTGTAGAATGTGCAAATAGGGCAATCCAGGATGTGCTGGCACGTGCTAGCACATCACACCAACATGAACTGGATTGAAGATTTAGTGGACACTTTGTTCAGGGAATCTTCAATCGTCAATCCAGGATGTGCTAGCACGTCCTAGATGGCCCTAAGCATGGATTTTGAAAAATACCAAAGGTGCATCTTCCAAGCATGAATTTGCCAAGGGGAATTGTATTTTACCAGTGTTTTGCCAGTGCAATCGTGCTGAACGCCCAGACACGCTAAAGCGCTTGAAAGCACACTAGTTAGCTTTAAGACTTGGGACCCTCAAGGTCTGGTGTGTCGCAGCCCGCGTTTCGGGCCACTTGGGCGCGCCCGAGCGACGACCCCAAACAAGTCAGTTGCTTGCGCGTACCAAGGAAAAGGCTGGTAGGGAGGCTCACGAGAAAAAAATATGAGGTGTCTGCCCGGGAAGCTTCTATGTTGAGGAATCTTGCAAGAGGGGGCATCAGTTAGCGGGGATCTTCGTCCGGAAATTGCGCTCCAGTGGCACCTTTGGCATTGGTGCAAAGTTGTTGAGATGAACGCGTGGCATCTTTGCGATTGCAGCTTTGCAATGGTTCTGTCTATTAGACTCCCTGCTTCTGTCAAGGGATGGCAAGAATGAATGTGCAGGAATTGTTGCACTTTCCTTGATGATTCCAGTGTCTTTGGCTTGCACTGCAACTAGGCCAATACCTGAGCACTCCGTGGGCGCGGAAACATATGTATATCTATATATATATATATATACACACATGTATACACATACAAATACATATACGTATATATATATATATATATGGGCATGTGTAGCATAGACATGCACTTGAGAACAGCCTTCATGCAGACCGCAGAAAGTAAATTGAAGGGCATGCTTTCTTTGAACCAGGTATGTGATGCTTTCTTTGAAACTGGTGTGTGAGGACCCCTTTGCGTTTTTGCTAACTCTCGTAGCGTGAGAAACCATCCAGTCTGGGAGACTTTCGCTTGCCAGCTCTTGCCCGGGTGAACAGCCCTAGACTTGCTAGAGTAGCACTGATTTCCTGAAGATCCGCTTTACATTGCTTTCGTTTGTACAGCATCCTGCATCTCGGAGTTTCACTCGAGCTCCCCAGTCGCGCACCCGTTGGCCCGAAACACTAAGGCGCACAGGTCAAGAAAAGTGCGGCTGAAGACTTCCAGAGACATGGTACATTTGTGATTCATGCATTTGCATTGTGTATGTTGTTACATGTTGTATACTTTGAACAATGGTTGCTCTTGTTGTCTGGTGTTTGGCATTAAACTAAATCGGAACCTGTACGATTATCAGAGGGATGCCTGAGGGTAATGTGAATCTGCACGCGCATGAGGGCACATAGCACAATGTGCCTTTCATTTATCTGAGACACGCACGCAAACCCACACACACACACACATGCACCAGAGTCCGGCAGAGTTGGCCAACATGGAAGCCAGAGTCTTCAGTCGACCTATAGTGTATGTCCGGCCATCGTTGCTGAGCTTAGGAAGCCTGGGTAACACATGGAATGGTGCATTCATCACTGCTCGGTTAACATGGTAAACCCGTTGCTGGAGAGACTGAACGAGCTTTTTTGTTGAGACAATGTAAGGTCGTAGTTTGCCACCCTCTCCGAGGTTGGCCTTGTTCACTGGAGTTTCTCGTCGCAAGGCCCTCGAGTCAGTCAACGACCAGCTCGAGAACCGCATAGCATGGAGCTTGGTTGCTTTGAAGAAACCGCCTCAGGGCCCCTGGGATGGCTTCAAAAGACCTTGGTTTGACACGGCCAATTTAGCTTTGACAAGAAGCACCACGTGACTTCGTTTGCACTGAGGCCCAGGTGGAGGGTGAAATCGCCTCCCTGCGCAAGGCTGGGAAGCATCCGCAGTCTGGTAAGAGGAGGGGTGCATGATTCCCTCTTTGAGTGAGCCTGTCTCTCCTTGCGCAAAGGTGTCTATCAGATTTCTTTGCGAGCAGTTTCGTTGAGTTACTCATCTTGCGAGGGTGTCTGGAACCTGACAGAAGTGCTCTGAGATGGGACTCAAGTCGGACTCAAGGGTTCGAGTCACTCCGTTGGGACCTGCCAGGGAACGGTGGACCTCCGCAGCGAGGAAGATCTCATGAGAGAGGCACGTGGTGCGGGTCAGAGAGAATGGAACAGAACCAACCAACTCGTGTGGTGGTTGCAGCCGTTGACCATTTGTCGGTGACTACAACATGTAACATGATAGGATATGATAGGGTAGCTCGGTTGCATGTGGCCATCGGGTTCTGGATCAGCCTTCCAAGGGCCCATTCCCCCCCGCAGTCGATGTTTTCCCACGAATCACTGTCTTGAACTGCCACTCTGACTCCTCAATTTCACTGCCTGCATTTGTTCGCAAGGAATGTCCTTGCATGGGATTCCTTGAGCAAGTTCCAGGCTCTTCCTGCCTCAATATGTTTCAATTCACAACGACAGTCACAGATTGCAAACATTTGGTTCATGTTGCCATAAGGCCAGGTCTGTTCAGAGTGCCAAGGTGATCGTTTCGCAGAGCGAGCAGCTTCTGCGGCGGGCTGCTGGCTCGGAAAGTAGGAGATGAGAGGCGCTTTTGGGGCTTGAAGAGTTGCGATTGCAGGCAAGCTTAGAGGTGGTGTTGGGTCTTAGTACAGAGGGTAGGGTTGCCAGAAGGCTTGACCTGCAAGAGGTTTCATGACTCATGGCCATGCAGCTGCGTAATTTGTGCTCGAATTATTTGGAATGAACAAGAGATCCTGTCTAATGCAGGTTGTTCCAGTCAGAGGCGCGATTGTCGACCACATGAAATGGTCTATCAAAACACACAGACCGACATGTCAGCGTCTATCTACGCGTAGTACATACCTCTCATCTTTCACTTCTATTTCATTACTGTGCACAGCAACCCTTTATATGGCTGCGGCTCAAATCCCGGCACACAAGCGATCCAGACCCCCGATCCAGACCAACATGCAGGTGATCCAGACCGATCCAGCCGTCCGGATCACCGCGGAACGATCCATACCGGTTCCTTGAGCCATTGCCATTGGCAAGTGAGCAACTGGCACCCTGCAATTGGCCGTCACCACTTAGGTGGAGGACCTCACTGCCGAGGAGAAGCTGGCGGCAGAGGATAGGAGGCGCCAGCTAGCGGCTTCAAACAATTGGTTGCCTGTTGGGACGGGCAACCAAGGCCCACTTTTCCAACACGAGGCTTGTGACTGTTATGACAGGATGTCACATTTTGCATCCGCGCAGCACCCCATGCAGCTATTTGCATCGCCCATCTCCGGACAGCTCCGTTTGGTTGGAGTCTGTGCAGAAAAAGCACGCCAAACTGTACTTAGATTTACTCCGAGATCAAATCTGGAGCGTTCTGAGAGCTGTTCAATTCAAGTTCTGGGGTATCCGGGGGGGGAGACCAAAGTCCAGCACGAGTCTGCGTTGCGAGTGATCTAGTCACCTCCGGATGTTGCCCCGCCCAGTCCGGCAGTGCGCGCACGTGCAGAGCGGGGTTTTGCCTTCCAACCGTTGAGGGTTTCGGGGTTTCGAGCTTGAAGGTTAACACTGCGGCCATTGTTTTGGGTAGGGTTTAGCTTCATTTTCGTTGGTTTTCTTCTGTTGTCTTCTTTTTCGGGTTTTGGGGCGTGCTGTTTGGTAGGCAGCTGTTGGCCACGGCAGCGCAGCTGGCGGACGAGGCGAGCCGGCTTTTCACTGGGTTTTTTGGTGGGAATCGCATTGCTTTTTTTGGTCAATCCCGGGGGCTTCCAAAGCAGGGAGTCCCTGAATGATACCCCGTTGGAGGAGCATCTCTTATTCCGTGGAGAGGGACACGTGATATTCCTTTTTCAAGGAGCCCGCAGCCTTTGTGGTTGTGTTTCTTTCTGGTCGCATGCTTAAACAGGCACAGTGGCAGCATTTTCAACGGGACATTTACAAAGGGGTACAAAAAAGGGAACGGTTTGGGTTTTAAGCGTTCACTTAGACGTTTCAAGCAACACTGCACTAGGCGAGGCCTCTAGCGAACGCTTGTAAGCATGAGGCTGGCCCAACCCAGTGCCCTACTTGCCGTCTTCAAGGGATCCACAATGTTGGGTTCCATGTCTTTCGAAGGAGAGTGCCCTGATAGTCACGATCCAAGGGTGGATGTGCACAGACCCTGAGACAATAACAGCACTAGGCCAGATGATCTGGGTAAGCTCTGGTCAACTCGTCCAATGTAATTGCTCATGGGTCTGGAATCCTCTTCCTAAGTAAGAGTGCCGCTCTGGCCTTCATCGTTTCAGTTTTAATTTGTGACTCATGCGAAGTTTAAACCAGGGTGGAAGGTGCCAAGCCCGGCATAGTGGCCTAGCCCAAGCGCGCATCAGAGGTTGAGAAGGCGGAGGAGCGAGTGGCGAGGCACAGCGAGCTGGAGGCACGAGGGTATCCTCGGACTGGCCGTTATACCCAAGACCTTCGGTTGGGCCTTGGCTCTGGAAGCATCAGACCACCGCCACATCATGCCGAGTGCGCTCCATGGCTCACGTGAGCAAGGAGCAGTGCATACAACTGGATGCGGCCCAGCAGACCTTGAGCACCGGCCTCAGGCGTGTTTCCCACACAGCAGGGCGTTTGGTTGGAGAGGCCTTTGCATGTTGCAGAGCATTTCAGGTTTCTTCATTTATTTTGCAACATGAGCAATCTCCAGGGACGCTATGTCTTTTTCTTAGGGCGGCTGGCTGAGTTCGTTGGTTAGCTGGCTGGTCTGAAGTCTCACATCCGACTGGTCCAAATGATGCTGGTGTGCTGGGGATGCTGCCTCTGCAAGACCTAGGAACAACATATCACGTGACCCCTTGACTGATCGTTTCCATTCCTTTTCCTTGTCATTCGATGTTTGGTGAGCTTTTCAGACTCTGCCAAAGAGGGTATGTGTATGTATGTATAGATATAAGATCATGATGTTATCTTGCCGGGTTCCCAACTGGCAGGGTATTGACGCGCCATGTTCCACAAGCTACTTAGCTACTTCGCCGAGGCGCAGAGGTGGAGCGCTTGCGCCGCACCAATGATGCCCTGTGCCAGCAAGCCGCTGCCCCAGCGAGCCGCGAGCCGCGAGCCGGGAGCCGTGGGAGGTGCTGCGCTGCCTACAACTGCAGCGAATTCAGAAGGGGGAATAGGATGGAATAGGTTCTACTGAGATTGGGACGGGGGTCTTTGGCTTCTATGGCTTCTATTGGCCGAAGGAATGTGATGAGCCTTGAGCGGCTCAAACTTGAATGACCCTGTGTCAAGTCTGGTCTCCGCGAATGCGTAAGATTGCCGACTGTGATGTGAGGAATTGCAAGAGGTCGTACGGATTTTAGCGGCTCTGGGTTTCACCACTGCCTGTTTGTTGCCACTTAGAGCATCTATTCAGTGAGTGAACCAATACAGCCTGACGTTGGGCTGGGTTTAGCTTAGGGTGTTTGCAAATGACCCAAACGGCACCCATTCAGGTCCTCGGCTCTGATGGAGAGGCGGGGAGACGAATCCACTGCCTCAAAGATGTGGCCACTCGAAGTAAATTTGTCCGGAAAAACGAGGTTTGATCAACACTGGCTGCAGTCATGGTCAATCTGGTTTACCACACAAGCCACACCTTGTCATCGGGGACAGCTCGTTTTCACCGTGGCTCATGTGGTTTTCGGCATCATTCAGACTCTGAGTATGGCTTTGTCTCTGAAACATCCCAGTTGCGCTTTTGTTTAGAATAAAGATGCTTCTTCTCGCATGCCCCATGTTTTTGCGCCTCTGTGTTTGAGGGCCCCTTCACCGGAGCTCTTGAGCAGGCTGGGAAGCAAGAATGTCGTGTCATGAACCTGCACCAGGTTCTGATCGTGCGTTTGCAGCAGGCGACCGAATAAAACGTCACAACATTTCTGGGAATGTGCAGAGAAACAGCAGACACAGAATGACAAGGCAACTGCGTACAGAGGCGTGGCTCTCATGGGGCAGCAGAGAGGTCTCCGTGCTTGACGGGGAAGAGGACCAGGCCATCCGTGATGAGATCGGCCGCCTGGCACTTCCCTCAGATTGTGTCCGTGTCGTCGACGTGTCGCCTTGAAACGGAGGCAGCGGTTCGGCGCCTTTCAAGGCCCCAGGTCCCGAGGTATTCGTCGAAGAACAAATTGATAGCCCTGCATGCTTATGGGTTGGTCGAAATTGACACCACTGATTAGCTCATGCCAGCAACTTAGATTCAGCTTCTCCCAGGTTGCTTTGTATATTTAATGGAGTATGCAACAAAAACATGTGTGGTTCCATGCTGTGGATTTCAAAGTATGAGTGTCAAGTCCAATCGAATCGGGCGCTGTTTGGTGGGGGACAGCATGTACATGGGTATCCATGTCGATCACGTTTGGAGGGTGTACCGTGTACCCGATCAAGCCTTAGTGCTATAGATCAAGCCTTAATTATTGCTATATTGGAAAGAGAGGGAGAGAAAAAGAGAACAACAGAAAAAGGGAAGTAAGGAATGAAAGAAAGAAGGAAGGAAGGAAGGAAAGAAAAAAAAAGAAAGAAATAAAGAAAGAAAGAAAGAAATAAATAAATAACGGCATAAAGAAAAAACGACAGAAGGACAGAAGGACAGAAGGACAGAAGGACGGAAGGAAGGAAGGAAGGAAGGAAGGAAGGAAAGAAGGAAATACGGAAATACGGAAAGACAGACATAATGAAAGAATGAAAGAAACAAAGAAACACAGAAACAACACAAACAATCAAAGAAACAAAATAAACAAGCAAAAAAACAATGAAGCAATGAAGCAAATCAACAAAGACACACGGAATCAAATAATCAAAGAAACAAATAAACACAGAAACAAAGAAACAACAATCAAATAATTAAAGAAACAAAGACACACAATACACATATACAGAGATAGGGAGAGAGGGAGAGAGAGAGAGCCATGAAGCGATCTCTACTCTTTTTTCTTTCAAAGCAGGGATATCAAGGCAGGCCAAAGTTCATTTGTTCATGCCATGAACATGCATCACTACAGTTCATGAGTCAAGGATGGTTTACCAACAGGCGCTCTGTTTTGAGTGCTGAACGATCTCTGTGGGCGCGGTGCATCAGGTACGCGGCCAGCTTTTGCTCACCAGCCAAGCGGGCAGTGTCAAGGCAGAGGGACTGGGGCCGAGGTGGACGTTCTGGACCATTGCTTTACCCGGTGGGGTTGCCCACTTGGTCTAGAACCACTAGAGCGAGCCGATCGCACAAGGTTGGAACGAGGTGTTCCCCAAGTTCAGGAAGCACCGAGGGGTTGGGGCAGTGACTCCGAGAACAGTGCATGGTAAAGGGGCAAAAAGGAAGAATGTCATTGTGGGACATTGGGGAGGCAATGATTCATGATGTCGGCCCCACAAGACGCAACAACTTTTGAAGGGAGATTGTCGCACAATTGCTCAGCGTCCATTTGGAGACGCTTTCGCTTCCTAAAGCAATGCTCTTGGACGAGCTGGACCACAGCTGAGCCAAAAAGGGATCTTGGCAGGCCGATGCGGCTGCGCTGGCGCTGCGGCTGCAGCAGTTGCTCGCAGAGCGCGAGGAGGCTGGGGTCAACGGGCAGGAGGTTGGGCGACCAATTTTTGTGCTTGGGTTGGGTCAGGTTGGGTTGGTTTCCTGCTTGGCCAGTTGTCGCTTAGTTGCTCAGTTGGGTCGGTTGATTAGTTTAGGTTTGGAAAGGCTGGCCTTGGAACTTCGCACCCTCCACAGTATTTCTCAGCACCCGCCTACCCTGGGCAAGCCGTTCGCCGCGGCGCTTTTCTTTTGAGGCTTTTTGGGTCGAGCGGCAGCGGCTCTCCGACCACATCATCTCCTTAGAGCGGACCAACGCCAGCGTCAACGGTCGCCCCTCGGGCCGACAAGCGGAGTTGGGGTGGGGGCACGTCGATGCATCGTCAATTTGATTCTTTTGCAGGAGGCAGATTTCATTCTTGGAAAAGGGATTCATGGACCTCGTCCCCAAGCGAGGCACCAGCAACCTCCTGCGGCACTACGACGCGGCGGTGCGGAACGCGAGTAGTACAGAGCCGCATGCCTGGAGCGTCGCCCCACTTTGATGCTTGAAAAGTGACCGGACCTCTGCATGTTTAATTTTATCCTATTAATCTCCAGGGCAGAAGCCGGATGCCCAACTTTATATCATCGTGACACATTGATGTTGCCAGCTTCATCCAGCCATGCAATCTGCTCGGCTTTTTCCATGCTGCAGACGTAGAAGCACGTATGTGTCTCCGCTGCTCAGCTCAAGAACATGAAAGACATGAGGATGGCAATTACAGCTGCATGCCCTCAGACTGCTTGTGCTGGCAGACGACCTGAGCCTCCGAATGGAGTTTGAATGGAGGGCATCTGAAAGGGTTTCATCACGGTGGCATCATGTTTGGAGTTGAAGTTGAATTCAAAAGACAACACATATATGTTGATATGGCTTTTGGAGCCACTTTCGTCAAAAGTTTGGGGTCAGGGTTGTCCCTTTCCGAAGCCCGCCATGGGGCTTCGGCGCGCCTGGGTCGGGGTCCTGCCGCTTCTTTCGGGGGCTTCGCCGGAAGATTGGATGGCGGAGAACTTCGGGGCTCTTGAGCGCAGGTCTCTTCTGGAGATCACTCTGCCGGGTTCCCACAACAGCGGCAACTACCAGGGGGGTTTACACGCGGATGCGCTGCCTGGCAAAAAGTCTGGGGATGGCCTGAAGCCGCGTAGGCATCGGTTTTGTGCAGATGCTGTCACTCTTTTTCGGGAAAGCTGCACAGGCTGTGCCACAGCGACTACAGATACCAGGAGTATCTGGCAAGTGCAAGCACCCGTGCGCTGCAAGCGACGGGAGGGACGATCCTGAACCAACAGCAGTTTGATCAGAGCGCCTCGTCCCAAGTCCGCAATGCCTGAAGAGTGAGATGTCGGACAACATGACAGCAAAGTCTGCACTGCATATGCTTGTTCGTCCTTTGTGATGCATGCGGCCAGTTGATCTCAGGAATGATTCCGTGGCAAATCAACCACTTTCACCCCATCAGAGCTCAGCTGGAGCAGGGTGTGCGATTTCTTCACCTGAAGATCTGCAACTTCAACCTGCCAGGTTCCATCCTTAATGCATTCACATTCCCTTTTGCATATGATAAAGCACCAGAGGCACGTGTGTCTGTATATCTATATGAATATGAATATGCATCATATATGTATATACGTATACACCTTTCTTCACCATTGACATGTAAGTCACGCACTGGAGCCCCCTCACAATGCGTGCGGGTCCACTTGATCCGTGCTGAAGGCTGAGATTCTGATACTTAGACATTCCAGAGCACAAGTTTGGTGGTATGCGATGCTTCATGCTTGTGATTTGGGTGCCCGTGCCAAATGTCCAAGAGGCAGGCTGCACAACAAGAACTAGTACCAACAGATGCGCTTTTTGGACTCGCCGTATGGAACCCGCGCTAGAACAGCATGAGCGCATGCTGTCGCTAAAAGCATGCTTTGGGCTGCAGCAACAGTGGATAGTGCGTGTTCTTTTGGCATGCGGGCTGTGCTTGCTGTGCAAGTGAGTTTGAGTGATGAGGGCATGTGTTGCCCCAGGCTCGATGGATTTGGCTGCTGTGCGTTTTCAACATAGAGGATACACGACTCGCGAGACGGTTCCTTGGCAGAAGGACGCATCTTTTTTTCCACGCTGGGGAAGAGCGAGGCATCGAGACGTGAATGCCGTTCTCTTCTCTGGGGCTTCAGCCGAATGAGCATTCATCCGCCTCGAATTCGGGTCTTGGCCTCCAGGTTGCGTCAACCCTCGAAGAGCTCAAAGCCTTTCTTCGTGACCGTCCGAGAGAGCTGGCCGCTGGGTTGCCAGGTCTTGCCCAGCGCCGCCGCAAAGGGGGTTTGGGGATGGTGACCACATGCTGTTCCCGCATTCCTTGCGAAACAATGGAACTTGGCAAGAAACAGCCTTACAAGAAAACTGATCAGGGGTTGACAAATAAAAATACGCCTCTTGTTCAGAAAATCCAGACTTTGATTTCACTGTTGTGGCTCCAGACTCATTGCTCGTCAAGCTGACAGAGCCTTTCATTGTTCCCACATTGCCAAGAACAACTGATTGAGGATCTTCAACAACTGGTGTCTAATGAGAATGAACATGTTGCAGAAGGGCAAGTTGACCAGTATACTACTGCGTACATTGCGTGCCGTTTGCTTTATGCCAGGCTCGGACTCTTCCGAGAGCCGTCTCAGTTAATGCTGAGCTCTTTTGGCACGCGATGATTAACTCTAGACATGCCATTCATAGTGCCTCATAGCGCTCTCTTTCGAATTTCCATTGATAAAGGAAGATCGCCTGAAGCAATCCACCCAGGTGGTGCTGGGTTTCAACAACCTGCACAACAATGCGTCCAAGGTCTTCCCCCCCAGCGACGCGCTGGCACTGGCTGAAGCTTTGGAGCTGGCCATAGGCCGCGCGCAAGCGCAAGGGGCCGCCTCAAGTCACGTGTTTGAAAAGTGAAGATGGCCATGGTTCAAAACCAATGGTACCATTTTGGGGTAGGTGCACCACCCATTTTAGTCTATTTTAGTGGGGATTGGGATGTTCACTGGCCCGACGGGTATTCACTGTCCGAACTCAGAAGGCGCGCAATCTGATGGACTCAATGAGGTAGGGCACATGCTCACAAAAGCGACAGGCAGGTCTGTGAGACGGACGAATTTAACATCACCACGGCTCCCTCATGAGCAGGGTCTTGAAGATGTTCCAAAGAGATGACTGGTCCAAGTTTGATCCCTCCTGATTGCGTGGCGTTTGTTTGATTGTCGCAGGCCAACCAATGCTGATCAGCAAGCAGGATCTCTTCACCAAAAGCATTGGAGACTTGGTGGCCGCTGGGAAGCGTGTTGCAGCACCCTGACAGACACGGGGTCCGAAAGTTTGGGAGGGCAGTGATGTTTGGCGGGTTGCTAGTCTTTTGTTGGTTTCAAAGGTTCAGCGGCGCCCAAACACTTTGTTGCACATGGAAACTAATGAAACCTCAATGTGTTTGATCAGTGCGCGAGTCTGACGTTCAGGGAAACTTCAGGTGTTCCTGCCCGCATCCTCAGAGTTCACCATCTCCAGCGACTGGCTCGCAGAGAACTGGTCCCCAGACATGACCTCAGGGAACTTAGCAGATGCGAGTGCCTGGTTGGTCTCTGACTGGATGACGGCCCCAAGCGGGCGGTTCTATGTGATGCAGGCCAACCCCAACAATGCAGAGGCGAAGATGTACGAGAGCATCAACTCTGGGAAGGGCTCCCAGTTCCTTGGCATGTGTGTCGTATGTGTCTGACGAACTGTTTTTTCTGGGTGTGCAGCCCTGAGTCCGAACAACTGGATTCCTATCGATCCATCCCCGCTTCTTGCTTGGGAGTCCAGGAGCAACTGGTTTTAATGGTGTTTGCATGGCATGTCGTGGCATGGCTCATGTTTGCAAGTCTGTGTAGCGTTTCTTGTCTCTATGATGCATCCGCTTGCCTGCATCGTCACTTTTTTATATATGTTATTTTTTATCCGCACGTATGTTGTCGAGCCTGTGTGTCGTTCTGTTTGCCTTTGAGACGTTGTTCTCTGATGCTCTGTTGCTTTATTTAGAAGCAGGGAAAGTGGCATGGCCAGTGGTAGGTTTGGGCTCTAGTGTCAACGGTCCGCTCTAATCAGGCTGCATCGGCGTCAGGCTGACCTCTTTGCACATGCGGCGATGAGGGGTTCCACTCAAAAAAGGGGCTTGTTTGATCCAAAGGGAAGGCCCAGAAGGTGGTGTGCCTTCCCGAAATGCTGACGATGATGATGACAAGGATGATGACGCGATAGTCCCCAGGAAGATGGAAAGAAGGGGGCAGAAACCTGAAGGTAAGCCTTTCACACGCGGAAGCCCCTTCGGCATTGTGTCAGATGTACTTTGGACATTCGCATGGCAGCTTTCTTTTCGAGACAAACCACTTTGCGGGGGGCGAGGGGGAATCCTATGACTCTTCGCAGCCAGTTTGCTTTGTCAACGCCTCTAGGCCATTTGGAGCAGTTTCCGCGTAGCAACCATGGCATTGCGTTTCTGATGAGGTTCCAAGCCGGGGAGTTGGCTGAAATTTTCAGCCCTCCATCGGTTTCAGGTCCAACCTGAACTTCCTGGAGCCATTCCTGGCAGATCTCTACCCCCTGGTGCTGCACGCCAGCGCGCGGGGAAACCCGCTCCGCAGGCCGCTCAACGCGGTGAGCAGCGACTTCCTGGCCATCAGCCGAGTCTACCCCTTGGCGCTGACTCTCAACCGTCTTGATGAGGCGGGGATCAGGGTGGATCTGGTAGATCCTGGAAACGTTCAACTGATCAAACAGCAGTGCTACGCTTCAGCTTTGCCAGATTGAAGTGAGCTTCATTTGGGGGATGAATGATTTACCTACAGCCGAGGCTTTTTTTCTTCTTTTGCCACATGTTTGGCATTTGAAGCTTTTTGTGTTGGCAGCATTGGGTTTCTTGCAGCTTTTGAACCATGGTTTTCTACCCAGCGCCCCCCGACCCTCTAAGCCAACCCAAATCCGACCCTAATCCTATCCCTAATCCAAGCTAAGGCGAGGGAGAACCCCCCTCAGCCCCCCCCCCACCCACACACACACACACACACCCACCCCCACCCCCACCCCCACCCCCACCCCTCACACCCACACCCACACCCACACCCACACCGGCAACCCACCACACATCCCACACCCAGACCCAAACCGACCCAAACTGGGCCACGATGTAAGAAATCAAAGCAAACTGCGAGACAGATCCGTGCATAAAACTGATGCCAGCGTCCTCAAAACGTCAAAAAGAGGGAGTCCCCGCAAATCCCGAAAACCTGAACATTCCCGTCCAGCGCTTTGCGCATCCACACAGGCAGAGGGTCGCGCGAGGTCGTGAAACAGTAGCATGTCCCAGTCATTGAAGATCGCCGCGCAGAATCTGGGAGAAAGTAGCATTTTTGCAAACTGTGGTCGGCCAGTCGCGCAGTCCTCGGTCTCTCCGTGACATCTTTGAGCAATCTCTTTGAGCAATTTTTCGGAGAAATCTCTTTGCGCAGTCTCTCGTGCGATCGCTTGGTGATATCTCACTGTCTCGGATCTCTCGGTAAAAGCCGGCAGCCTCTTCTTGCGCAATATCTCTCATGCGATTTTGCTGGAAGAGTCCTTTGCCGTGCTTTACAAGTCCCGAATTTAAGTGTCCCGCTTGTTACCAACCGCAGGCACGGGTTGGCTTGGATGGGTGGCTGTGTGTGTGTGTGGAGGAGGATGAGCTCAGCAACCCTGGGTGTTGCCATGACTCCCATCTGCCTCCGAAACCACCAGCAATCAAACCACCAGAAACCACCAAGACTCAGACAAAGCTGAGGCAGGCTGGTGGTGGCTGCGCATAGTGATGGCGAGTCTCTGCCTGCTGCTTTGCATTTGCTGCTACCTGCATTGCAGGAAAAGCGAGCGAGAGGATGTGTGAAAAAGCAAGCGCGGCGGCCTGCTTGCACTGGGCATGGTCCCTGCCTTCTTTCTCTTCCCTGGCTACTCTATTTGGATGTGATTACTTTGTGCGTGTTTGTATTTGCTTGTTTGCACACTCTTCTTTTTCTGGTTGTTTTCTGAGTTTGCCATTTGTGCAAGCACTTTGCAGGGCTGGTATTGAATCAAGGTCCATGAACCTTCACACTGTCACAGAAGCCATCGGAAACCGTGGCACATTGAGCTCGTTACCTGCAGAACAGCCGAGTTGGTTCCTTTCAGCCGAGTCGGTGCATCTCCTTAGATACAAGGAGTTGGTGACAGATGTCCCTCTTTGGTTCAACCGAGGCCTCCTGCCAGCCTAGCGCGGGGGCACAGAAAAGGACCGGACCATGAGAAGCCTTTCTAATGTCCACTGATTTCGATGGAGTGCAACAGGAGACATACAGTTTTACATGGGACGTCTTGAAGCTGACATGTAGCAAGCTCAGATTTTGCGAAGGCAGACTCCAGACATTTCCCAGACGGGAGTGCTTGCAAGCAGGGGCACTCCTCGATGAAATGAAACAGGTTCAGGAGCTGACCAGAGTGACGACAAATCGGTTGATTGCCTCTTTCCCAGTTTCACACTGACAAATCCCAGACAAGCTCACATACAATCATCGGCTATAGACACCTATCCGTCTTGGTTTCTGCTGCTTTTGTGGGCAACTATACTGATCGAAGGGGCAGCTGCTTTCATGTCTTGCTAAAGGCATCGGGCTCCCTCCAGATCGCAGCCTTAGTTGCCTTTGGCTTTCTGGTTGTTCAGGTCCACCTCTGCTGTTCTGGGAGACACGGGTCACATTGCACGGCTCAGGTCAGCGGCGGCTTGAGACGGCTCCGCCAGACCATTGGTGCCTAAGGGCAGTTGGCAACAAACAAACCTCCAACTGCATGGAGCACCAACGCCCCCCGTGTTTGCCATGTGCGTTTGTAATTAAGTTGGTTGCTTGGTGTTGCTCGTTAGGTTTGTTGCCCTGTTCCTGGTGAGCGGTTTCACCCATCAGACCATTACGCACAGAATGCGAGGCAAATCACGAAAGATGTGCAGAGCTATTGGCAAAAATTCGAGCCTTGTTCCTTGGCTCAGAGAGAGCCAGGACAAACAGTCAAACCTACGAGGCTGTCAACAGCAATACGGAAATTCGACAGTTTGCATGACCTCCTAGGCAGGCGAAGCAGGTTTGGTTTTACTGCTAGTGGAGGTCTTTGAACAACCCGCAATCAGACCCACTTCAGAAAGGTTGTTGGATGTTGGTCGGAAGCACTGCTGCTTGCACAAACGAAGGTCTCAGGACCCGCCCGGAGGTGGGGGTTTTGAACTAGTGTTCAAGCAAGGGTTCAGAGGGTCGTTTGATCAAGTTTGACAACTTGATGTCCTGCTTTCTTCTGGTTCAGCTTTCAGCTTGTGCAACACCTCGATCGAAGCGGTTGGCCGTTCTGGCTCTGGCACAGACGGAGGGGACTGACGAGTTTTGATAGGCAGGTTGCTTGCAGCTGGTTCTGCGCGTGTGGATGCGTGAACTCAGCTACTCCACACCACCACACCAAAGCACCCACACGTGGGGAAGGCTCCATAAGTCCATGAGTGCTGAGTGTTGGAGCAACTAGCTGTTTACGATGAACTGCTTGCAACCGCTGCTCCTTCTGATGATTTATTAATGACGCATCGGATGTATTTCTGGGGCCACGATCCACGTGTGTCGGGGGTTTCTTGGATCCCCTAGTAGTGGCTCGCTTGCCGTTCAGGAGACCTCACATGGCGCTGTCGGCAGCCTTCTTAGTTGCACGTTCCGCTATCGCTCGGGTTGATACCTTGCTATGAAGTTAGATAGGGACCCCCTGAAAAGTGGCTGGTGGACAGAAATCGCCACCTAAATGATGTCCAGAGGCTCCCCAATCAAGATACATACCCACTTTGTACTTTGTGAGCACATGCAAAGGCGTCAACGAGTTTAGCCCATGGCGACGTCCCTCAAGCCGGATCATTTGAACTCAGCCCCCGTTTCCTGGATGCTGACAAGGCGCGTTTCGAGGAAATCGGGAGCGCCTGCTCAGTTTCGGGCAGTTCTGGGATCTCCGCATTTCTGCTACGCATCGCCGACAAGTAACGAGGCACCAGCCTTTGTGGCTCCCGGGGCAGTGCGCCCTGTGGTTGGCGTCTCAGGGCTCGGGGCAGGTTGGCAGCGCTCAGCAGCGCTCTCTTTGGCTTGTGTCCAGCTGTGGATGGAGCAAATTCCACTAGTTGGGATGAATGAGATCCTATAAATACTGGGGTAAACCACCTGGGGCGAACTGGATTTCGTCCATCCACAGTTAGCCTTAGACCAGAATCCATCGAAGGTTTGATGGTGCCTGGTGGCCTTTGGCTTTTGAAATCACGGGCTTGCAGCTTCAGGTTCGCCAGCTTCGATGGGATGCTGGGATTAAGCTCATTGAGTTTCACGGTGTTGTCGAAGCTTTTTCCTTGCGCGTTTTCATGCAGGCCAGCAGGCCGGCTATATAAATAAATAAATAAATAAATATATATATATATAACAGAAGTTCTCACTTCACAGTGCCATGGAGGATCCGATGGTGCAATTTGTGCCAGCGAAGTCTGGGTATCGTGCTCTTGTTAGAAACATGGAGCCGGATCAAGACTGCGGCCAAGGTGGCACCGGAGCGAGCTGCACGGGCCGAAGCCCCAGGGTCACTGCCACTCTGGGTGTCAATCCGAAATTGATGCACTCTGCGAGAGTCCATATGCGAATTTACCGGTTGGCCCATCTTCCCATGCTAAGAGCCTTTTTGTCAATTGGCAATTGGTTCTTGACGCGTGAACAGACATGCCGGTTTGTCACTTTCCCTTATTGAGCTGATGTTGCTGCTGCGATATCGTTCATCACTCGCCTTTGCTTGAGGTCAAGGCCTCGCCAGTTGATGGCAGCCAAGCACCGTTGAAGGCAGCACTCGCCTTAGCTTTGGAGACGGCGGATGAAAGCTGGAAGGCGCAAGGGCAGATGGTTCCGACACGAGCAACTGCCCAAAATACCGCTTTCGAACGCCGTTCAGCATTTCGGAACAGTTTTTCGTCCAATTTGGAGGCAACCCCTAGATTGTGCGAGTGTTTTTTTTTGTGTGTGTGTGTGTGGCTCGCAAGTGCCGCCAGTGTTTTCCTCGCCCGTTGTGATTCCTAAGTGGATCTCGTTTGGGACCAGCGCCGGCGGGTTCCTTTTGACGCCTTTTTGTCAAATTGACACCTGCCATGTTGCGGTCTTGGGGCCCCTGGCGGCTGAAAGCCCTGAAAAAATATAGGCGTTTGCCTTGAGGTCGCTGCCGGGTCTCTTGGCCTTGCGCTGGGCCTGAGCCCAAGAGGGTTCTTTGAAGCTTCGCGATGCTCGGGGGTCAAACACTGAGAGAAGGAAGTGAAGGAATGGATCTGCCTTTGGACACATGGGAGTTGAATTGGATTCCCCCCGTTCCCTCAGACTGTAGGCGGCTGCAACCTCGCTGTGGAAGAAAGCGAAGGGTCAAGGGAACACTCGCCATTGGACATTTTCATGTTTGCTGACCCATGGCAGTCCTGCTGTGAGGAGTCATCAAGTCCAAGAAAGCCCAAATTGTCGAATGTGGCTTGCTTGAAAGACATTTGATCGGCCAGCCGGTGTTAGGCCGTTTCCCCGCTGCCTGAGGCGCCGCATCCCGAGGGAGCAGAACGAGGGCGGGGCGAAAGGCCGGCCGCAAAAAGGGCGAATGCAGGATCAGAAGGGAGTGGGCTTCCACCTCGGGCAATTCACAGGAATCTGCCAGAAGAGCAGAATGGATTCCGGTTTGGATACCGAGTTTCTTGCAACCTTGGCATCAGGAAGCCAGGATAGTGTGACCGTTGCTGAGTTGACCAAGCCCTGTTTTTTGAGGAGCCAGTTGTTTTCGTCATTATAAGGGTATTGCTTATGCTGACTGCAGAGTCAAGGCACGTGGCCCATGTCTGTTCTCCGCAGCTTTAGCAGGGCGTCAATGTGTCAAAGATATGACCATGCTATTTTGCGCGTTCAGCGGAAGCGGCCAATAGTTGAAGTCTCGAATGAACTCTCGGCCGACTCCTCGACTGAAAATTCAAGAATACATGTCTGTCGGCCGGGCACCTCAGAAGACTCGCGTTGCCAGGGTGTTCGCTTTGTCTCCACGCGCCAAGCAATGCCTGCAGGCAGGGAGGCTGTCAGGAATGCGAGATGGGCGCAGCCGCTCCCTTCTGCAAGTCTTCAGAGGTTTAAACTGTCATTGAAGGCAAGCCACGCAGCCATTCTACTGTGGTCCCTCTTTGGTAATTATCATATGACAAAGTCATGCAAGTCTCGGAGTATCCCAAATGAAAGTGTGTGTGTGTGTGCAGGGGCTTGCGCTGGTGCGAGTGTGTGGAGACGGCAAATGACCATAGGCAAGTTGAATCAAGTTGAGATGCGGATCGCCCAAAACTGCAGCCAGCTGAAGATCTAATGAGCTTTGGAGGACGTCACAACATCTGCGCCGACTGAAGATGCTTCTGCGTGCTTGCCATTGATTGTGTCAAAAGCGTCATGCCGGTTCATTTATTTTGACACGTTCCATCTGCCGGCTGGAAACAGACACATGAGCTGATTTACTTGGGGTGTTTACCAAAAAAAGGCGAGGGACCCCTCCATTTGGTTGTTTGCCAGTGTTTCGCTTCCAACACAAACCAAAAAGGCCACCAAAGGCAACAAACATATCAAGCACCCAAGAAGTGATGAAGGTTGACAGCTGACAGGCGTCTACTGCGAGGCCGCAGAAAAGTGCTTGCGTCGAAAGACGCGCACCGCATTGGGGCCCAGCCGGCAAAGCCAATTTTGTTCGGCGACCTGCCCCCTTCAGCTAGCTAAACCCAAATTAGACACCTCAGGCTCTTCGCAGGTCCCAGGAGTCCCAGTCTGGAGGGGAGGGCTGTTTCTTTTCTTGCTGATAGATCAAAACAAAACCTTGTTGGGGACTTGCTACTGGAATTTAGAATAACTGGGCCAAGGTCTACGTGGGGGAAGTGCCGGTGGGCTCCGAGCACCCCATTGCCACCCAGACCATGCTCCTCGCCAGAATTTGCACCTTCTGAAAGCTGCGGCCAAGAAGTGTCGGTTCAGAGAGAAGCCATGCTGTCTTCAGTTCTTGGCTCGCCAAGGACAACAACGCTCACCAGTGACGTCGATGCTACCGTTGCACAGGCGCAGATGCCAGATGAAAGTGGTGTTGCATGCTACGTGCCATCGGTTACTCTGTGAAGCTATAAAGTGGCTTGGAGAATTCCTTCCGCTGCTCAGGTCAAGAAGTGTGCTGATATGGGCATCGATATTGCTGTTGCCTCGGTTTGGTCAGGGCTGGGAAGTGAGATGCTGCTGGAACATGGGACGGGCGTTTTTGAAGATTGACAATGATTGACATGCTCCAACATCAGAAAACGAGTGCGGCAGAATTGCAAAGCTTAGACAATCTTCTTCATGCCTTTTGTACACCTGCCGGTGAAGCTGGTCATGCCATTGACCACGTGAAATCCGTGGTGGTTGTCTCTTTTTGCCCCGAGGTTCGAGTCACCGTGCAGGGCATGCAGCGAGCTCAGTGTGGGTTGTGCCCGTTGTGCTAGATCCATAGCCTGTTTGGCGGGCCTTGGTGGGGCGGCCAGACGTGGATGGTGTAAGAATAACCATACAGGGCCTGGCCTGGACGAGATGCGTTTGCACAAGTGCATGCCCCTGCTTCCTAAATTCAAGCCCAGTCAAGGAAGGAAGCAAAAGCCTGCGAGCACATCAAGAACAAGCTGCTGGAGGATGGTCATGCCGGCCTGGTTGCAGGATGTCAACCCAATTCTCTTGGGCTGGCGCACAGCTTGCTGTGAGCTTGTGTATAGTGAAGAAGGTTGTGTAAAACTCTGTATATCACCCTTCTTGCCGTTTGGCGGAATCCACAAGGGCATCGACCAGTTGCAGAGGTTCCTATTTGACACATTCCCTCGGGGATGGTGAGGCCTATTGGATCCAGTCAAACCCTCAATCACTGCCAGGCTACAAGACTCCGATTGTGGCAGACATCCATTTCACGCCGAAGGTTGCATTGGTATGTGCAGATTTTGTGGACAAGGCCAGCACTGGACTGCAACTTGCAAGAGGGTGTCTCCCGGGACCCCTCCAGGTGGTTTCTTTTTGGTTTCCCTTTTATATAACACCCATCCAAAAAAGAGCCCCCCTTTGCAGAATCAGTCTATTTGGGCACAGCTTGCTGCCGAGTTGCAGCTTCCAAAGTTGCTTTTACGTTGGACATGGGAGCCGGCGCAGGTCCGGGTCAACCCTGGGAATTTCACGGAAGGCGGGGTTAGATTGAAGTGCTGCGATCTACCTTTCAAACAATGGTCTTTTCCGCTGCATGTGTTCTGGTACGATTCAAGAGAAAGGACCCCGCTGGATGGCTCGCCAATGTTGAAGGTTGCTTTGCACAGCTCTATGTTTGAGAACAACTTAGACGGCAAATCATCTGCCAGACCTGAGTATGACACCTTTTTTGGTTCATCCTAAAGTCACACTGAGGCCGTAAATCCTTCGACACCATTGATGAGCTGTCAGAGGAGGACGACAAATTGGCATCCGCCACATAGCCAGTCGCCATTCATAGAGCCAGCCGTTTTCGGGCGCCGACATGCGACCTGACTTGCGGGTTGAATAATGCAGGTTGAACCATTGGACCCTTTCCCCTTCGACGGACATCTTTCAGCAGACCACTAGTTAGTGGTGCCTTTTCTCAAAAATCATATGGCTGTGGGTCAAAATTATACAATGAGCTAGGGTTACGCAGGTTTTAGTCTTTGGTTCCACTTACAAAGGTGCCATTTTGCTACATTTGAGAGCGGTGGGCGCCCCATGGGTCAGGACGTGAATGAAGCCAGGGAGGCCATTGAAGAAGCGCTGACGCCTTTGGCCCGGTGCCAAAGCGGCGAGCGACTCGCGAGCGAGTGGTGGCTTGTTGACAGTCCCTGACCTTGTGCTTCAAGGGGTATGTGTGCAAATCAGGCACCCTCCAACTGGCATCCCTATGAAAACCATGGTGTTTTTGTACACGGCCGAACGAGTGCAACAAGGAGACTGCCTGTTGTAAGTCTTGATGGCCTCCAGACTGAAAGTGACAGTGTTGATGTGAAGCTTTTCCAGTTGTTGACTATATGTGTAAGCCTTCAGGCTGGTTGTACTTTGGCTGCTTCTCTAAAATACTTCTCCGCATGTCAGCTATGCGGATGGGTCAATATAGCACGGTTTAGATGGGAGAGGCTTTGTCGATTTTGTTTTGTTTTCTCGAGGTTTGGGTCACATGTCCTTTTCCAGAGTACATGAGAATGGTGTACTGATGCGTGTTGTTCTGAGTTTTTCAGGTATTTCGCAAACGCAGGCCCCATGGCGGGCCCTTCTGCTTTGACACGTGCACCTTCTGCTTGCATATGTCGCGCTGACTTCCAGTTGCGAAAGCAAGGTCTTGAAGCTGAAGGAGCAGAACAAGTCCATGCGGATCGGCCAGGGCAGAGAGATGCAGAGCAAGAGATGGGGGAGGTGTTTCGTGTGCGCGAGGTGCTTGTGAGTACTTAGCGTGTTCGTGGTTGCAGTTACCCATCCGGTTACTCTGGTACTGGTTGTAGTCCTTGTAGTCGTGTTGGTCGTTTGCTTTTGCCCTGCGGTCGCGGTGTCCACGACTAGTAGTGGTCGGTGATAGTGGTGATGGTGATGTTAGCAGCCGCAGCAGTAGCAGCAACAGTAGCAAAAAAGAAAACGTAGTAGGTCTGGAGATAGCAGTAGTAGCGGTAGCAGCAGAAGCAACTAGTAGTAGGGTCGTTGATTGTGGTTGTGGTGGTGGCTGTTGTTGCCCCATGATTGTTTATCGTTGGTGGCAGCGTGGCTGTCGTGTTTGCTAGTCTCACTTGGGTCTTGAAACAGAGCCTTGGGCCTGGGAGCCTGCAGGTGTGAACCACGGCTCCCTCTCGGAGCGAATCCTCTTTCAGTACGGAGATTCGCCGGGTGCTCGAGCACCAGTTGGGAAATCCAAGCTGTCTAGATCTGCAGTCGATCGGTTCAGGATCACGCGGATTGATGCTCGAAAGTTTGAAAGGTCTAGATGGGGCCTGACATGGGACGGCTTAGGCCTGAAGGCATGGTGGCCTCCGCCATTGAGTTCGGAGAGGTGTGCCGGAAGAACGACTTCCACAACTTCATTTTTAGCCTTTGCCCAAGGCGGTGGCTCGAGAGTGCCAGGCTGAGGAGGGGCAGGAAGCTCAAACTTCAAACCACCCGCCTCCACGCAGGCTTTGCGTGAGCAGTTAAGCACCTTCAAACTCGTAGGCGCCGCATAGACCTCTGCATTTGGCGCCGGTGTCGCCAGCTCTTGCAGATGTGGATCTTTTTCTGAAACATGTAACAATGTACACAAAGCTGACTGAATGCCAGCGTCACAGACATGGCTGTGTGTCGTAGTTTGAGGCCCTTTTGACATTAGTTTCAGAGGGGCGAAGATGAATTTCCACGTCTGGAGAGTGTCCGATTTGATTTTGGCCACGCTCGTGGCTTTGCCCAAGAGCTTGAGGCATGAAGTCCTCCAACCCACAGGTGATGGCTGGGGGCCCAGCCGGCGATGACAGCAATCCACCAAGTGAACACGTTCGAAAAATAATAATAAAATAATGTAAAATAAATCGTAGCTGCCTCTTTGTAGGTGACTACAAGCCTGCACTAGTTCAACCAAAAGCTTCGCAGTTTTGAGACCCGGGACACGCCAAATGAAGTTAGTGTGCACAGCGTTAGAAAGACGGTTCTAGTTTGGCAATTCCAGGTAGCTATGCGAGAACCAGGGAACCCGTTGGATTTGCGCCGTCTACGGTCTGGACTCCGCACACCAAGCCTCAGATCATTTGTGTTTGCCATGAGCTGTCACAAGGACTCGGACGAGGTGAGTTATTATGGCAATGGACACGTATTGGAGGGTCACCCAGGTATGTGCGTTAATTGCAGTCTTAGAATCATCCAGGGTGTCAGGAGTGACTAGCAGGTGAACGCGTACCGGCAGCTTGCCCGGGAGATGTACAAGCTGGGCTGGGACAGGGCCTGAGCCGAACTTGAAACCAAACCGAGAGCGTCTCGCCGGGTTGCCTTGTGAACCCTCTTCTATGTGCGCCTTAGAAGTGTCAAGCAAGCCCTTCTCTAAAGGCGGGGTGTCGAAATTTCCTGCGCAACCTCAATGAATACCAGCCCCAAACCACCAATAGTGCAGTGAGCCCGCACGCTCTGGGGAAACCTGGAGAGGGGCTGCACATAAAGAACGGGGGCGATCCAATTTCCCGATCCGGTGAGGACTACCCCTTGCACCTGGGGGTCACAGAAGCGGGCGGCGGTGCTGATGGCCCGAGCCTGGGAGCGAGGGCTTCACGTCGGATGCTTGAGGTCTTGGACTTGGGAGTCTGGGAGTCTGGGATCAGGCACATGCCAAGCCTGCATCCTTTGAGCCAAATATATGTTGGGCCAGCGCATGAGATTTTGCATGAGAAGCACCGCCTGTTCGGGGAAGCTCACAGTTTTTGTGGGCTTGGCGTTTTTGCGTGTTGATCAGATGTGAACTTTTAAGCGAGTAGCTGATTGGCTTTCTGTTGCTGCCTTGCTTCACTTTGCGGAGGGGTTGTCTCCCTGACGGCCTTCGTTGTCACCAGCCATAGGCCGCATCAAGTCGGCGGTGGGCATCGGGGCTCTGCTGCAAGACGGTCTGGGTGCAGCGCTTAGGGTGCTCTTCATGGCTTCTTCTTGTTGATTAGGTGAGGGCAAAGTCCGCAACCGAGCCACGTTGGAGGTCAATATTGGGCTTCTTCCAAGCTGTGCGCATGTATGGCGAAGCTGGGCGAATGGCTACCTGATTGGCTGTTTGCTTGCCCGTAATGCGTGTGCCCCTTTTTGTGGAGAAAAGGCTTCTCGTGATTCAAGAGGAGATTCTTTGCCGGTCTCTCTGCCGGCGTGTTTCTGTTTCGTTCAGATGGTTTGGCGGTTGAGGGTTTGGCCCAGGAACAGTTATTCAGATGTTGCACATTCCCGGCTGTCGTTTCACCACCCAAATTTTAGTGCTCATCCCAGCCAGGCTTGGGACACTTCCACAGACTCAAATGGGTTAAATGGAGCACGGGTCCCAGATTTGTCAGGTGACACCATCCGGGTGAGCCTCACAGAGGACCCCGAGTTTGAGGCGAAGCCGTGCATCGCCCTGCGAGGCCCGAAGGGAGTGGAGCAAAGGAGCCGATGAGTGAAAAGCGGTGGGTTCCCCCTTTTGCCCCGCTTTGTAATAAAAACGCCCCTTTGAAGGGACCAGTAAAGCAAGACGCGCCTTGATTGAGTTCGGCGCTGACAACTATTGAGAATCCACCAGATAGTTTGGAAAGGCAAAACTGTACATGCCATGTTTGCGTTGACATCATTCTTGCGAACGCGCAAGCGAGTGGAACTGAGGGACACCGGATCTTTTTTCAGGCCTCGTGTCTGGGCTGGCTTCTCCACGGCTTCCCTTAAGGGTACTGGTTGTGTCGCAAATTGGTGAGCGCTTGACAGCAGGCTGCTCATTTCGGCGACTTGCCATCCAGTTGCCTTTCGTATACCGCATGAATCAAGAGAAGAGTGGAAAACTGACATGGGTATGGGTCAAACTTAAACCACCAGGGGACAGGTTTTAGTCCATGTTTCCATTTACCAGCGTTCCAATTGGTTCCATTCTGGGTAACGATTTTTGACCCACAGCTACATCCCATTCCACAAATTCCCAAGTTCCCACCGCCCCTTTGCTAGGTGTCGCAGAGAGGTCTTTGGGCCAGGCTGGGCCGGACCCTTCGCGCTGAAAAGATGCTGGTATGCAGGGGGTGAATTGGAATGACCCAAACCCCATGTCTCAAACAGCTGGTTCGGTCATTCCCATGTTCCCCATGATCTCAGTTGAAGTCGACCTTTTAACCTTTGGTTTCCCCAAATCGATCCATTTTTAGTGACATCGAAAGGTTAACCATTTTTTGTTGGGTCCTTTGGGCAACTGAGTGTAGTGTCGCTGTTGTTGCTCTTGTTGCTGTGGTTTGGTGCCTGGCATCTTGTTGTCCTTCCCATCTCCCATCGCACCCGGAGCCGCACGTTTTTTCGCGTGGGACGAGGGAGTGGAGCCCTTCGAAGAGCACACGAAGCGGCGCGAGGGCGTCTTCTCACGGCGGGAGCCGGGAGCCCAAGCGCCCAAGCGCGGCCAATGTCTCATGTCAGGTGTTCAAGTGTTTTTCTTAGCTGTGCAGAAGCGAGAGCACTTGCCAACTAGAAGCCGACAATTCAAGCCAGTCCAGTTTCAGAGCTATACCTCACGGCCGCATTCTGGGTGTCGACTCTTGCGCGGCAGTTGCGACTTTCCTCTCGACATCCCTCTGAACGTGGATGGCTCCGTTCTGACGTCAATGACCGCTTGGGACCCAGCTACAGGCTGCCGGCTGTTGGAGGAGTTGAAATGAGAATGAGTTGGCCGTGTGTTTCTTTGTGTCTTTGGTCATTGAACACTTTCAATGCCTCCCACAGTTCAACAAACAGTCGAATCGTAAAAGGGCCCCAAGCCCTCTTGCATGCCCCAAAACACCAGATGCAATGCTTCGATCCCTTTGGAAAACAAAAGGGCTGAAGACTAGGAAAGGAAAGGACTGAAGCAGCATAGCAGCTCCGGTCCCTTCCAAGCTCCCCTACTGCACGTGTGTCCGGCGCTTCACGGGACGCAGCAAGAGTCAAAACGCGTCTTGTTCACAGTTGACTCGACTCAAGAAACACCCTGCTCCCTCTTTCCTACCCCTAGCCCATCTACTAACGTTCCCAGCAGAGTACAGGGGAGCACGAAAACTCGCTTGCGCGTATCAAAAGGTGCCTCTGGATCCAGTTTATGAACGGCACCATACCCCCCTTGCACCTCGCATCCAAATTTGGTCTGTGTTTCGCGGGTGAGGGATTTTGTCCGAGGTCAAGGAGCTTGCAGGCCTCGACACCGCTGCTCTTTGCGACCGCCTGGGCCTTCGGCCGAAACCTCAGCCGCGGGAAATGCGACGTTGAGGTGAGCAGGGTACCTGAGGGAGAAACACCTCCCGCGAGCTCTTTTTTTTGCACTATAAATGGTATAGTTGTTCGGCGGAGCCATCTCAGAGGAGGCAATTCAGTTCAGTCCTTTGATTTGTTAGATTGATGCTTGCGATGGTTGAGACCTGTTCATACACAGATTGGAGGACACTGTTTTGTTGTATGGCCTTCGAACACAGAAGAATCTGAAGAAGCGGCAACATACAGGAATTGGATGGTACAAGGAACTGGATGGCCAAGAGCATCACCTTTGCTTCAACACCTGGAAGCTGCCTGCATTCTTATCAGAGTCCATACTTGCACCATGCCGTTTGCATCATCAATGCGAGCTTTTTTTTCGCTTCAATGCTCATGTCCGTGCGCTGATTGAGTCTTCGAGCTGATGGCGACGTGCAGAAGGACTGGAAGAGCGTGGATGTGGTGGTCCGGCACCTCAACTGGGGTGACAGACAGGACATGGATGGGGGAGATGTTTGGAACCATGGGCGAAGATTTGAGAAGTGATGAGCGGCCTGTACCGAAAGGACATGGTCCGGATGTCATGGCTATCCGGGTGAAACGTCCTATTCTGCATGGCAGGGGGCCAGCAGACACTAGAGCCCGTTGCACCCCAGCGCCCGGCAATTGAAGGACCTCGCTTTTGCGACTTCGTCCCCACAGAACTCAACTGGCCTTCCCTGGGCCCTGCTTGCTTCACCCAGATTGATATACGTCACTGAGTGGTCGAAGTATCCATCTCTGACCTGCGCAAGCAAGCCTAGATAAATAGAAGGGCCTCTATCGTGAGACCCCGAGATGCAGATCCAAGGCATGAGGTGATCGACTTCCCTAGGTCTCTTCAACGCCAACAGTAGCAAAAGTAGAATATCTCCGGAGAGGCGGCGTCTCAAGCACCAGGTCCTGGATGGCATGGTCACACCCAACGTTGGTGTGAAGCTGAAGACTCTCCTGGATGTGCCTACAGGCGCAAGCGTGCAGTGCATGTCTTTTTTACCGTGGCACGCATGGTTCATTGCAAAAAGCCAGCAAGCCTGCTAGCATGCATTTTTCAGGTTCCACGTTTGTTCCATAAACGATTGCGAGTGACGCCCCGCCGTTTGACTAGAGGCCTCGCAAACGGGATTTGGCATCTCTGTTCAATCCTTCAACCACGGTTGCGGTTCCAGAAACCTGCTTGCTGATTAGTTTGCGGCAACCCATCCTGCAAACAGTGTTTCTTGTCTCCTGTAGCCTGCTTTGGACGCCTTTCCCTCGCCAGGTGTGCTTTGCAAGGCCGGCCCGAACGTCCCCGAGGGTGTTCAGGGCTGAGCTCAGCCCAATTGCACAAGTAGGCAACACACTCACGGAATCCAACGCCTAGGTCGATTTCACTGTGCTCCGTAGCTCCGTGCATGTCAATTTACCGGTTGGCATGATTGACATGGAGTGATGGGAATGCTGAGGCGGCGAAGCGAGCCGAACTGGGGGCTTTTTTGGGAGGGGATGCTACCGTCGCTCCCCACATATCACGCTCCCCACATATTTCCTAGCCGCGCCGAGGCCACAGTCATGATGAGTGCTGAGGATGCGGCCGGAGGCCGGCGGATGATGTTTGGGCTGCTTTTCCTTGAGGGTGTGTACAGTCAACTTGTTTGGAGCCTTTGCCAGATGGACGCAGGCGCCGGTGGTAATGATGTTTTCTGACACCCGCCTTTTGCAAGTTGGGACCAACGACACGAGCAATTTTCTGCTGAGCTGCAAGCAATGATGGACGGCATGATACATGGGAAGGGATTGTTTGATATGTGTAATGATTGGTTTGGTTACAGCGGCCATACTTCATGATCCTTGTGAGGCCATATAATCCAACTAGGGCAGCGAATGGAACGCCTTTCCTCTCATAATTCTTGCTGTGCAAAGGCCAGCTGGAGCTGTCACCAAACACCAGCTTTGCTTTGTTCGATTTGTCCCGACTGGTGGTATGGGGTTGTCGAGCAGAAATCAAGCTGGCGAGCCTAGTGTGTCGCAGGCGATGAGATGCCGGCGGCCCAGAGGTCAACGACACCGCGAGCGGCATAGGTCACTGGCCCCTCCGTGTTCTTGCTGTTGCCCAAGTCTCGACCCAAGGCTTCCCAGTGGAGTGTCGCGTATTTTTCTTGCAAGAGCAGGTTGTGTTGAGGCCTGAGCGCCTGGGCGGCTACGCGCTGCTTTTCACCGGCAAAGAGTCTCAGGAGCGAGATGCACTCAGCCTTGCAATGGATAGCTCCTTGGTATGTGTCTCGTACTGCATCCCTGGTGGCAGGAAAAGATAGTGTTGTCGCTATACCGTTGCATTCATCTAAGATTGATGTTTCAGCATCTACAAACCCATGACACGAGCCAATTTATCGACCTAGGCAACCTCGTGCGATTCCGCACATCGTTTTAGGCAGATTCTCTCCACCCTTGGTGTTATGATTGCTTCCAAGGAGACCATGAAGGCTGCACTGGAGAAGTCCTCGCCAGCTCCTGAAGAGGTAGTCACAAGCGGGGCTTTGGAGCAACAGTGTCCAGATCCTCATGGCGGCTCAGAAGTTTCTTGCAGATGGGCCTGCCAAAAATATGTTACAATAATGCAGGGACATCCTTGTGCTGGTCTTTCAATAGACACGCCACCGGATTTCTGCAATACATGTTATCCATGGGAAGTGGTGCGGAGGATTCTTGTTTTGGAGGGTGCCGTGACCGTAATTTCTGAAGCATTTGATACATGTGTGGCAGTGTGCCTCTCTTGAATGCACAGCATGCCTCTCACTGCACCGTGTACATGACCATCCTTTCCGATCTTGAAGTGCGAGCTACACGCATTCTGCCTGGCCAAAGCAAGCCAACTGAAACGCATCTGCAAGACGAAGGGTACTCCCACCACCCTCCTGAACACACCACACTATGCATTTGACTCATTTGGCACTCCATGTAAGTTTTGACTAAGAAAGCATGTTTACCGAATTCACTGGCGGAGCTCAAGACCTTGTCTGGCTCACCTTGGTGGCATTTGGCCTGCGGCCTCTCCATCATTGACTTGGACTGGGGACTTGTCAAGTGCAGACAAATGCAAAGGCAAACACTCGAGCGCCTGGCCCCAGTGGCCTAGGCCCAGAATGCTGTTGCTGAAGCCGGCCATCAGGGACGGCAGGACCGAGCACCCTGGAAGGCGTCAGACAAGCTGCTTGGCTTGGCATGCATCAGGTGAGGCAAGATCAGCACCTGAGTAGCTGGAGGTTAGCGTGTCATTCCTCACCGAAAGGGAGAAGTTGGCTCTTGTGAGTCCTATGGTTTTAGTATGCCTCAAGTGCCCCTGATGTCAAGGGCATGATTCCCGAATGGCAGGGTACCAACTCCACACGATTGCCTGGATCTTTCTCCCTGTGCGCGAGGACTTTCCTTGCCAGGAGGCGGGCAACACCTCGTCGGATGTGTGGGGCGAGTTACATTGCCGGACTGCGCGCCTGATGATCGTGCAGTCTTGTCATCTTCGCTCTATGTGACCAGATTGCACAACTCTGCATCATTCGGGACGTGTCAAACTAGGCACGTCCCCAAAGGCTCATGGCAAAAGGGGACCGAAGTAAGCCAATCATTTGAAGGCACCAGCTGGTTTATGGCCTAGAGACTAAGGCATGGCCCTTTGCCTAAAACATAATTCTGCACTGTTGAAAGGTGTTGCATGCTTCATGGACAGTACCTACTTGGAAGAAGTTGCTTTTGCCTGTGCAGACGAGAACCGCAGAGTAGGACGCCTCTCAGCAGAAAGAGACACTTGGCAATTGCCCACACCCGTGCCTTGCCAGATTTTTCGTCAATGTCATGCAGTGCAAGTCGCGTGCCGGAGCCGCAGCTGCTCCGTGAATTCCTGCAGATGGGATAGCCAATATTAGTGGTTCTAAATGGGTATCCCATCAAACAAAAATGTCTGGGGCAAAGCATGACATCCACCCCGCTCACGCTGGCCAAGCCCAGGTTCCAGCGATGCTGTGGTTTGACTACGCCAAGGCTGGTCAGAAGCTGGGCGATAGAGTAGATGACCAGTGGCCAGCCTGTAGTGTTGCGAGGACTTGCTACGCTTAAAAGTTGTTCATGTGGGTATGGGTCAAAATTAAACGTCCAGGGGACCGCAGGTTTTAGTCCTTGTTTCCATTTACAAGGGTTCCATTTTGGGTACCTATTTTTGACCCACACCCATGTACGTAAGTTTATAAACAACCCAAAAGGAGCCCCAGTCTACATTACGTGAATTGCTTGGTTTCTAGCCGAAGATTCACGGATAGTGCGCATCAGGAGGACGGGAAGGACCAGGATGATATTGCCAGACACCAAGAGTAGCAGCCAGCTGCGAATCCACGCCATGAACTTTGTCAGCCTGCACTTGCCATTTGTGAGATGGTTTCACCAACCAACGAGTTGCAATTCAAGCAGCTAGAAGCTCAGTGCTACGCTCCAAGGTTGTCGAAGCCGCTGCAGACTTCGGCAGCCTTTTTGTGGATGCTTAGCTGCAAGTCGAGAGGCAACCAGTGCAGAGGGGCCTGCACCTGAAACCCCAAACTGCAACTGCAAGTTGTACCAGAGACACTTGTCCCAATTGCTAAGCCCTGCATGCCCTGCCCAAATTCGGGACTCGCATTCAAGATCCGCTAAGAATTGTTCGCTGAACCCTTAGGCATAGCTGGGGCGACGTCGGCTCGGGGGGTTTTGGCCTATGATCTCATCGGGTGCCGAGGATGGTATGGGCGAAGGCCTCCTGTGGGATGCGGAGGAGCCATCGAGGGGCTCGTTGGCCCACTGCCACCCTAAGACGATTGACACGCGTCATGCCTTGGAGCAATCCTTTGAACCATTGCTTCCTGCAAGGGAATAGGCCTGCCAAGAGGATGGGCTTGGGAAGCTCATCTGCATCAAAGCCTCACTTGGGAGGATCTTACTGCTTTCACTCTGATACAGCATCAAAAGTATGCATATTGCCGGTGAAGTGCTGCCCATTGAATCCCGACATTGGACAACTTGAGAAGTCCTAACATAGATATGCTGGCTGCCCGTGTGCAGCACAATGAAACCGCAATATGAATCAGTGAAAAGCATTATGCGACCTATGCGAGAACACAAAAGCAAGAGATGTCGGAGGGCTGCTGATTGCGGCGCGACACCGGGCGCCCTTAACTTTGGCGCCCGCTGTTGTGGTCACCTGCCCGAAAGCCGCAAAACAGGATGGCCGACCCATAGCTCTCGCAGTTGGGGAAGAACAGCCAGAAAATGAGATGGGTATGAGTGAAAATGCAGCCACCAGAAAACCGCATGTTTTAGTCCATGTTTTCGTTTACCAGGGTTCCATTTGGGTATCGCTGTTTGACCCACAGCCTTCCTCTCACTCGCATGGGAGGAGCTCTCCGCAGATGAGCTGCGGGAGTCTTCCTTCAACTTGCTCCAGGCGATGCAGCCTTTGGCCATTTGGGTCTGTATTGTTTTCCTAGGTACTCTGCTTGGGTTGGGTCAGCAGGATTTTTGTTTTGGGTGGGTCAGCTATCTCAAAGCATACCTATTTCAGTATTTCTTAAAACAAAGAACGTCTCCAGGTAAGGTAGATCTTTTTGCAGTTCATTGGACCCAAGCCTCATGCGGGGGTGGCCTTTATCATCCCTGGTACTTGTTGGTATCCTGCGCAGGGGGGTTGTCATGGTCAAAGTCGCCTTGCAGGCTTCTCGCATGCGCATCTCCAAGACTGAGTTCATCAGCTGCCCCTCCTGCGGCCGGACGCTCTTTGACTTGCGCGGAGGCTCAAGTCTTGAAGTTTCGCTCGGGGGGATGGACATGTTTGATTGTCCTATGATCTTTTCGGAGGTTCAGGCTCTTGGTTGGGGGGGGGGAAGCCAAGTTTTGTCATAAAGGGAACCCACGGTCATGCAGCTCATGGACGCCCTACTTCTCAGACATTTTCCCGGAGTGAAGCGCAATGCTCGTGAAGAACGGTTGACACTTGGTTGAATGGATGGGATGCAACAGGACTGGCAATGAACTTGACCTGGGTGTGTGTCTTGTTTTGGGGGTGACCCAAAATCACATGGGTGTTTTGCTTGTGGTTTCCCTTTAAATCCACAAATGCGGGGGGGGAGTCGAGTCTAAACAAAGACACCCATTTGCAGTTTTCAAGATCCACACCATATTCACAACAGGTGTCACTGGTGCTGTTCCTAGGACTGGTCGGCTTGTGACGACCTCCACTGACTTTCATCTTGCAAGAGCGGATTTGCAACCTCCGTGCCATGGTACTTGGGGCAACTAAGTCTAGAAATTTGCGAGAGGTATGTACAGATCACGCAACCACTTTGCCTGTAGCCTTTTTGCGTCCATCAGCGCCAACCCGGGATGTTGACGCTGGAGGCGAACTGACCCGCGCTTTTGAAATATGCCCTTCATTCTGCCTGTGGACAATCCCTTCAAGTCTGCTTGACCATAGGTGTCCTTTTTGGTTGTTTTGCTCGAAAAATCATGGCCCTGGTTTACCTGGTGGTGTAATCATCTGCCAGGGCCATCTATTTCCCCTACGCATGTGCTTGACCGGGCATAAGGCAGTCCACGACGGCCAAGATCCAGGAGCGAACGGGCCATTTGCCAGGCACGGCCCGCGGTCGGACCCAGCTCCGCGGCCTCGGGGCTGGCATAGATGGTGGGGATAGTTGTTGTCCGTGACGCGAATCACTCAAGTTCATGATGCAGGAATCCAGATGAACCGGAGGATGAAATATGGGTCCTGTATAGGGCAGGAGCAGCTTGTGACAACCTGCTTTTTCACGGCACAGTTTGCAAAAACTCGAACTTGAAAGGCTGTTTCCTGTCAGTACAAGTTCGATCCGGTTTGTACAGTTGATCAACACCACAGCACAGCTGGCTCTTTTTCTGGGCCACGCCTGCTGCCTGGCGCGTGTTCTGAAGCAATGCCCTGTGGCAGCATCCCTGAGCTGTTCACTGTCTGAGAGTGGACTTTTGTTCTCCTATGATGGGATGCTTTAGATAGCCATGCCCGCACTCCTGGTTGCGAATCATGACTGTCTCGAGATCTCTTACATCTGCTTTTGACAGAGGTAGCTTGTCGGAAGGTATGGATTTGTCCACTACTCATACCTCTGCCTTTTGCAACATGAGGTCTTGGCGGGCCTTGGTTTTCCATGACACAAGACTTGTGAGGGAGTTCTCCTGCCAGGTGTTCGAGTCGCCATCATGGGCTGCATCGTGAATGGGTACGCAGCTCAGAGCCTTTGGTTTTGCACACTTTTAACATGCGCCGTGGTCGTTCAAAGGCACTTGAAGACCGAACTCCCGCGTAATTCAAACATGTTTGCCTTGCAGACACATGGACGATGTAGACCTCACCTCTTAGCATGTGCACGCAGGCTTCTTGCCTCTAGTTCGAATACTCAGAGGGCCTGGCAGTTTGGCACTCTCAATGGACTGCAAGCTGACATGAAGCCGTGAAGCACTTGGAAAAGCATGTATTCTTCTGACAGTGACCTTTCTGCAAAGTACCATGGGTAGGAGTGATGAAGGTGAGAGTGACAGTCAGGTCTAGGGAGCGTTTGATCATCCATGTTACGTCTTTCAACACCTCCACCGTCTTGAATTCGGGGTTTGCAATGGTCTACCAACATCCCTAACATGGAATGGGCTTTCACCAACATGGGGGTTGCCAAAAAAACTGAATCACATCTTACTGGTATTTTGCGGAAGCATATCTATTCTACAAGAATTGCCTGATTGCAGCGTTTCACTCTTGCAGCGCGTTGCAAGGCCAGGTGAGATGGCAGACGCTGATTTTGGATATGCCGCCGGCCTAGGGGTGCAGCACTCGCAGCATGCGTGGGCTCCATTTCCAAGCCTTGCGGGAAACACCTCCAGAGCGGTTGGTGGTGGACATGAATCCCCACCCAAATTCCGTCAGGGTCGCCAATTCAAATTCATCGGATGGTACGCGCAAGGTGGTCCTTAAGTGGGTTTCGACTGAGGTTGGTAGCGGCATTGGCAAGCGGCGCCCCCAGACTTCGGCCGGACCATCTTTGTGAATGACGACAAGACCTGCCATATGTTCAAACCTATCAGTGTGTCAGGAGCTTTTGCTATCCGATCCCAAATGCGGGCGTTGTTGAGTTTTTGTGAGCGGGCACACAAATGCCATCTTTCTGGCTGTTCACGTGTGCTATTTGCTGGTTCTTTCACCCGGTTACTCGATATCCATGCCATCCCGGTCCCAGGGTGGATCTTTACGTCAAGTACGACTGCGTGAAGAAGGCCATCCCCTCTGAGAATGCCGTGGAGGCGTGCTCGCCAGCTGTTTATCTACCAGAAACTCACACTCGAATTAGCCACCAATCAACATGATGACGTGCTGGACAAGCGGCCGATCAATCCTTTTGTTTCACGCATCCTTCTGCCAAACATCAAATGATGGGGCTCAGAAAACAACAGTAGTTTCTTCTTTTGCTGCATGGGCTTTTATCCATCATGCGAATCGTACCAGCACCATCGGCTTCGCAAACAAGGACAAAGTTTAGAGCCTCCGGCTCAGTCCGCCGACATTGTCCTCTCCCTTTTCTCCTTCCTCCTCTCTCCCTTGTCTCCCTTGTGTGTTCTGTTGTCCTCTCTCCCTCCCCACCCCCCCCAAGCCTCTCTCTCCCCAATCTCCCTCTCTCGTATGTATGTATGCATGTACATATGTATACATGCATGTTTGTATGTAATGTAAGTAAGTCAGTAAGTATGTATGTATGCATGTATGTATGTATGTATGTAATGTATGTATGTAATGTAATGTAATTAATGTAATGTAATGTAATGTAATGTAATGTAATCTAATGTAATGTAATGTAATGTAATGTAATGTAATGTAATGTAATGTAATGTAATGTAATGTAATGTAATGTAATGTATGCATGTAATGCATGTATGTATGTATGTATGTATGTATGTATGTATGTATGTATGTACGTATGTATGTATGTATGTATGTATGTATGTATGTATGTATGTATGTATGTATGTATGTATGTATGTATGTATGTATGTATGTATGTATGTATGTATGTATGTATGTATGTATGTATGTATGTATGTATGTATGTATGTATGTATGTATGTATGTATGTATGTATGTATGTATGTATGTATGTAATGTATGTATGTATGTATGTATGTATGTATGTATGTATGTATGTATGTAATGTATGTATGTATGTATGTATGTATGTATGTATGTATGTATGTATGTATGTAATGTATGTATGTATGTAATGTATGTATGTAATGTATGTATGTATGTATGTATGTATGTATGTATGTATGTATGTATGTATGTATGTATGTATGTATGTATGTATGTATGTATGTATGTATGTATGTATGTATGTATGTATGTATGTATGTATGTATGTATGTATGTATGTATGTGTATGTATGTATGTATGTATGTATGTATGTATGTATGTATGTATGTATGTATGTATGTATGTATGTATGTATGTATGTATGTATGTATGTATGTATGTAATGTCTGTGTGTATGTATGTATGTATGCATGCATGTATGTATGTATGCATGTACGCACGTATGTAAGCATGTAAGTAAGTAAGTAATGTAATGTAATGCATGTAATGTATGTATGTATGTATGTATGTATGTATGTATGTATGTATGTATGTATGTATGTATGTATGTATGTATGTATGTAATGTATGTAATGTATGTAATGTATGTAATGTATGTATGTATGTAATGTAATGTCATGTAATGTCATGTCATGTCATGTAATGTAATGTAATGTAATGTAATGTATGCATGTATGTATCCTTGCACTTCCCCTTTGCTCCCCAGTATTTTCCGCAAAAAGCACGGTTTTCCTGCGTTTTCGCAAAGAGGACGACCAAAAACATTGAGTTTTTCCAGATTTTCGGCAAAAGGATGCAAGAAGCCCAAGCCAGCCAAAAAGCCGGCAAGGGGAATCGAGCCTGGGACCCCTGTTTTGCGACACCGGCTCCCCGAAGACTACGTTTAGTGGAACGTCGTCAAATTGCCGCGCGGTACGCGGGGGAGGGGGGGGGGGGTGGCGACCGAAAAACCATGCGTATTTGACGTGTCCCGGGGGGGGACTAAGGGGGGGGTTATCCTCTATCCTCTCTTAGGTATCCAATAGTCCTCTCTTAGGTATCCGACACGCCGAACAATGTCGGCGGATTTGTGATATGCCCGTGTTCAAAATGCGAAAATCCCACGCCGAGCACGAGAAGGCAGCCGACATCGTCGCGACTTCGCGCATTTGTCGCTGTTGTTGCTGCGCAGCGTGTGTCTACCCCCCACCTTATTCAGGGACCCAGTCCCCCGGAACCTGGCCCCATCTTCGCAACTTGTTTTGTCATTGCGTCAGTGGCGGACATGATTTCTACCAATGCCAAATACCACTCGGCCTCTCTCTCCAGCATCCACGAAAGAATCAGGAATGATGTTGGCACAACTTTGCCTGCGCTTGGCGCCCCATCCGGATTGCCCGTCTCCGCCGTTTCGGCCCTCAGGCTTTGGTGGACCTCATCAAGGAGTTGGCGCCCCAAGGAATCACAAGGACCCCCGCAGCTCCCATAGACGAAATTGCCACCTCGCACGATCGTCTCTCAGCTTCCATGAAGTTGAAGTGATGGCCAGTAGTGACACCTCCCACGGGTTCACCGCAGCCAAATAATTGCGACCCGACCCTTGAGCAACCTGGGATTGGGGGTGTTTGTTTGTTTAGCCTGATGCGATTGGTACAGCACCAAGTTGCTTGTGTCTTTGGGCTTTTTCCTGGGTCTCAAGGCCGGGGTCTGTAAAGTTGCGAACGGTGAGAGAGCTCATGTCTCTGAGGTGCAAGTCGAAAATCGGGTTTGCGGTTTCTCAGGCACGGGCGTTGGACTGACCCGGCGGACCTGGAGGATGTAGAGGCGGAGGCAAGTTGCCTGGGCGCAGGTGTCAAGAGGTGTGTCACAGCTGGGACGTCGGCACGTGGCATGACGTGAGTTGCGATTCTGTTGCCAGCTCGTTTTGCCGTCGTTGGGTCTGAGCAGGCTTGATTGCTCTAGGAACAGAGGCCATGTTCATGGATGGAATGTGATGTTTGATTGGTGGTCGAGCCATGCATGGGACATTTGCTTGCTTGACCCTTGGGAAGCCTTTGTCCGCGGGCATGTCCGCCGGCGTTTGCATCTCAGCATCTCAGGTCGGAGCAGTGGCAGTGCTGTGATCTTGACTCGGCCTCCATGTGACTTTGCCAATGGCAAATCACGTGGCTTTTTCCGACTCAACAGCAGTTGTGTTCATCTAATTGGAACAGGGCCCAGTTTCCTGGTGACGCTGGCAGGGAATCTGCAGTCCACTGGCCCGAAGACATACAGACCAGGAAAGAGCACAGAGCGAAGCATCCAAATTCCTTGCCTTACCCCTTCTCTTTGTGTCTACGCTGATCTGTTGGCTCTCAGTTAATTTATCTTTTGGCATCTTCCCAGGGGCCGCTGCCTCAGTGGATGTTGCCTGCTCGCCGCAAGCACGAAGCACCCCCAAACGACCCTCAGCTGACTCTCACTGTGCCGGGCCATTCGAGGCTGGGCAAAGTTGATGCCATAGACTGCGAAATGGCCACAGAGGCACGGAGCCGATCGGAGCCAAGTTATCTCTAGAAATCCCCCGCGCATCCGCGCACTCACCCCAGAGAAGGTGAAGCAGTGAAGCAGTGAAGCACTGGGCATGATGACTGCATGGTGAATCCACGTGTTTTTCGGCTTGTAGAGGGGATGAAAGTGGTGCAAATATTTGTAAACACTTTGCAACATGGAACATGAGCTCAGCCATGGGGCTGAAGCTTAACAGTTTCATGCGCTGCGGGTTTGCACCTCCTAAAAGCAAAAGTGCTCCCGCGGGCGTTGGAAAGAACAATCCTTTGTCAAGAAAGCATCAGTCCAACTTCCTTTTGCTTTATGTGCCAGGTAGCTGACAGCTAAAGAGCGCGACCTGAACAAGTGGTGTGAGATTTCTGTCAACAGCACAACAACATGTTGATTGCTGAAAGCTGCGCTGGTACGTTGAGGAGATTCTTCGCCAAGAGTACCGGCCTCAGCACTGATATTGTGTGCCAGATTCTTGCTGAAAAGAACACCTGAACGGATTCACAAGGTCTAAGAGAGCTGTTTATCCAAGTTTATGGGTGCGACAATGGCAGCGAAATACCTTCAGACAGAGCGGAATTCGATCCGGCAAAAGGGGGTGCATCAAGCAGGCCCAATTCAAAGTCATTGGCACTATGTGCGGATTGCTCAGGACGCTGGGCGTTCTCAAGAAGAAGAGTATTCAGAATCGATTCTTTGTTCTATACAAGGACGGCATGCGCAATCTTACGTTGCCTACAAATATTCAAGTGGAGGGCGGGCCGGAGTGGAAGGCGTCGGAGGTAGTATATTATTCGTATTTAATGCGCTTGTTTAAAGTGTCTGGGCGGGCTCGGGGCGACCGTTTGAAGCTCCTCGGCCCTCCAGCCTCCAGGGCCAAGTTTCAGGCCCCTCGGCCCTCAACCCTCTCCACATTTCAAGGGCCCAGACAGAATCCACACATCTCACGGATCCTTGCAGGGCCACAGTGAGGTTTTGCAGGGTTTTGGCTCCTCACCCCTCCTGCTTGTTCCACGTCGATTGCAGGGTGGTCCACTTTGAAGTGTCCTGCTTGGGTCGACACTTTTTAGGTTCCACATTTCTCCACGTCTCCACATATCAGGCTTGACAGTAGGCCCACATTTCAGGGTCATTTCGTCCACGTTTCAAGGTTTCACACATTTGTTCTTAGGCCTGACTGTGTCATTTGTTTTGATTGGCAAAGCTTCGTCACCCTCAAGGAGGAACCACTGAGAGGGGTCCAGTGAAGTTCTCCATGGAGCGAATAAATGATATTTGCAAACAAGCTGGCAACATTTGCATCACACATGGGATAGTTATGGTCAGGCGCCATCGTTGCTACAGCAGATCAATGAATGTCTGCAGCTTTCCTGTAGTGGCACACCATGAATTGTGCTCCTTTCCTTTCCATGTGCCACTGGGCATGCGTCAAAGCGCCGAGCCTTTTTTGGTCAAGGAACACCCAAGGGATGGCGCTGCGAGCTGACCTGGCCTTCAGTGGCGGAAGCTTTCGCGGCTGATCCGCAGGATCGCCTGGATTATCACACCTCGGAAGAGGAGCTGAAGCCGGACCAGCCGCGAGGCCGTTTGTCCCTCAACGAGGTGGAACGCCTGGAGGTGCGGCCGGGTCAACTCGAAACACCGATTCAACCATGTGGCTCGAAACAAGGTACACAAAATGCCTCTTGGCAAGTGGAAACAAAGACTAAAACCGGTGTAACCCAAGCTCCTTTAATTTTGACCCACAGCCATGTGTTGAGTGATGAGTGAACTTTGCTCTTGCGACCTGGCACCGCCCTGAGCCTCAGTTCGCTTGCCCAAAACCATCTTTCGGGGGTGCCCTCCTCCTGACCTCCCCCATTGCTGCAGGGTGCATCCCAAATCTGTTGTGTGCGTCATCAGTCTTCAATTCACGTCGTTGCTCCACCTGGACTCGCCGTTGAAACTTGTTGGGGCGCGGGGGCTGGCCCGTTTCTGCGCACAATGAGCCGTGAGGATTGGTCCAGAGTACAGTGAATTGATTTGGCCTCGGCAGGCATGGGGCACGGAGCAGGAGGGAATGTCATCCGCTATGGGCCTTATCCATGGTTCAAGGTGCAAAAAGGGCTAAAATTTGAAGGCAGAAACAAGCAGAGCTTTGCTTCGAAACTGACGGGGATGGCAACCTGAAGCGGAAGCTGTATCTGTTTGCCAGGCTCAGGAGGATGGCTTCACTCTGATGCTGTTGGGAGGCAAAGCCGATTCGGCCGGACTGAAATTCAAGCGGGGGTTTGGCCTTTGGCCATATTACCTTAAGCCAGCGTAGATTTTGCTGGTGGGCTACTAGGAGTGTATGATCAGTCTTTTCTATGGAAACAGCACCGGCATAATGAAGTACAAGCGTGCTCAGACTGCTGTTGCGGATTGTCTTTTTTTGGGTCCCGTTGTGCTTGATTCTGCTTTGCTCGTACTTGTCACTTTGGTCGAGACCTTGTTGCAGTTGCCACATTCATCGCTGCTGCCGGTGTGTGTTTGTACAGCGTTAAGCAGTTGATTCTTGGCGTTGGCACAGACTACATGTTGGCACTCTGTCGTCGAGGAAGAGCTTCTTGAATGGACCTGCTCCCCTACACAGTGCCGCGGCCCTTCACAAGCAACCCATCGCTTCAACACTTATTAATGTTTTCAGAATGGCTTGCCAGCTTTCTGGCAATGCTCTCTAGGCTTATGCCAGCAAGAGCAACATGACTGAGCTCTAGCTAAGACTCATTCTTGGCTTGCCAACCTTGCTATGCTACATCAATACCCTGATTTCCTCCATGAAAGGAACCTTGGGCCTGAGTGCTCCGTGTCTTATTGTGACATGTGCTCTGGCAACTTCCCCCAGATGGACTCTTTTGGAAGGCCAACTTCATTTGCTTTCTGCTGTGCACAAAGATCGTCTTGCACGTTTTGTTCTGCACTTGCTTGCGGGGGTCGAATTTAGGAGCAGAGACCACGCGCCTGCGCCGCCAGGGCAACGAGCTGGAACAGGATTAAATAAACCTGCAAGGAGATTCTGAGCATTTGTGAACTTTGCATGGATCCTCAGAATGCCCGTCAAACACATTCTGTCTCGGAGAAACCACGTTTTTCGTATGTGTTCCTGGTTTCAACCGGAAGGAACTGCAAGCTAAATGGATTGAAGGAACAGCTTCCGGCCAGGTCAAAGCCTGACATTGAAGATGTCGGAGGGGTCCTTGCAGCAGTGGCTGTCGACGCTCCGGCCCTTGCGCCGCCGCCATGGTTTTGACTGCGAAAGAATTGCTTCGGAGGCTGTGCCCGGCTTCATGCTGATTTCGCCCGTGATTTCTGGACAAAAGGTCATGTGTCAGCAAGCAGCACCATCCACCTTCTGATTTTTCTATCAACTTGAATGGCCACTGTGAGAATCCCTTTTAAGCGTTCCCCACAAGGAATTGAAGAAGTTGAGAAGGGCACCACTTGTCTGCATGCAGTCATCACCAGCTCTCTCCTTTGCGAATGCATTCGAAGAATGACATCGGGTGGTGGCGGAGGTGGCGGTGGCAGTAGTCACTTTGTATCATAGACGAATGGCAACCGTGCGCCACACGTTTGCGGAGTACGGGCCAATCTTCCTATCTTCCGCCCTTCAATGCCACAATGGCCCTGTGAATAAACCACAGTTTTCTTCATTCATTTCATTCTTCAACACCTTTCTGGTCAATCATGCTGGGGATACTGGCGTTTCCAACTTTTTGCTCTGGCATTGCACTGGGGAAGGTGGCAAGGCAAAATCCATGTTTTTGCCGCCTCATTTATTTTGGGTTTGCTGCTAAGGCGAGAGAGTTTGGAAAGCGAAGCAAAACAGGTCTGAACGCGTTGAAACTGCAGCTGGGGGACGGAATCCATTTTTCCTTGACCCGTTTTTGTTTGGCCTTTTCTTCACTCGCAGAAGTGGGATGCGGCTCGAGGTTTGCTCTTTTCAGGTCAGAATTGAGTTATTGCATCAGCAAGTCCAGAACCAACTGCTGAGCAGAGATCACTGAACGTGTGCTAGGCTGATTTGCGCGAGGCCCTCCGGGGTAGTGCCTGGCAAAACCGGCCAAGCCGATGATCTTGAGCTGACCCTTGGCACCTCGGGGCACTCTGGACCTTCCGGAGCGGAGTGCGGGAGACTGCGTCGAAGTCATGCGGTCTCTCTGTTCGACAGATAGGCAAGGACAAGACCATGGATGCCGGCTTCCTTCTCATATGTGGCAGCTTCAAGTGTGCCAGTTGAGGCACTTGCCACAAAAGTGGTAGGACAAGCAACTCCCAAGGTCACATTGGATATTCAACTGCCTTTGGCACGTGCACCTCTCAGGCAGTCAAAGCCAGAAGAGCCCGTTTGCTCTGGAGCATGTTTGTATATTCACACATGTAGATGTGAGCTTGTTTGGCGATAGTGTGCCAGGCTGAAGGCAAGTGCCGCGGGGGAGGCGGGCGATGGACCTTCCAGAGTGTAGCAGCATGCAAGAGAGTCTTGTTCTCCGCTTGTCATGACTTGGGCCTTGGATCCTGCGAGGAAATCAGCAAGTATCCGCATTTAGTGTTGTGCCACATGTTTCCAGACGTGCGGTTCATGTATGACATTTGCATGACATGAGTGTTGTTTCAACGCCTGCGTTCTTGCAGTTGGCTCTAGATGGCCGGACAAGAACGGGCAAACTCAGAAAGCAGTGGCACTCATCGCATCGACACGCCACTTCGCCTCGCATCTCTCGTGCGCCACGCAGAGGGCGCGATCCGATCCGCCATGGACGGAGGCCGCCGGCGAGGAAGGCGACAAGCGGATGACGACCGGCGGGCGGAGCGGACACAGGCCCATTCGAGTGTTGCTTGTTTTTACTTTTTTTCCCGCTCAAGGAAACATGTATAGATGTTGACATATCAACAACACAGGAAGCGCCGAAGGTTTGTTTCCCGCGGAAGGTACTAGCAAACCGTGCGCACGAATTCCCTCGCGGAAGCTACCTTCCTCAGTTTCCGCGGATATACGCTGATATATAGAAACATGCTCGCGGAAGGTACCCTTCGCTGTGGAAGCTTCGCGGAAGGTTTCGCAAGGGTTTGATACGTCAATGCAAAATTAAAGGGAATGCAACCCATCACTCATGTGCGCGCAACCAAAATGCAAACGACCGGGTCAGATCCTACATTTTTGACAGAAGTGTTGGGATGTTGAGGTTCCTGACATGGGTTTAAGCAGTACAGTACACTCAAGTCTGGGCCAATCCGACCAAGTGCCTGAGTGCGTGCCAGAAGTGAGGGCTTTGTGTGAATCTTTGAGGCCAATAAAACCGCACCACGCGTTTGGGGTGCTGTGCAAGGATGTTTTTATGTTTTCCAGATAGTGGTTTCTGTTTGTCTTGAAGTGGACACCTTCATGGTGATCCAGGAGGAGGGGAATTTTGTTTCCACTTCACTTCCCTGCCTCCGCCCACAGGTCTTCCAGAAGACAAAGACGCTCAGCTGCACCAGATGGGAGCTTCAGCAAGGCTTCAGGCCCATGAAAACATCTGAAGCCATCGTTCACATTCGGTCAGATGGCCTGTTTGTTTATCCTGCAACCGTAGGGTGTCAGTTGCCGAGGGGAGCAACAACTCCGGCATTGTTTAAAGTGTGTGTGTGTACTCTACCACGTTGAAGGGGGTAGGAGGTAGGGCCCCAATTCAGGGCCCATTGGAAGTCGTGGCCAGCTGAGGATGTGCAAGTTCCACTTGATGGGAAGCTGTCAGCCTCTCGCTTGCAGTAGGCGGCAGCTTGCAGAATCCGGGAGTTTTGCCAGACTTGCAGCAGGTAACCACAGCCTGGCCAGGAGAAAGAAAATAATATCTATGTAATATATAAATATATATTGCACATTTGTATGATATATATATATATATATATATATCAACGTATAATATGTGTATATATGTATATATGGTATAGGTCTGGCACCCCCCCTCCTCGCCCTGTGGGCCCGCTGGGTTTGCAGGTTATGGTCATCTTGCAAACGGCCTCTCACCCCCCTGTGGGCCCGCTGGTGGGTTCCGGTTAGGGCCAAGGCTTCGAGAGTCGTACCCCGGTCGGCGGGCGGCCACCCCCCCCCCAAGTGGGGGGGATACCATTAGGGGGGGGTGGCCGCTCGCAGACCGGAACCATATATCACTGTTTGTGATAAGAAAATACAAAAGAACATACCAGAGTCTCATTTGCTGTTTGTGCTCTTGTGCTGCTTTCCACGCCGTGCACATATTCAATAGTTATCCTCCTCTTCTGCTCAGGAGGGGCACACAGTGCCGGTTTGCACACGACCAATGTCACTTGTCAGCAGATGGCTTTGGCTTGTTGCAAGCTGCGCGACCATGCTCCGATCAATGTGCAGCCTGCAAATGGCGCAGGGCACAGGACCACATTTGATTGTCCGCAGATGCTTGCAGCCAAGCTTTGCAAAGATTGTGATCCACTTCAGGTGAGCTGCAAACTCTGCCGGACTTGGCCCGCACCAAAGTCTGCAAGCAACTTTTGCAGACCGGGCACTGCGAGGACTCGAGGTTGACTGGGAATGCATTGCCTCTGTAGCCCCCCTGACAGGACCCTCACTGCACCTACGCACACAGCCTGGAAGAGCAACCGGGCAAGCAAAAGGGTATAAGAGGGGCTGGTTCAATCGAACCAGCGTCGGGGTGACCATGCATGAAACAAATCATGAGCCATTTTGGCTGTGGGTGAAAAATAGCTATCCAAAATGGATTCCTGGTAAGTGGACCAAAACCTGCGGTCCCATTTGTCAGTTATCATTGTAGTTTGGCCAAATCATCGTTGCCTGGACGGCCAAGGGTGAAGTGAGGCCACTGCCATGAGCCCATGCCATTGGCCGTGGCAGTGGGTGAAGATGCCTTTGGGTTGTCGGCTACTGTCAGTTGTGCAGCCTTGTGGGGATGACGGAAAGTACGACTCCTCCGAAGACATAGATGTCGCGCACATAGATTGCGCCCATCATCAGAATTCTTTGCTCGTAGGCTCAAGCCAAGCACGCGCATCGCGTTTACCCATCAGAAACTAGTATGATATACAACAGCTTGGCAGCGCACTTGTTGCACCGAGGAGCCAACCCAAGCCAACCCAGTCTGCCAGTGGAGTTGTGCGATGTTCCATGACCTGTCCAATTGTGTCCATGTCTGCGTTTCCACACCTTTCGATTGCCCATCAAGAAGAACAAGGCTTTTCCTGCCTAGACATTTGGTGCTTGGTGTCTTTAGGGCGTCCCCTTTCAGTTTAAAGGGCAATCAACAGGAAACCAGCCGTGTTTCGGTTTCGATTTTGACACCCCAAACGCCTCCGGCTCTGAGGTTTCGAGTGGTGCCGGGTTTCTCGGCAGCGGAGAAGGAGGAGGCGGATATGCAGCGGGCGCAACTGGAGCAGTTGGAGCAGATGAAGAGGACCGGTTTTGCATTGGAAACCGTGCCCGTCCCCAGGAATAAGGGAAGGAAACCACAAGGGACCAGCGTGAACATGGCCTCAAATCACTTTTAGAAGCACTTTGCTGGCCAATTTGGCGCTAGACACAAATCCAGGCAATCACCTTCATAGTTGAACGAGGCCTATTTGCGTGCATAGATTCCTGTTTTCCTTGCACCGTTTATTTGCTTTGTGGCTTCAAGAATGCCAGGCAAGCCGCAGATTCGGTAGAGAAGCATGGTATGTGGTTTCACTTTGCTAACTCAAGCAACATGGACGCCATAATCCACTCCTTGAGCCATGCCAGCTATGGGCTGCATCAGGGCACCCTAGCCCTTCACCATTGGCAGTCTGACTGAGGCTGAAACATCCAGCAACATCCAGCATACGTGAATTGACTTGCGGAACTATGAAGGCCTAGCGCTTGAGTGCCCGGCCAGGACAGGCCGGCCTATGGATCCAAAGGCACAGGCACTGACTGCGATGGAACCCGGGTTCATTTTAACCCGCAACACCGGCGGGTTGATCAAGCTTCGAGAAAGCGAACCATCACCCTGATTTTGGCGCTTGATGAAGTTAGAGCTCGCGGTTGCGGAATCCAAAGTTAATCGCCCTGGCCAGCCCAATATGCTATGCGGCACGCCGGTAATCTTCGTCCCCTCCCTCCAGTCCATGGCAACTTGGCAGATGGCGGGATCGCTAGATCTGTTTGTATCATCATTTTGGCACAGCTTCCATGCAACTTCTCAATAATAAGGGGACTTGTTTGTTGGGGGAGCTTGAGCAAGCTCCGTGAGTTCTAGAAAAACTCTTTGTTTCCTGCATGCGCCAACGCATTTTGCTGCTCACTGGCGAATGCTTCGGTGCCGAGGTGCCGCCCACGGGAGACTTCTCCCCGTTCCTGCCTAGCTCTCCGGCAAACGAAAAGCCAAGCGCCGGACACACAGCCTGGGCTTACCCGCAGGTCGGGCAAGGGATTGAGATTGGTCAGAAGAGTTGGCTACATGGGGGTTGAGTTGATCAATATTCCCTTCGGTCATCCCATGTCTTTCAGACCTTTTGGTCAACCCCCACATGTTGAGATGGGCACTGTTCTCCATGGCCTTGCTGTCAGTGACTCGATCGGATCTGCGGACCTCCAAGGTCATGAAGGAGCCACCAGCGCGGCGCTGAGTGTGGCAAATGGGATTGGTACCCCACCGAAAGATCTTGCTGAAAAGAAACGCCCAGCAATCAAACCTCATGAGAATAGTCAGGAGCTCGAGCAGAACCCTGGAAGCGGTTCATAAGAGGGTACCTGTGTGCCAGCTTATTATTTGAATGGATCACGGCATAGTTGTCATCTAAAGAGGGCCTATAAATTATTTTAATAAAAACACCCAATCAAGCCTTCTGAAGTGTCTTTTTCTGCGAATGTTGTCTTGGCCTTTCGCATCCTTTGCGCCACTTCACCTGATGCGGCAACGTTTTTTTCGTGCAAGAAAACAAGCATATGCTGAGGGGCACCCTGGTGCGTATGGAGCTCCCCTACGATTGCAGGCAGGGTACGGAGTGCGTTTGTCTGAAGGGCGCCCTCGCTGAAATAGGTGTGAAGGCTGAGGTGGGAGAGCCTTCCAGGTTGTTGCTCAGAAAGAACGCTTTGGGTGGTCGCTGGTTTCTCTCTTTCACCAGTGTAAGGAGCTTGAACCCCTCAATGCTGTTATCTGCAAAAGGGGCGCTTGATTCAACTTATTCAGCCTTTGTTTGGGACATGCAAGGCGTGCAAGGCTCAGAACAAGTGGTAAGTATGAACAGAGCCCCAGCACCGCCTAGAGATGCGAAGCTGCGATCTAACCTGTGGCAAGAAGTAGCTGCGTACCGAGCAGCTTAAATCTCAGTGCATGTTTGAGTCCGCGATTGAACAGAATTCAAAGATTTTGGGAGCTGCCCTCGGGAGCTGTCCTCCTGTATTGTCTTATAATATAGGTGCAATTCAATGTAGGCACTACTTTTGACTCACATTCCCCTTAAATAGTCCTTATATTTCATGGAATACATATTCTAAACAGTCACTGGCCCCAGGCAACATGTTCCATCCTGCCATCTCACTTTGTCTGTCAGCCTGGGAGCCTTCAAAAGGTGACAGTCTGTCTGCCAAAGGCCTTGAGCCAGCAGTGGCAGAGGGGCCTTCCCCTAGGTGTCCTTTTGGAAGAATAGATGGCATTGGCTAATTAAAACTGGAGCACACGACTCTAAACCAGGTTTGATTGACAAATCGCTTGAACAAAGCCCCGCAGCCATGCAGCTGGAGTAACGAACTTCCTTTCAAATTCCGAGTGCTGACTTCCAGTGCCAACCTGACTCACTTCCGTTGGCTTGTTCGAGACCCAGCCAAACCCAGCCCTAAACACCCCCCAAGATAGTCAAACATAGGGGGTCAGTTAGAAAACCACGCGAATTTGCAGGTTTTTGAGAACTTGCCTCCTAAGTTTTGAGGCGGGCCAAGCAAAATCACCCCCCAATACAAGCCCTTGGTTTTCAGCCCCCCTCACGAAAACAGCGGCAGAAACAACGACTATAAGGTTTGAGGGTTCCCCTGCCACAGAACGGTGTGTTTTGAAGGTCCCTCCCCCCAAAAAGAACAAACACAACAACCGTCAATAAGGTGTGAGGTCCCTGCCCAAAAAACAGGAACAGCAACTATGAGGTTCGAGGGTTCCTCCAAACAGAACCCTTGTGAGTTTGAAGGCCCCTTCTCGAAAGGAACAAAAACTGAAACAACAATTGCGAGCTTTGAGGGTTCCCGCCAAACAGAGCCAGCCCATGAATCAACTTTAGCTTTATATAAGGAAATATAGTGGGTCAGCTGGCAAGGTAAGTGCCAAAAGCCCTTTAATAATACACGTGCGTATGTATACTATAACTGTATGGATACACAGTTTTCGCAAGCTAAAAAGCAAACTTGGGCGGAATCAGGGCCTCCCAATCAACCAAAAGTTCGACTGTCAAGTCCTTCTTCCTGCGCGCAAGCCGCACAAGTACGTGCTACTCCTGACTCGTGGCCACTTTCCAAGTTGTTGCAGGAAGGGAATTGTCTCATGTAACAGTGATTCGACGGTCTATAATATATGTATACATATATATATATATATATTTATTTTCTATATATATATGTATATTAATAAGTATGATATGTACACCGTGTTCCAACTTACTGTCGGCTGGCTTTGTTTTTGATGTGGAATGCCCATGAAACGCATGACAAAGTGCAACGGGATACGGACCAAGAAGCTGTTTTCAGCTTTGGATCTGAGAGCAAGCGCCATATTTTCAACAGCGGGGGCTTCCTTTTCTTTCTTCGTGTGTGGGGCGGAGAGCCCGGGCCTGCGCCCGCAAGAACCCCCAGAGCCGCTTCTTTGAGCACGGGGCTGCGGCGTACATGAACCAGGGAGGTGTGCGGGTGGGGGGCGGGGTCTCGGGGATACTGGAGATGAAGGGTTGGGCAAGAGTGTTCTCGTCAAAGGGTGTCCAAGCGGGCAATTCCCAGACCTCAATTATATCAGCGGACCACATCCCATTAGTGGCTGTACAATCTCAAGGAATCTCGTCAAATTACGCAGACGAAAGGCCGCAGTGCAACACGGGTGAGGCATGGATTCGCCCCGATGGTAGGCAACGTGCTTTGGTGGATGTTTTGGGACCCAGTTCATGTATGAAACTTCGGCGGTACACTTTGTAGGCATCTACAGTAGATTGATGTGGATAACCAGAATTGGAGAGTCAGAGCCATCAACCAGCAAGCAGATGTTTAACTTAGATAGATTGACGGCTTGACTGGAGTTGGAGAATTAGAGCCATCAACTAGCAATACTGTATGCGGAGAAGTTAGCATGACGTGGACGAAGCCTGGCTGGACTGTTGAGTTGGAGAGCTGGAAACATCAACTTGGCGCAGTGTTTGGAAGTACAACCTGAGAAACCCTGAAGATTCCCCTGTAAATACCAACATCCAGTGGTTTCAACCATGGCTTCATTTCGTGGCGCGAACGAGTTTCGTCCATGCAAACAGTTGTAAGGGTTGATTCCCCATTCTTTTCAACCATCGTTTTTTTCAAAAACCAGCCGTTTTCCCTGGGTTTCCGGAGGTTTTCTAGAAAGCAGGATCCCTGCAAAGGATGGGGAAGGTACCCCTAGAACGATCCTAATGGGATGGCAACGAAGTTCTGTTGAGAGGCTCGGAAGCTGCAGCCAGGCCCATCCAATGGCTACTCGCATCCATCTGGCCTGGACATGCGATTTCCGGAGGACGGATCGGATCTGCGGATAAGCTGGGAGTCCTCTCGCCCGAAAACCGTTCGGGCAGTGCTGAAGTTTGGCTTGGGTTGGTTTGGGGATTTGAGAGCTTGCGGTGTCGGAGAGTGTCACCTCTTGAGCAATGTGAAGCAAATCATGCCTGCGTTGCAAGTGCTTGAATCAGACCTAAAGAGACCGGCAAGCATCTTTTTGCTTGACTTGCACTTGAAGGAGATTGAGGTTACTTGTGAGCTGGATCTCTATCGCATGGGGCTCTTCAACACGACTTCTTGTTCGATTATATAATCCTTCTCAGAGGTTCTGTGAAATGAGCTGAGCTCCTATTCAACCGGAGACGCCGGACAAGTGTGTAACACTTCTCGACATTGCCGACCTTCAATTTTTTCCGTGCACGTGTGCGCACTCCAGGCACGCGGATTTGCCGACGCCATGCCAGAAGCTAGCAAGGCAGTGGGTCCACGCGACAGCAGAGGCTGGGAGCATTGACTCAGCGTGTACCTGGTTCGCAAAGTGACGACTGGCAGGGCCAGGCGACTATGTCGAGCAACTGCTTTCTTATTGGAACAGTGATCAATCAGAGTGGATCGCCAGTTTTAAGAGGCCTCATATCACTGAGCACCTCGGGTACCCATTCCTTGTTGGCTGTCGGTTTCACCTACCGAAGCTTTACCGCATCGGCCTGGGTGTCTCAAGCTGTTTCCGCGGCATGCGTCTTGGAGCCACGTTCAACAACTCCATCCTGACCCCCAGCAAGAGTCGAAGCTTGACGATTGGGGTTCAACACACGTTTCCCGCGATGCGGAAATCTGCAATCTGAAAGGCGATTCGGCTCAAACTACCCACAAAGTGTTCAGCGCAGATGTTTGAATTCTGGTGACCAGGCGGCCGGTCGGTGGTTCTCAGAGGTGGGTGTTCGATTTCAAAGGAAGCCATGATTTTTGTTCTTCTCCTTTTGCGCCATTCCGAATGTTGGAGTGTGTCCTCTCATTTTCCCTCTTGTGCTAGTTGTTTGCCCCTAAAAAGGAACACCCCCATAGTGATGCCGCCAAAGTTATCTTTCCCGTCCAAGGTTATTGGGCATCAAGGCGCAACTTTTTTTTTGGTTGAGCTTGTGCCAGGCAAGGTCTCTGGAAATCGTTTGCGAGTGGACGACGCTCGGTGCTCAGTCGAACATCGAGCATCCAAACTGCCCAAAGGTTGTAAGTCAACTGCAAGGTTTGCCACGACGGGCTGTGCTGAAAATGGGTGTAGAGCGAAGAACAGGTGGTTACAACGGAGGTTCCTGAATTCACGTTGGAACACAAGTGATCAATCCTGGCTGACCAGGAGGAGTGGTAACAATGACAGATACTGTGGAACAACGACAAGACATAATACAAACACTGACAATTTTTAATTTGTCCATCCCGACAGCACGTCTATTCAGGTTTTCTCTTACAGATCTGTCTATTCAGGTTTTTCTCACCCATATTGAGTTTTTCAACCACAAATCTGTCTATTTAGGTTGTTTCTCACCCATATTCAGGCTTTCTCTTACAGATCTGTCTAATGTTAGCACTTGATTAATAAAGGCCCCCCCGAACAATGGAAGCGCCAAAACAATGGGGGTGCACTTTTGGGACGTCCAAACAATGGAGGCTTTGGGGCCCAATTCTACTTTAGTATTGCAGCCACTTCCTTTTTGCAATTCTACTTTAGTATTGCCGCCACTTCCTTTTTGCAATTCTACTTTAGTATTGCAGCCACTTCCTTTTGCAACCAATTGAAAGGGGAATGCTTTGAAGCAAGTGGGCCACCAATTGAAAGGGGAATGCTTTCCCCTGAAACAATGACATTATTGTGGTTCAGTGGGGTCTGTGAGGGGTACCCTTGTCCTGATTGTTTTTTTGCATTTGTTTAACACGGTTTAATAAAGAGTTTGCAGTTTCAGGGCTGGGGATGGTTTTCAATTTCTGAGGTTTCAGCTGGCTTTGGGTTCTGTGGTTGAGCAACCAAGTGAAAGGGGTATGGGGTCAACATGGATTTTGGGTGATTGTTTGGGGGGATTTGTTAATTAAAATTGATTTGTGGAGATTTTTTTTGGAATTTTCCACCCGGGCAAAACAACTTTCAATTATTCTGGTCCCCCTAAACAATGGGTGCGAACCAGAATAAGGGACAACACTTGCCATTATTGAAGCCCGGTTGATTAATCAAGTGTTAACATTATTCAGGTTTTTCTCTCACCCATATTGAGTTTTTCAAACACAAATCCGTCTATTCAGGTTTGTTTCTCACCCATATTCAGGCTTTCTCTTACAGATCTGTCTATTCAGGTTTGTCTCTCACCCATATTGAGTTTGTCTACCCAGATTTTTCTCACCCATATTGAGCTTGTCTACCCAGATTTTTCTCTCACCCATATTGAGTTTCTCTACCCAGATTTTTCTCTCACCCATATTCACGTTTGCTCTTACAGATCTGTCTATTCGGATTTTCTCTCACCTCTTTAGGTTTTCCTAGTCAAACGGTCGTTTGACGCAAAATCCACAGATGCCGCGCCCAAGTCGCGTTTTCCTAGTCAAAACGGTCGTTTAAAATCCACAGATCCAGCGCCCAAATCGCGTTTTCCTAGTCAAACGGTCGTTTGACTCAAAATCCACAGATGCCGCCCCCAAGTCGCGTTTTCCTAGTCAAAATCCACAGATCCAGCGCCCAAATCGCGTTTTCCTAGTCAAAACGGTCGTTTGACTCAAAATCCACAGATCCAGCGCCCAAATCGCGTTTTCCTAGTCAAACGGTCGTTTGACTCAAAATCCGCGGATCCAGCGCCCAAATCGCGTTTTCCTAGTCAAACGGTCGTTTGACTCAAAATCCACAAATCCAGCCCCCAAATCGTGTTTAGTCAAACGGTTGTTTCACTCAAAATCCACAGATCCAGCGCCAAAGTCGCGTTTTCCTAGTCAAACAGTCGTTTGACTCAAAATCCACAGATCCAGCGCCCAAATCGCGTTTTCCTAGTCAAACGGTCGTTTGACTCAAAATCCGCGGATCCAGCGCCCAAAACGCGTTTTCCTAGTCAAACGGTCGTTTGACTCAAAATCCACAGATCCAGCCCAAATCGTGTTTAGTCAAACGGTTGTTTCACTCAAAATCCACAGATCCAGCGCCCAAATCGCGTTTTCCCAGTCAAACGGGTGTTTGAGTCAAAATTCACAGATCCAGCGCCCAAATCGCGTTTTCCCAGGCAAACGTCCGTTTGACTCAAAATCTACAGATCCAGCACCCAAATCGCTGATTGTACCGAGACCGTCGTTTCCTAGTCAAGAAGGCCGTCTAACTCAAAATGTGCAGAGCCAATACGATTGGGCCAAAAACGTGCTTTGTCGAGCTTGTTTTTTTTGGTCGGGGTTGTGCTAAAGTTTTGGCGCGGTTTTAGATTTCATTGCCAGTCGTGGTTACAACCCCTCCTCCTGGCTGACAGGTCAACACAGTCCAACCCATCAAGCAGACACCTGGGCAGTGACATACACTTGGGCAGGCAATCAGCGCGCGCATCCAGCAACATGCCCCCGTGCCAGCGCAGTTCTCAGGATAACGAGACGTTCAACCCCAGCGAGCCGGCCCAGATCAAGCCTCCCGGTTGCAGTGACATGGGCCAAGGGCTCGCTGCCCGGCCATGTAAAATGTTTGCGCAAAGAAGAACCCAGCCAGCTCCTTGCAGAAATCTCCTTGCCCCGAGACTCTGATCTTTTGATCCTGGCCGTTTGAAAGGAGTCCAATTCATGGAAAAGCGCCAGGATCATGTTGCAACTTTTTTTCCAGGAGACGTATTTTCGTCCTTTTGCCCTTGGGCTCTGGAGCACCGACCAAGTGCTGAAGGAGCCCTATGGGACGAAAGACGGCGGCGAGACGAGGTTGTTTTACAGTTGGCTGTCGGAATGATCCAGAATCGTCGATTGTCAAGAAGGCCTTTTCCCTCGCCACGCATTTCCCCCGCAGATTTGGCCGAACTTGCGTGAGTGCCCTTTACATCAAGTAACATCCTGCTGACCCTAAACAGTTGTTGCGCTCCCACTGTGTATCACATCGTTGATGAATCTTGTCTTGCAGTCGCACCATTCCTGCGGGAAGCCCCGAATACTGCCGGGATACACCATGATCTTCAAGTGAGTTGTCACATAAGAGGTGTCTTCGCAGAGGTGGTTGCACAGATGGTCCTTTCAACAAAACACACACACACACAACAAACAAACAAACAAACAAAGAAATGAACAAGCAAGCAAGCAAGCAAGCCAGCCAACCAGCCAGCCAGCCAGACAGACAGCCCACCCAACAAACAAGCAAACAAACAAGCAAACAAACAAACACACACACACACACAGACACACCCTCACATACACACGGATCTGGAAAAGGAGGTGGTCCATTGTTTGCAACATCCCAATACATCAATACATGATCCCACATGAGGCTGGGCTCCCTGCGGTCCATGAGCTCGAACTCCCTGCCGGTGCAGGCGGGGTGTTCACAACAAGTCGCCCTCTATTTCAACGACCCTCAAGTAGGAAGCCGGGTGGAATGTGGTTTCCCTGGTGTCTCCGACCTTGAAGCCTTTCGTTTGAGTTGCATGCCGCGGTCCAATTTTGACGCGTGTGCGAAACCCCAGAGTCCCAAACAGAACACCCCATGAACGGTATCCCGGTATCCCTCCAGCTAGCATGCCTGTAGTGGTTGCTGCACAGAGTTGGATTTCCACGTCGCTGGATAGCCGAGGGTTCTTTCAGGAAACTGCACGTAGCCAGTATTGGGGAAGTGAATCCTTGGCTAGTGTGCCAGTCGGAGTACTTAGGCGCCACTTTTCGCAGCTGGCACCAGAGCGACCTGCTAGTCACTCCCACCACTTGATATTTCATCATTTGTCCAACTCCAAATACACGATAGAGACTCACTGAAGAACACACAGACAGAAAGAGCTCGAAGTCCCCATCAGCCACGCTTATGGCAAGGACTTTCTTCAGCCAGCAGCTTTTTGCTAGATAGGGAAACAATGCAGTTTGCGCGTGTACTGTCAATTCATCGTCCCAAACGCCTGACAAGCGCAATCTCCCCCCCCAAAATGATACCCAAACCAAAAAAGCACTTCTGAGTGAAATGAAGACAGAGCGGCAGCCGCTTAAATAGGTTTGGGAAATCCGAGGTGCTTGATTGTTGGCAATAGACACAAGGGTGTGATTGATTGCATGGGTTGATTCTGTGATTCTCACGCGGAATACCTGGCGCCCGGACATTTCAACTCCGCAACGTTCTAGATGTGTGGTTGCTTTGGGTGCTTTTTTGGTGTTTGCGGCTTTTTGCGGGGCGTTCGTTGTTTCCCCCCAACAGGTGAAAGCGAAGGGTCTCTGCCCAGATAAGGTTTGGGGGTGGTGGCTCGGGGGGTTCTGGGGTGCCAGGTGTCAGGTTCCGGGGTGGTCTGGTACGGGTGGTCTGGTACGGGCCAGGTGCAAGGTTCAAGCAAAGTTCCGGAGGTTTGGGGTCGGAGATCCGGGTTGCAAGTTCAAGCAATGGTTCTTGAGGTTTCGAGGTGGTCTGGTGAGGGCCAAGGAAGGTTCTGGAGGTTCCGGGTGGTTTGGCGCAGGCCAGGTGTAAGGTTTAAGCAATGTTCTTGGGAGGTTCCAGGGGTCCAGGTGTAAGGTTTAATCAATGTTTCTGGAGGTTTCGGGGGTGGGGTCTGGAGCAGGCCAGGCATAAAGTTCAAGCGGCACGTCTTTCCGTGAGGGGGGGGGACCAGAAACTACCACCAAAACTACAAAGCACTGCATCCAGAGTCTTTCTTACATTATGGTCAGCATTCGTCCCTGACACGGACACCACATCATTTCATTCTTTAGTCCCTCCATGATAATGTGTCTTGTTTTTGCGCAGCAGATGCCCGACAAAACCGACTGGCATGCATCACAACGCCTGGCCTGGCTTCTGAGCAAAGCTGCAGGTAGATGATGACGATGACCTGCAGGACAGAGGCCAGGTTTGCGAGTGCCCTTAAGTGTTAGACTGATGGGCCATTTCTCTATCCGCAAAAGATTGACGTTCGCGCAGCTATGCTTGGCAGCATTGGGCTTGTCTGGAGCGGATGGTTGCTCTACGTTGCGTTGTGTTTCTTTCCAGCGGTAGGACGTAAACTTAGACCAATGTCAAGAGTCTCATTGGGGACAGGCCTTATTGAGCCGCCGATTCAGCCTCTGGGCTTATGAAAGCGAACATCTTAGGGGGTTCTCAAAGTTACATTTGTTTTTAAAGTTTCCAAGACTTCAAACGCATCAAGACTGCGTGCCACAGCGTGGGTGCCTGCAGGCATACCTGGCATTGGCATGGGCATGCAGATGCATGGCATGGGTATGGCCAGCATGCCTGGCATGCATGGTATGCCGGGCATGCCGATGGGAATGACAGGCCCTTCCCAGGCGCTGAAGGTGCCGTGGCATACACTGCGAGCAAACAAACGGTCACTCCAGTCGAGTAGATCATGGTGTGCAACCATGGGACCTGACCACCTATTTTTGGGTGTGTGTGAGGGTAAAGCCTGGAATTTGGGGCAAAAACAGCTCTGGGGCGTGATTGTTGTCAGAATATGGTCCTGGATGTGGATGCGGCATCTAAGGAAAGCACACGTGCATTTTTGTAAATGCCCCCTTCGAGCAAACAGTGCCAGCATTCAGCCAAGGTGAAAAATACATTTCTGGACTATGAAGCAGACTGCACGCCTTTGGGCAACAGGCAAGTGGGAGCGTGGTGTGGAGCAGCTTGCTTTGCCAGACATGTGCATCTATTCAGCATAGGGTGCACGAAGCACTTGATAGCAGTTAAAAGTCATGAGTCGCAACCATCGATGATAGCTACGTGTGCCACAATTGCAACCTGGGAAGATGGAGAGCCCGGAGGTGTGTAGGGACAGTCCCAACCCGAAACAAGCCCTGTGATTCTTTGCATTTGTGGGTAGACCCGCTGAGCCCCAGGTTTTGACGACTGTCACGTGTTTTGCCTATGGGGCCTGCAAACCAGATGCTTGGTCGCCAGGCTCAGGCCCGTCTTGTCTGCAGCCGGGCGGTTGGATGCCTTGGCAGATGAAGAGGACTGTAGTCTTGTTGCAAGTGCTCGAAGGATCCTCCACTTTCGCACTTTTGGCTACTGTAGTCCCGGCTGGATTGAATATACATGTTTCACAATTCACGGGGTGGTAGAAACGGCATGCTTCAGGTGGAGCGCGGCAACTCATCCGCGTGGGTGGGTGAATCTCCCATTGGAGCTGGTGACTTGCCCCGCCTGCCATTGAGATCCTCTTGCAGAAAGTCCTTATCCGAGTAGAACCACCGGAACGCTCTCGCGAGGCCTTGAGCTTCTTGACCCCTTCGCTGGCCAAACTCTTCCTGGAGGGCCCTGCTTGCTTCTTTCTCGCAAGAGCCCGGTGCCATGTCCAGCCCACAACTGTGGATCGTGCCATCTCGCACATTCAAGTCGTTTGCGTACAACTTATCGGCCTTGGCTCATAATTCTCGTTTAAAAGGTTGCTGTGACGACAGCCTGATGGCATCGCTGGGGAACTGCCTTACACATGATTACTGCCCAACGGCAGGCTGGCAAATGCAGTTGACAGATGTCCTTCAGTCTTCCAATCTGTATCCTCTCCTGACAATTTTGTTGAAACTGATGCGGTGGCAGAAGCAGTTGGCTTCAATGAGAAGGACCTGTCTGGTTGTTGAAATCTGAATTCATTCCAGGATCATTGGAACGATCTTTGATCCATTGCCTCCCTTATGAGCGATGAGCTATACAGGCTCACTTGACGCTTGCTGGCCATAACCAATGGTACCATTTTGGGCTAGGTGCACCACCCCTTTTAGTGGGGGTTTATTGCACAAACTGAGATCTGCTTCAGTTCTTTAGCGAAAGCAAGTGAGAGATTGCGAGGAGCCATTAGCCTCGCTGGCTCCGGCCTGGGCCCCAAAGTCGGGCATGCTTTAGTTTGGTCTGGGCAACATTTTTGTTAGACGTTTCGTTTCTTTTTTGAATAAAATTACAACAAACACCAAAACACAACAAAAGGAAACAGTGTGGCTCAAAGGATTGGTGGGTTGATCCAGTTCTAGCGTGGGTGGGCTGTTGATTCGTGAAAGGTATTGTAGTTCAGCTTTCCGTGCCGGAATGGGCCTTTCTGTTCTGCTTTTGTTTTGTTTGCCTCGCACAAGGTGTGGCAGGCTGAAGACTCAAGCTAAACAGGGTTTCTGTGTCGGCTATATTGACGCCTGTCATGGAATAATTACCAAAGAATGTATTTGCTTGGCTTTGAAGCAGAGCTTGTGGGCTGTGGAGCTTGCTTGCAAAGCAATCTTTTCCACCGAGAGCAGCTCACAAGCTACTTAAACTTCGAACCACGGATGGCTTCAACTGGCGGCAGTCATCCAAGGGCTCGTCGCTCTCCATCAGCAATCAGGGACGGCCCAGGCCTCATGTCGCGCCGAGACCTTTGGGTCGGCTCCAGAAGTAGCAGTTTCGCTGGTGGGTTGCAATGAAGCTTCTACTAGGTCCAAGAACAAATAGGGAATTGAGGGGCAGCCAGTTGGCCCTGCAATCAGCAGCTCAGAGGGAGCTACATCTGGGTAATATGAAATGGCTTGTTGGTCCGAAGCATTTCCGAAGTGGACGCTGGAAGGCTTGAAGCTTGACCGGCGACCAAGTCGCTTGGACATTCAGACATGTATTCTTAAATGCCCACTCTTGAGCGCATCCAGATGAAGAGACCAGTCGGACCAGCCTTGCGAAGCCTTGAACGATACCCGAGATACCTTGAAGATATCAAGACGCCTGTTTGGCTGAGCAGGGGGTCGGGAGGGAGCGGTCCCTGCCCCAAGGCACTCCCAAGTTTTCAGGGCTTAGCCTCCAATGCACTGAACTACAACTTATGACTGCCTATGGGGGCTGTCAAGGGTCTGAAGCTTGATCAGCGACTTGGAATTTAGGAGCTTTGGGTTCGAAATAGCGGTTGGCATTGAGCTTGCCAGTGGGTGTTTTCAAGTTTCGAATCAGCAACATGCGGCTCGTGATATGAGCAAGTTGGAAGCTACTTGCCATCGCGGCATCTCCAACTCATTTCAGGGCCCTTTTCAGTTTTAATGGAGACCAAAAGGAACCACATGTTTGACACATGCGCATTCGGAGAAGGCGGCTGATAGAAGCAAGATATGAATTGGCACGGGAAAGCAAATCGATCCCCTGTTCCGCGGTGGAACAGATCACAAGTCCTTGGAACCTCAAAGGAATGTACTTGGAGTCTCCATGACCGTGTAAAAGTCATGCCCCCTTTCTTTTGAAACAATGACCCCTTGAGACTCCAGGTAAACATCTGTGTTTGGCACAAATTGAACTGGCTGACGGCTCAGGTCTGACCTACCAGGTGTGCGAGGATTGCTCAGCCCTGAGAGTTAGTTCATGGCGAGGGAGCAAAAACGTAGTGCGACAGTAATGTGCTTGAAAGTTGGAAACACTTGCTTGGCAGCAGACTGCAAGGGATGTTGATGAGCGATGCAGAGTATTTGTGACACAAAGAGCCAGCCGGCGATCAGTCCGTTCACCTCTCGAAACATCAAGGCTCGTTCGAACAAACGGGTTCTAAAACGGGTTTCAGCTTTAATCACTTGATAATTGTGTGTGTGTGCCACGCACCATTTAGAGACCTTGAAGGTAATCTTCCACGGGACCATTTGCTGAGCAAGGTCTCCTCTTCATGACCCGTTGCAACGACGCAGCGACCTCTCCTCAGGCCGGAATTTGCCTTTACCTCACAGGGAAGGGCATTAGGAAGCAAAAAGGGTTCTCCGGTCTAGATGAACTAAACATCAAATGGGCCATGGCATGGGTATACAGTCAGATCCAGGCCTGTTCATGTCAACAACATGCAAAGTGCATACGCAGGTATTGAATGCCCAGACCACCGCCCACCGGCATCCGCCCACCGGCACCCGCCAACGTGCATACACACACATACACATACAACACGTATGTTCAGACAGAATATACATTAAACACATATATATGTATGTACTATATACCCATCTTGTTGGAGACATGCGCATCTACAAAAACGTACAGGTGAGACATCCATTTCCGCTTTTTTCCCACCCAAATCTGATTTCGTTGCTGGAAAGAACAGCAAGCAAGCCAGGCAGGCAAGCAAGCAAGGCAGGCAAACAAAGCAGATAAACAAACAAGCAGGCAAGGAGGCAGGCAAGCAGGCAGGCAAGCAGGCAGGCAAGCAGGCAGGCAAGCAAGCAAGCAAGTCAGCCAAAACCGACCCTCAGCCTAAACCAACCCTAAACCAAAACAAACCCAACCAACCCTAAACCAATATCCGAGCTTAAATCCAACCCCAAACCACTCTAAACCAAGCGTAAACCGACACTGAGCCAAACCTAAACGCACTCTAAACCAACCCCAACCGAACCCCCCTAAATCGACCTTAAGCCAGCCTAAACCAAGAACTCAGCCTTATCCAACCCGAACCCGACCTGAAACCCGCCCCAAACCAGCACTCAATGCATACATTACATTATCTTAGCTTGCGTTACATCACATCACGTCACATGACATCACATTGCATTACATTACATTGCAGTCCTTGCAGTACATGCATACGAAGACAGAGACAGAGAGACGCAGAGGCAGAGACTAACGTGCAGACATACACCCATGCATGCATGCATGCATGCATGCATGCACACATATATCCATACATTGCATGCAGGCATTTATTCACACAACCCAATACAGTCATGCACACATGCATTCATACATGCATACATGCATACATACACTACATACATGACACATACATTAAATACATTACATACATTGCACACATTACATACATTATACATATTACACTGGTTGCATCGCGTTGCGTTGCATTGCATTGTATTGCATTACATAGCATATGGCATAATCAGTTGTCGTTCCGTGGCAGATACCTTCGGGGGAGTCTACGTGAAGAACACGCGCCTCCTCTGCAAGATGTGCAGAGTCACTTACACTGCCTGTTTCAGGCTGCCAGCATGTTTGCTATGGTCAAAAGAGCCTGCTTACTTGGGGTGTGTGAGTATTGCGTATCAAGCCCTTGTGCCTTTTTGGACAGCCATTCTGAGGATTGCTGTTCAGGGAACCATGGGCGCGCCCCACATGGCAGACTTGGACCATGCGAGTCACCCAATGAACTGAATTGCAAGGCAACAACCACAACCCCTTTCCCCCTTTCCGCTCCAGGGCCACTTTCGGAACTTGACAAACTTGCGCTGAGGTTCATTGAGTGCGAGGACAGGGCCATGAGAAATGGCTTCGGGTGTGCTGAAGACACCCAAATGAAAGCGGAACTGGCACTGGCCTATCGGTTTCCATGTCGAGAGAAACAGTTTAAGGCAAAACGGACATGCGGAAAGACATGTCCAGTACTGCGCAGTACTGGATGCAAACTGGATTGAGGAAGCAGATGGAGAGGGGGCAGGCGCAACCACAGCAGTTAGTTATGACTATGTTTTTTTGATGTTCTGCTACGCCACGTGTTGAGCGCATATTGGGGTGCCATTTTGCGGTTGCACCGTCCCTACTCTGCCAACAGCCCTTGACTCACGGCAATGAACTGAAGGAGCAGCAGCCAATGGCAACCCTCCGGGCAGTGCATACGGCCGCCGGACGACTCGATACTATGTGGGACGAGGATGCTGGGCACCCAAGACGTAGATCTGGCCAGTCGATTTTTGGACTGGTGCCGCCAAGACAGCTGTTTTCGGAAGACCAGTTGCACGCAATGCTAGGGATGTTGCGGGGACACTGGAAGCACATGACAGGCGAGTCAATACCCGTGACCCCAGTGGGTTGAAGAGGCGTGTGGAAAGGTGGCTTGTTGGTTTGGCAGCACCCTTTAAGCGCAAATTCGGACTTCATCCCAAAGCATGCAGGCATCCGCATCCGCCCCCATTGCAGAGCTAAGGTCTGCAACTCCTTTGCAAACGTGCCGATATGTGCAATGTTGACACCCCTTGGTGCTTGTGATGGTTTGCCTGGCGGGCATCCTTACGCAATGCTGAAAAGGTTCATGGCCCCTCCCTCTTAAAACCAAGCAAAGCAGTCGTCGCTTCCGGGGCATCCATGTCTCAGGTGCTTGGCTAAGTTTTCAATTGCACGTTCCTCCCTAGGGAGGAGCTGAACACTTAGGCTATCTTAGGCTTGCCCCTCGGTAAGGCCAAACACTGGACCCTGGGGCTCCCTTCACCCGGAAAGCCCAGGACCGTGGAGATTGAGAGCCTCGGCTTGAGGCGACAGCTCCCAGGTTGCAGCGAGGGCCACCCCTTTGTTTGAACACGTTCGAGCCATCGCTTCAAGCCCTCGGCGTTATTTTTGCAACGTAGCACTGCTAAGGTGAACTATGTTTCGCCACCCTGACGTACAATTAAGTCATTGAGTAAACGTGTTGTGTCCCTCAGTGGGCCATGTGTTGTTGTTTTTCTATTATCTAGGGATGAAGAATGCAACACCGCTGTAAACCGATAAGAGAGAACAGGATTACAGAAGGCCCTGGTCAGCCTTTGAATCGGGACACGATTTTCGAACATCAATGCAAACAAACACATAATCACCTAGCAAAACCGACAACCAACTGATAAGACGATGAAGACCTTGCTAGCAATCCTTTGGCCCACAGCATGTCGTGTAGTAGAGGGAGAACCCTTGTGCATGTGAACGGAAAGACAACGGTCGGGAAGACTACGCGAGGACTACGAAAGTTAGGTAGACGTGCAACAGTTGAACTTCACTGGAAAGCTCTCGAGTCGAAATCTGCGACCTCGGCAGACCTCAAGACGAGAAAGTGAGTCGAGAGTGGCCCTGGCAAATCTCCTGAACGCCCAAGCCTCAAACCGTGGTGCTGCCTGCTGCTCGTTCTACCGGATTTGAATCGACCCTGCTGCGTCAGACGCTGTGCACGGCGTTTGGTGCTTTTGACAACCTCACGGGGAGGGGCGATCTCAGCTTGCGTTTCTTGGCGTCCCTCATTTCAGCCGGCGAACTGAACTGTACGCGACAGCCATTGGCCTTGGGAGGCACGGGACGCGCTTCAAACCGCATGTGCCATGCAAACGAGCACGGGTGGTGGCGCAGAGACTGACCACGCTGAACAAGGCGGCGATCCTCACAAAGTTTAGTTTTTTTTCTCCCGCAGCCAACTGGGCTGGAAGCGCTGGTCGCATGAACTCTCAACAGAAAAAGGGCATGTCGTGGAGGGAGTGGCTGCAAGAGAGCACTGAGAATATGATCTCTCCGTCAAGGCGGTCACCTTGTGTCTCCCGACGGGATGCCACCTACAACCGAGTCATGTCATCGACCAAAGTTGCATCAGTGCAAGTGCAATTCACCGGCGTGCTGCATTGCTATATGCTGCGGTGTTTCCATGTAGTCAGTAATGACTGACATTTGGCACGCCTTCAGATTGTGGCAACGGAAGTCGAATGCATTCAACGGAATCCACTACCTCCAGAATGGACACTCGCAGCGCATGGATGTTTAAGAACACCTGTACAAGTCTCTGTCATGGGGTTGCGAGTATACCTTGGGATGCACAAACTCAGAAACTTCGACCAGTCCACTTTTCAACAAGCGGGTATCAAGCGGGTATCACTTGCATACTTGGAGCAACTAGCTGGCCAATATATATATATATATACATATATTATATGGGTGTATACGAACAACTAAGCATCTCGTGAAACACAGTGAATAAAAGAAGCCTTTCTGCGCTGAATGCATGGACCGCCATAAGTTAATGGACAGTTGGTTAAACCTCGACAACTCCTGCCTTGGAAACTGACTTTTGCCTCCTTTGATTTTGACATCATCTGCTATTCTAAAAGTTGAGGGCTTTAGTGGGCGGGTGACGTTGAGAATGTCGAACATTGTCGAACTAGCATGCCCAACTTTTTCACAGTTATTGTTTCGACGCCAGGTGCGACAGTCTGAGATCTGGTTCAACCTGTCGCAATGGCTTATGCAGGCCAAGGAGTTGCCAACGCGACGGCTGGCCATAGGGCGACTTCTGTGACGCATAGCAAAGCGTTCCACCTTGTTCGTGGAGGCAGTTTCGGCTCGTGATGCCCAAGATTGGATCCTTTTCCCACATGACGGGTGTTCAAGACTGGTGAATTTGTGTTTACTCCTATAGGATCGTTAATGATAGCCACGCCTTCTCGATTTCACGGAGCGCAAGGAATGACCCTTCTTCAGACGTAGAACATGCCCGAAGCACAACCCCTCCTGTAGATCACACATTCTGTGTGTGGCACCATGTTTGTTCCACTGTACAGACCAGTCTACAGCATTTGCTCGGTAGACTAGATGAAGAAAAGCCATGGTGCAAAACAACCATCTCCAGAGCAGAGTTTATGTTAGTCTTTCTGGGTGTTTGTTTGGGGCTTCTGGATGTTGCTGGACGTTTGCGCTTTCATCTTTTGGATACGTCAGCTGGCAACCTGCCTTGGCCTGTGCTTATGCCCGGCGCGGCGCCCGGCGGAAAAACACCGAGCAGCCCAGTCGAGCCCATGGCTGGGGCATCTCACACGTGCATCCAAGTACCATGGAATTGGTACGTGTTTGGTGAGTTTCAAGGGAAAAGTTGGTCGGATCCCCGAAGAAATTTCCATTGTCCAAATTTAAAAGCGCAAGGGCGAGCATGGGCAAAGAGAGCTTGGATGCACGTCGGCTTTTTTTGAAGCGCGAGCCGCTGGCCGGACATCAAAGCAAGACAAGTTTGTGGTTGCATATGCGTTCCCTGTTGGGCTATGTCGATTTTTGGCCCTTTGTCGGGTGGCTCGTCTTGTTGGGCATCGACGTGGACGGAAACACAAAATCCTCGCTTGCAGTTGCGCGCGCGAGTGCTTATCCATGACCAGGCCAGGCGCTTGTTCGCCTTGCCGAGCAACTGTCTTACACCGACGACTGTTGACATCCACAGGTGGTGGAACCCCACCTGGAGATGTTCTTTTTAAGACATATGTCAGTTGAAGCGTGGCTTCGACTTTCGGTGGCAAAGGAAATCCACCTTCAATCATTTCAGAGAGCAGCCGTGCTGGGTCATTCCCTGCTTTCAGGGCTTCTGGCGCTGGTCCCGGCAGGTTGGCTTTGAAATGGCTGGATAGGATAGCCGGCTGCAGATGCAGCCGCCAGTTTCACGGCACAGATGGGCAGAGCTTTCGCATGTCGGCAAGTACGGAGGTATTGCATGCCTCGGAGCTGTAGTCATTCTTGAGAAGATCATTGTATCGTGATAGAACTTTTGTGCCAACATGGCTTCCCCAAAAACCAGAAACCAAAGAGCACTCGATTGTATTGTACGACTTTTGAAGTTGTGGCTGCGTTGTGAGGCAAGCAACAGAAAAGCAATCCGTTGTCTTGGGCGAGTTTTATCTCAAGCAATCGCGCCAACTTGCTCCAAGACAGTGGAACCATTGACGCAGTGATTTGCAGCCCGGCCCGGGCGCTCGCTCAAGGTGAAATGAATGCGATGCTTATTTTGCAGTGGAATGCACCAATGACAGGCTTCAGAAGCAGCGCCCACCTAGGAGCAGTGTACAAAGACAACAATCACAATATCATCTATATATATAGCTATATACACGTACATACGTACGTACATACATACGTACGTACATACATACATACGTACGTACATACATACATAGATTCATCCAGCCAGCCAGCCAGCCATCCATCCCTCCTTCCATCCATCCATCCATCCATCCATCCATCCATCCATATGTACATACATACCTACCTACCTACATACATGCATACATACATGCATGCATACATACATACATACATTCACATGTACACATATATGCATATACCCATACACACATACACACATACGCATATACACATATTTGCATATACGCATATATGCATATAAACATATACGCATATGCGCATATACGCAGATACGCATGTAGGCACATATGCATATACGCATATACACATATACGCATATACCCATATACACATATACACATATGCACGTATACACGTATACGCGCATACACGTATACACGCATACACATACACATATACACATATGCACATATACATACATTCATACAGACATACAGACATACAGACATACAGACATGCAGACTTCCACACTTACAGACATACATACATACATACATACATACATACATACAGACAGACAGACAGACAGACAGACAGACAGACAGACAGACAGACAGACAGACATATACACCCATTCATCCATCCATCCATCCATCCATAATGCATGCATTCATCTATCCATCCATCCATCCATCCATCCATCCATCCATCCATCCATCCATCCATCCATCCATCAATCCATGCATTGCATACATCCATGCCTCCGCAAACACATATATACATACATCCATCCATACATCCATGCATCATACATATCCATACACATCCACGCATCCACACATATACATACATCCATGCATCCATGCAGCCATGCAGCCACGCAGGCATCCATCCATACATACATATCATACATCCATGCATCCATGCGTACGTACATCCATGCATCCACAAATACATCCATACATCCACACATCCGTCCATACATCCATGCATCCATCCATCCAGCCATCCATCCATACATATCCATACATCCATGCATCCATACGGACGAACATCCATGCATCCACAAATACAACCATACATAAATACCTCCATCCATACATCCATGCATCCATCTATCCATACATACAATCCATACATCCATGCATCCATACGTACGTACATCCACGCATCCACACATATACATACATCCATGCATCCATACATCCATGCATGCATACATGAATGCATGCCTACATGCATACATGCATACATGAATACATTCATACATGCATACATGCATACATCTTCATTGGTTCTCTTTTTGCATGTTTTGTTCTTCCGGTCGTTGTGCACACAGAGATCTGAACTGTGCTTGGGATGGCTCTAGAGATTTAGGGAATTGGTTGGCCGACAGCCAGGATTTGCCCAAGGAAGGCCATTGTTATGACAGGCCCAGGACTTGCTTGAAATCTATCCAGTAGAGCCTCAACAGCTTCAACACCAGTGTTCAGTGTGTATGTTTGCGTTTTTTTTTATTTGTTTTAAAGCTTTTTCATGTCCTGCTCCAGTCCAGCCGTTTCGACTTGGCCCTCAGTGATCAGTGATAGCAGTGGCTAGTGGCTATTTGGAACGCTGCAGGCAGCCACGGCGAAGATTGTGCACTTCGGTTACTTGACCGTTGAGCGCAAGGGCAAGGCGAGCTGTGGCGCTGAGCCGAAAAATCCAGCTTTCATCAAACACACACACACACATCAAGCAACACCTCTGCTGCAAGAGCAAGAAATGCTATTGATAACTCATTCCTCCAGCAAGCGGCCTCCATTGTAGCAACAAGCTGTTGCCCACAAGCCAGGCAAGCAGTGAAAGGCCAGTATGTTGCTCTTAATTATTTGGGAAACTTTGATTGACATACAGTTCGCCCTGCCTCATTATCATGAAAAGGCGAGTTGCGAGGTCAACAAGAAACAGAACAATATATGGCTTTGGCAGCTATGCAGTTCAGAGTGCGCCTTGGCCCCATTCGGAGATACCGCCACCCTTGACAGACTGACTGGGGAGAAGGGAGCGGGGTGATAGCACGGCGTGTTTTATCCGTGGCAAAAGTGGTTCCCAAATCAGGCCTTTGTAGTGTCCAAATCACGGAGAATTGCCAAATCCAGGTTTGTTTGTTTTTTTCCACTAGAGCTGCGCTTTTCAATTTCCAAATCAAAACTTTCAGCTCCCGACTATTTTCTACCTGTTCCACGTGTGTCTTGGCCATCGGTCTGCAGAGATGTCAGTTCATTTGTTTGCAAAATCTTGGTCGGAGCAAATCCAGGGTATTGCGGCTTGTTCCGCTGTTTGGGCAGAAATCCAAAAGGAGGTGGAAAAGGCTGGCACAGGCTGACCCGCAGAGTAAACTGCACAAAAAAGGTTTGCAGCTGGCTACTGTAACCTGTGCGCTGTGGCCTTCCTCCTGAGATGGAAGCGGAGGGCCATTTTTTTTCAGGGTGGGTGGCTTTTCGGCTTTTTGGCTTTTGTGGCTTTTACGTGGGTTTTTGTGGCTTTTACGTGGGTTTACGTGGGTTTTTGCGGCTTTTCATTTCGCATCCTCTGCATTCGCAGTTCCTCTCTGTTTGTCTTTGTGGGTTCATGCAGCTTTTGCGGCTTTGGCTTTTTGCATCCTCTGCATTGCCAGTTCCGCTGCGGCAGGTGGCTTTTTGGTTTTGTGGCTGTTGGCGGCTTTCTGGCTTTGGCTTTTCGCATCCGCTGCTTTTCCAGTTGGTTTTGGCCTTGGCTTCCTGCATCCTCAGCATCGCCAGTTCCCCCCGCCACCCCGCTTTCGATTAAAATGCACGCCTAATTGAATCATCACTTTTTCGATCATCATGCGACAGCTACTTTTTAGATTCTTTGCCCCTAATTCAATCATCACTTTTTCAATCATCATGGGGGGGGCTGCCGCCCCCCCCAACCCCCGCTACTTTTTAGACTTTTTGCCCCTCATTGAAACATCACTTTTTCGATCATCATGGGGGGGCTGCCGCCCCCCCCAACCCCCCCACGCCTTCAATTGAATCATCACTTTTTCAATCATCATGGGGGGGCAGCAGGGCAGCAGCCCCCCCCCAACCCCCCCGCTGCTTGTTAGATTTTCTTGCCCCTAATTGAATCATCACTTTCTTGATCATCCCAGGTGACAGAGTTTTTTTCACCGCTTGCGCGGGCGGGGCGGAAGTAGAAGAAATCACAGCCTGCCGCTAGATGCTGGCTTGATTTGTTTTGGGGTCGCTACCAGCTAGCATAGTTAACAAATTTTACTTAAAAAGTATCCAGCACCCTGAGTGAGCTGCTGTTACCTCTCAGTGTGGGCTGTGTGGACTCACCAGGCAGCCGTTGTGACCGCCATTTTTTCAGCCGAAGAGCTGCTTGGGTGCAAACAAGCGTGTGACCCGAGGCAATGAATCCAACGAGGGGCGAGAGTGCAAATGAATTGCATTGTGTATATGAACCGGCCTTGGCTAGCAATCCATTACCCTTTGGCAGAGAGATGGACACCGAGCCCCTCATGCCACCTTAGAAGCACTCCTTCCCGAAAGATGGAGCAACCAAATATGGGAAAGCTGCAGCTTTCTCCATCCCTCTGAATCTGCGACATCATGGGGGGGCTGCCGCCCCCAACCTCCCCGCTATTTTTCCTTCGATCATCATGTGGGGGGGGGCCCAACCCCCCCCTGCTGCTTTTTGCACTTTTTTGCCCCTGATTGAATCATCACTTTTTTGACTTTTTGGATATTTGGCGTTTGCCCGTATTTGAATCCTCACTTTTACCATCATGGCAGGGACCCGCCCCTCTTTTTAACATGCATACATAAATGCCTACCTACCTTGCTGGAGAGGAACTGATGATGCTAAAGATGTAGGAAGCCAAGGCCCTCGATTTGCTGGTGATGCTGGGGATGTTGGCTGGACATGCGGGGGATGTTGAAAACGATGCTGATGATGTTGACGGACTAGCGTACAATACGTACATTTCGCAAGAAAATGCTGTAAATCACAGCATGTTAGTAGCCAGGACGGAAAAGAAAACAAATTCCCAAAATAAAACAAAAAACCCAAAAATAAATCTCGACCCGATGGAAGCTCCCAGATCGCTCCAAGGGGGATGGCTACTCACAGCGAATCCATGTTCTAAGTGTCCATCCTGCTGTGCGGAGACAACTGCTTATCACTCGCGTGTGGCATTGTTTCCTTCCTTTTGTCGTTGCTGCCAGGCAATCTCCCCCTTCTTTGTCTTGCGACCAGACAGCCTGGAACCTACGCTTCTGGGGGCCCTTCCGTGGCTCGCGAGGCCAATGGCAGTCTGACGGGGGTGTTTATCCACGCAGAGACAACCATGGAGTGAGATTGAATCCGACCCTCCGGTATTGGATGGGCAAGAGAGACATGGCAATTGGCCAATTGCATAGGATTCTAGATTTAGTATTGCCGACTTTGGATTTTGGAGCAACATGGTTATTTTCAGGGGAACCATTAGGAGGGATTAAGCAGGATGCCTTTCTATGGTCCTGGTGAAATGCCCCGCGCAAAAAAACATCTCTGGTCCTTAGCAGCGGCCCTTTGGTTCTAAATCCCCATGGACAACTCACACTAAAGCGAGACGTGTTAACAAGTTTGGCATGCGCATGCGTGCGTGATATATATATATATATATATATATATATATATATATATATGGTACCCCGCCCCTGGAATACTCAGGTTTTTGGCTAGAAATTGACATTTGGCTGTAAAAATGCATGCACAACACACGTTCCAGCTTCTAAAAATGAGGCTCTAAAAATGCACTCCTTTTTAGGCCTAAATTCTAGCATCGGTACTTAGGGCAATCCAGGATGTGCTAGCACGTGCTAGCACATCCTGGATTGAAGATTGAAGATTGAAGATTCTGAGACCACTTGTTCTGGAAATCTTCAATCCATCCTTAGGACAAACTGATATGTGCTAGCACGTGCTAGCACATCCTGGATTGAAGATTGAAGATTGAAGATTCTCTGACAACTCTCTCTGGGATTCTTCAATCTTCAATCTTCAATCCAGGATGTGCTAGCACGTGCTAGCACATCCTGGATTGCCCTAACTACATATTTGGAGAATTTCAGAAAGAGTTGTCAGAGAATCTTCAATCTTCAGATCCTGGGTTGCCCTAAGTGCGGATTGAAGAATCCAAAAGGCAGACCGGGAGTGCACGTTGTCAGAATCAAACTGTGGATGTGCACTTGCACTGCCTGCATTTGGCCAGGGGGGAAAATTGTTGTTGACATCTTTACAGTTTTGTTGTGGACTCCAGGATGGAAGATTCTCAAATAGAAAATCTGGTAGATCTTCAATCTTCAATTCAGGGGGCAAAACCTTAATGAGTCTAGAACAAACTGTCAAATTTTTAGGGGACCAGGATTGAGGATGTTCTAAACATCTGTTTGTGGAATCTTGTATACTCGATCTTCGATCCAGGGCAACACGATCTGAGCAATTGCTGTAAAACGCTGCGTTTTACAGCATTTATGCCAAGAACAAGATGTATGATTGGAAGTCATGGCTTGGCTCAGTTCTTGCTTGGTTCAAACCACATGGAGTTCGATAAGGACAATAACCCTTTCAAAAATGAGTTTGATTCCAAATTCATTTGGCCATGACAATAGCCATCTTCTCTAGTTGATTTTTGAAATGCACAAGACATTGTAAACGAGTAAACTTGAATTTGGTTTGAACTCGAAAGCGTTTTAAACTGGATATCCTTCCCTTGCTTGAATTTCAATAGTTGTTATTGGCGATGGTTGAGCCAAGTTAGACAAGCAACACACACACATGGGATAGTTATGTTTCAAATAGACTGAACTAGCATGTACATGGAAATCTGCACAACACTCGAGTTAACACGTAAATGCAACTGCGCAAGGACATGAAGTAGGAATGAGTTCCTTTTCCCCAAGTTGATGATCTGCTTAATTTCGCTGCCAAACAAAAGTAAGAAACACAAAATAGCAGAGCTGCTACAGGCGCGTTGAAGCTGCCAAAGCATACTTCGCACACTACTCTTGTACTGGACAGTTGTGCTTTCTGAGCTGGAGCTGCCAAAGTGAACTTTGCATGCTCCAATGTGACGGTCACACGACTCGCAACTCCTTCAACGTTGAGCTTAACTTCTGCTTGGTTGGAATTTGCATGGAGTTGAGCGTCCAGTCAGTTCATTTCAGAATCTCAAGGCATTTCTCACCCCGGTCTGGCCAAAAACCTCAGTTCTGGCCAAAAACTTGAGTATTTCCAGGAAGGGGTAGCATATATACAAATATATGTATATAGACATACATGAACATACATATTGTTTTTGTTGATCCTCAAACAATAGTTTGATCCACCGAGTGATCAAATGAGCTATTGCATTGTGACCGCGGGATTTCTCTGAGGCTTGGATCGGCACGAGTCGCAGGCTGACTTCGAAAAGGGCCAGGCGCAGCGAATTTTGTCAGATAGGTTGGCGTTGTCCACCGGTCTTTGCGGCACGCGTGTGCTTGTTCGCACGGCAGAGGACTGTCTAAGCGCTTTCAGGCTCCAAGAGGCCAGCAGTTGCTCTCCGAGATTGAGCGCTTTGTGGCGCCTCGGAAGGAACAGGCTTCCTTTTTGCGAGACGAGGAGTGCAAAGGCTAGATCAGAACAGGTAGATACTGGAGTGTTGCAAACGTAGGGAGCCATTTCGGGATACTTTGAAAGGAATATGACACCATCAATGTGGAGGGATCTCTAGCTTCAGGAAACACAGGAAACTACCCCCTATATGCAACGAACATGGATGGAAAAAAACCAGCATGTGACCGCAGAGGAGTTTAGAAAGGCAATGCCTGACTTTGTAGCCCTTGCTCATGGGCGGGCTGTGCTGTTGGCTTATTTTGTCTCGGTAGCAACTTCATGAACTCTCGATAGATCATAGAAGGTCCCTTTTTTGAGGATCGTTGATCTTGTGCCGGCGGCATGGCACACGTTGGCTGAGATTGTCGGCACTGTGTCGGGCGCAAGCACCCGATCGGGGTTGAGGATTTCCAGTTGCCCCGCTCACCAACAGTCAGGTTACTGGCCTCATTTTGGAAAGCTGCTGCCCAGGTGAAAGATTTGCGCTTCGTCGTCGAAGTGAGGACACATTGGGCATGGGAGGTTGTCGACGGAGGGCCATAGCACTGCAGTCGTTTGTGCCCGCGAAAGAGATGTCGTTTTTCTTCGCGAAAGATTTTGCGACGGCTTTTCGGAGGGATGCTTGCAAGCTGACATATTCGCAAACCCCACTTCCTTGCAGACGGGGAGATACGCAGCACCTTCACACGCGTTCTTAATTCCCTGCTTGCTCTGGGAATGGCGCAAAGGAAGCCGTTGGCCGGGCTGTTTTCGCCAAAGACCGGGCGAACGTCCATGAAGCTGTGACCTACGGTGTAGGCTAAGATAAGGGTACGTAGCCCATTTGTTCTTTACGGTTTAGGTACAGTTTTGGTCTGATTGGCGTTTATGTTTCTCTTACACTGGGACTACGATTTGTTTACACCTGTTTGCTTCTGGTTTACCATCTTGGGGGACTATCGGATAAGGAAATTGGTGAGTCCCGGAAGTTGTGAACAATAATCGGAAACAACTCGTAGAACCAGAACGTAGATTTAGCCACAGTCGCAAAATCGCATTTGTTTGCGTAAACAAATATGTTTGTTTTCGAATTGTGTACTCTTTTGTGATTTTTGTATATGACGATGCTTCATGATTTCTGGCACCCCTTCCTTCATTTTTTTTTCGGAGGAGGGGTGGTTAGCATGTAACAACGTGTAACCAAATAGTATACGTCCCGGAAAGCGCATTGAACTCACGCATGTGGATCGTCCACAAAACGTAGAAGAATATAGTCAGGAAAGCGCCAGTTTGGCTGACAGAGTAGGTCACAACCATTGCGCTTGTTGCAGGGTTCCCCACATTGGGCCCAGGACGGAGCAGTCACAGCAAGCACAAGCGGAAAGGGCGAATGGTAGTGACTGCTTGCAATATCTCACGTCGCTGCAAGCCTGCCAGGCAAGTGAACCGCGTGGCTACTGGGCTTGCGAGCGCAACTGCAGCAGCAAGAACGGCTCCAGAGCGCACGCCGCAAACAAAAGGGCGTGGCGATGGAGTCGCGAAAGATTCCCGAAAGACTTTTCCTCGCAAAGAATGGCGTTTCTGGAGGCAGGACTTCTGGTCAGCCGCCATAGTACTCAAGCGCTGATCATTGGTCCACGTTTTGCACCGAAACGTGACACACCCCTGTATGGACACTTGCAAGTTAGGCTGGTGACTTAGGCACTCTTGACCCAAAACATGCACCGGAAACATGTCATCAACAATCCCCAACCATGTAGCATCTTGAATATTGCCCAAGTGCAATGTTGAAGGTGCAATTTGGTAGAAAGTCTAACCATCAGAAGGAAGGGCCACCACTGCAAAATCGCTCAGCCATATTAGCGGGGACGTGTCTTCAACCAGGGAATGCTAGAGCGGAGAAAACAAGGAGAGTTACGCCATCTAAGCTGTCAACGCCTGATATCTTCAATGTACACGCAAAGCGATACGGCCGCTTCCAAAGGACTGTGAGCCACACAAGTTGGAAGTCATGCTAGCAGACTCAATTGGCATGAACATCCAGGATGTGGGTATTTGTACGCATATGCGGCAGACTGTGTGCAAGGTATTTTGCAGAGGACGCTGCAGCGGTGTTCAATGCTGCTTTGGTAGCAGAGTTGTTGGTAAACACGTAGGTCACGTTTCTTTGACTGTATCTTGTGTTTTTGGCCAACGCTTGGATCTGGCAGATCATGTTTTCTTTTGGTGTTGTGTGGCTCAACCACTCTTTTCATTTCGTTGACAGGCTGAGTTGATTTGGGCCCAGCTGTTGGGGCAACTCAAGTCGATCTGCCAAGGCACCCGGAACGGTTCAGAAAGGTGGAAGTGGATTCAGCTGGCCACCGACTCACTGGCAGGAATCAAAGCAAGCCATTTGAGCTCCGCCTGGACGAAGACAAGGTGAGTGGTCAGGGGTTATGCAAGCGATTGGGATTTTTCAGACTTCGGGGCAAGTTGATTGATGCTCCCTTCAGTCACAGAACTGGGGAATTTCCAGACTTCGGGGCAAGTTGGGAATCTGGCAGTATGCGAGCGACAACGAGATGTGACGCGTGCAACAACTTTTATGGTTTCAGGTCAGCAATGCCGATGGCGGTTTACATGCTACCACGTGACGGGTGGTAATACAGCACTGCTGACGGAGATATCTTGCGTAATGCTGCAGTTATCATGCTTCATCCCTGCAGATGTCCTGGGCATAGCAAGACGAGGGGTTCCCCAAATCTTGGGAAGTCAAACGAGATGATATTACGACGAATGTGACATGTGCCAGTGCCTTCGGATCAAGTGTAGGTCAACCCTGTACACTTGCTGGGAATCTTAGAGCAGAGAAGCAATGCAACAAATTTTGCGGTACCGCCTTGTACAAGAAATACTTTTGATACCCTGGTTTTTCCAAGAGCCTGCTGCAATTTCTGGGCCTTTGGCACTCAGGCACAAATCTTCCGGCATGTCTTTTCTTGAGAGTACCCTTTTGCCTGTTTTCAGAAGGGAAATCAAAAGGACACACCCATTTTGGGGTCCGCTAAAAAGGACAGACCAATGTCATGTTTCTCTTCACTAACATCGGCATTAGAGGATATTTCAGAGACCCGCCAAGACGCGATCGGGGCATTGACCGTACTGACCCACGGCTCTACCTCGGCAAGCCTTGACGCAGGCGCTGGACTTCAAGGAGTGGACCAAGGCCTTCCACAAGGTCCTCTTTCCGAGCCTGGGCGCCGCTGGGCCGGAAAAATCGGGTCCTTTGGCCTTGTCAAAGCCGTTTTGGGATCCCATTTTTGGGGTAGGTGAATTCACCACCCAGTCTAGAACCTATTTTAGTGGGGATTGGCATGTTCACTGAGGGTACGGGGTTTTGACCCATGGCCACTTCCTTCGTTGGACTTGAACTGAATGACTCGGAGAATCGTCGACCGGGGCTTTTGGAGGCGTCACTTGTTTTTTGGGCAGAGGCGAACACTGCGTCTTGCTTTGAGGGCGTGGGAGGGTCACCTCTCTTGCAAGATGGCCCAAATGGGTTTGAGGCCTTTTGTCATTTGAGGAGACTTGGGAGTATCCATTCAAATAGGTCCACTGTCCACTCGGGGCATTTGAGCCTGTCACTTCATGTTCCTTCCTTCTTTGATCCCTCAAGACTTGCCGCGTGCCATTTCGGGAATCCAAGGACAACTTTGTGGTGGCGGCAGGCAAGGACCAATCGTTTGCAGCATGAAGCAAATCACGGGCTGTCAAACACATGGGCCCTTTCTGATGCCCGCTCTGTGTACGGCTAGAGGAGGCCTCATAAAGGGGATCCCAGCTTTGCATAGCGAGGGCTTGACGAGCTATTTCTGGCTTGTTCAGCAACCCTTTGTGCTTGTTTCAGACATTTCAACTGTATTCGAGGCACAGAGTCGGCCGAGTTTGGACAGAGAGAGAGAGAGAGAAAGAGAAAGAGAGATGGAGGGAGAGGGATGGAGAAAGAAAAGCCAATGGACTTGCATCGCGACGACAGTTGTCAAACAAATGTGGGCCCCGTCAATGTTTGCGACCAGCCCCGTCGACTCTCATTCAGCTGCCGCCTCCATTTTCAATAATGCCAAAGGTCAAGGTATGTTTTCCATACTGAGACAAAACACTGTCCTACCCTGGGAGTTCAATAGAACTGGTGTCTTCCGCGACGCCAGTTTCAATTTAAGACAGGCCCAGGGTGACAGCTACAGCGCACCAGGCCCGCCTTTGGCCCCGTCCCTGCCATCAGACGCGGGCCATACCAGCGCTAGTGCCAGTAGCCAGGCGCCACAGTGAGACATGAATCCGCACCATGCACGAAAGGTTCCCTAGTTAAAACTGCCCAAACATTTAGAGTTGATTGTACAAACTGTTCCCGGGAAGCGGGCCAGTCTGTTTTGACACACCCCTGTTTTCTCTACTGGGTAGTTTTATTGGGCTTGTGCTTGTCCCTTACTGCCATGTTAATGCATTCTACCTGACTTGTGAATTGTTTTCCTCTCATTGCACGCTATGCTGCTGATTGTGTGTGAATTATCTGATACTTTGTACCAATGCCAAAATTGTGTGTCCATGGATGGTGCCAGACTTCCCTGGCATGTGTTGTCTTTGCCCTTTGCTCCAAGGCCAACATTGCTCAGATTCCGCAGTTCCGTATCAGTCCCCTTCAATTTGCTTTGCTCGGATCTCGTGATGATGGGTAGCTTTTTTTGATCCAGTTTGTTTCTGCCTCAATACATTAATAGCATGTGTTTTTATGCATGTATTTCCCAAAGATCTACCTTCCTTCTGGTGGCATCTCAGCGAGACCAGCAGATAAAGCTCCCTTCTTGCATGCCCGTAGTTCATGTCTACTTTCTTCCCGGCAAGTGCCTACATATTTCTATTGTGAGGCTAGCCAGTGCCTAGCGCTAGGGAGTTGTGAAAACCCGGACCAAGCCAGACAACAGCGTTTCCAAACCCAGGCAAAGCAAGTTCACACCTCGAGGACGCCAGAAGAGAAAAGGAAGTGTCACAGACTTGAGGCCGTGTTGAACAACCCATATTTTGTATATATATATATGTATACATACACATATTAGTGTGGGTCAAAAGTGAGCCACCCGGGGACCGCGGGATTTAGTCTTTGGTTCCATTTACCAGGGTTCCATTTGGGTACCTATTTTTGACCCACAGCCATATTCAATTTGAAGGCGCCCAACCGACCCTCGACCTTGGACTTGAAGATTCATTCACTCCACCCCCGGGATTGACGAGAATCAAGATTGCCACGGCTGGTGCCAAGTGGTCCATCAGCAGCTAAGGCAAAACCACACCGCGGGAAGTGCTTTCTGGCATGGTTTAGCCCCCGGGTCAGAGGGAAGGGATGCTTTGCCTTCTGTGATTGTTGTCTGCAGCATGATGGAATCATGGCTTAGAGTACCATCTATCCATTTCGTCGAACGTTCGTTGTGACATCAGCGATGTATCAGCTGTCCAGCTGCGTTGGGTGGCATTTGACATCTTTAATTCTGCCTTTCCGCCTTGAAGAGGTACGTGCGCTTTGTGCTTGAGAGCGTAATTCTGAGTGATGATGCCAGCCTTTTATGAGCTCAGAACGTTGGCATGCCGCCCACAATGCCAGGCACCCCCCCTTCTTTGCTGCAGCCTAAGGGATTTGGGACGGTCAGTTGGTTGGTGAAGAAACGGGTCATGTTCAAACGGCAAGCACACGAGGGCATGAAATGTGTTGACGCATCAACCCATGGCTAGGAACTGGCATGCGTCTAGCAACCTGCCATGCGCAGTTGCCGGCCTTGACTTTCCGAGGTGAGGGCTATTTGATGATTCAGAAGAAAGACAGAGAAGAAAGCAGGAGCGCCTGAATTTGCCTGCCACATTGCAGTCCCCTGGGCAGAAAGAAAGGACTTTGCATTGGATGACAGCCAGGTTTCCCGCAGCTTGATAGAAGATGTGTCAGTGGCGATGGCAGGTACTGCGTTTTGCGCTCGAACAGCTTCGAGTGCACTTATGGCAGTAGTTTGCAACTGTTGCTTGAAGCAGATTCAAGGACTGTCAGTATGCTTAGGGTGTACTGAACGCTGCAAAGCATGTGCCGCATACGCAGCGGCTTGGCTCCTCAACTCTTTTGCAAACAGCTCTTTTGCAAACAGCTCTTGACCTTCAAACCAGACCTATAGGATTGGTGTACTGTCCAAGAGAGGCTAGGGTTTCCCAGTAGAATGAGGTAGGTAAGACTTGTACTGGCCTTGGATAGATGACCTGGAGCAGTAGTTCTCCCCCCAAACATGGCTTTGGCTTGGGCAGCTGCCATAGTCTCCTGGCTGGAAGGCCGTTCAGACAGTGCTGCTTGCACTTAGTCAGATGCAAGTCACGCTGCTGCCCACAATTGTCTTGAGTAGATATCGTGTACGCGAGCATTGCTGCTTCCACAGGTACTTCATCAATGAGAAAGAGTACCGCGCAGGCGCGAGTGCAAGCAGTGTTTGCTGCAAGCAGTGCGAGTAGCAGGTGGTAATGTGTTTTCATAGGCTTCTCAAGAAAGCTTACTGGGCTGTAGGGCAGGCGTTCAATAACTTTAGAGCCTCCGGCTCAGTCCGCCGACATTGTCCTCTCCCTTTTCTCCTTCTTCCCTCTCCCTTGTCTCCCTCGTGCGTTCTGTCGTCCTCTCTCCCTCCCTCTGCTCCCCATTCTCCCCATCCCCCCAAGCCTCTCTCTCCTCAATCTCCCACTCTCTCTCTCTCTCGCTGTCTCTGTTTCTCTGTCTCTTTCTGTCTCCCTGTCTCCTTCCTGTCCACGCCCCTCTACAGAAAAAGGGCACCCTAATTCGAACCTCTCTACTCTCTCACTTTCTCGCTCTTTCTCTTTCTCTTTCTCTCTCTTCTCTCTCTCTCTCTCTGTCTTTCTGTGTCTCTCTTTCTCAGTCTCCGTCTTTCTCTCTCTCGCTGTCTCTCTCTCTGTCTGTCTCTTTCTCTGTTTCTCTGATTCTGGCTCTGTCTGTGGCTCTGTCTCTCTCTCTCTCTTTCTGTCTCTCTCTCTGTCTCTCTCCCGCTCTCTCTCTCTCTCTCTCTCTCTCTCTCTCTCTGTCTCTCTCTCTCTCTGCATTGCAGCGTCACGTCCCCCCCCGAGTTGCCTCGATGTCCGGGCACTGCCCCTGCATGACCCTGAACTGTCATCTCACTACTGGCTTTCCCCCTTCATGTCCTTGTCACGTTTCCCATGATGTCCTGGTCCTGTCCCTTCCATGCCATTCAGCCCCCCCTTCATGTCCCTGACATTTTCTCGGTATGTCCGCTTCATTTGCCATGTATGTCCCGTTCTTTCGTTGCGAGTCATTTCCCTACATCTCCCGTCGTGCTTGGTTTCCTTGTGCTTTGTTTCCTCTCCTTCCCCCTGCACTCCCCTTGTTTTCATTTCTGTCCCTTGCATGTCCCTTTCAGTTCCCCTTTGTTCCCTTTCATGTCCCGCTGCTTTCCTGTCATGTCGACTTCCTATTTCCTCCCCTCATTTCACTTGCACTTCCTTGCATTTCCCCTCTGCTCCCCAATATTTCCAGCAAAAAAACACGGGTTTTCCAGCGTTTTCACAATTAGGACGTCCAAAAACACAGAGTTTTTCCAGATTTTCTGCAAAAGGAGGCAGGAACCCCAAACCAGCAAAGAGCCGGCAGGGGGAATCGAGCCTGGGACCCCTGTTTTGCGACACCGGCTCCCCGAAGACTACGTTTAGTGGAACGTCATCAAATTGCCGCGCGGCGGGGGGGGCCCCCCCCCCCACGTATAGACGTCGGGGGGGGTTGGGGGGGGTCCTCTTAGCCGATATATATATATATATATATATATATATATCATGTTAACATAAATGTATATACATATAAAGTAGGGATAACATCCAGAACACCAGTGACACTGTACGAGGAGTAGGCTGCCGCCACTCCTGCCTTGGGGCCAACACTCACCGAATGTGAACGGGGCTTACGGGACACTGGCCGCAGCCCTTCTTATGTCTGTTAGAAGGTTTGTGTCGTGCCGCACATTGCTTGTGCCTACGCAGCTTTTCATGGACGGAATCTTCTCAGCCCATCCAGCTAGCAACATCAAGCACTGTCCAGGATGGTTGGGTAGGGCCTGAGCACAATTGCAGCATGTAGCCACAAGCAACGATAGCCATTGCGGCTTGAGTCTGGGCATGGAGCCCATCATGATTAGGTACATACACGTACAGGATCGGGGTTGACCCTCCCCTTAGACCAAGATGCTGCAGGCAGAGGGTCCAGTCCGAAACTGTACCATGCGCAGGATCTCGGCGTTGCATCTATGTTCTTGTATATTGACCATAGACATGTAGGTATGTATGCATGCATGGAATACAACTATGTATGTAATGCAATGTACTGGAATGGAATGCAATGCAATACAATGCAATGCAATCTAATGTAATGTTTATGTAATGTAGTGTATGTATGTGTATCGGTGGAGGTTCGTCAGGAGATGTTTTTTTGCTTTCGATCGGTCATCGGTTACAGCTTCACTACCTGGGGGAGGTTGTTGAGACGCACATGTTGCTTGCAGATTTGGCCATTGCGGCTGGATTGCTGCCAAGACATGCTTGTCAATCTTGCCAAGCAGATTCTTCTGTTTTGCCTTTGTGTTTTTTGACAATGACAGAACGAGCCTGCGTCCACTTAGAGGGCGCCCACTTCTTGCTTTTTGGCGGTTGCATGCCTTTCAAGGGTATCTGCTAAACAAGCCAAGGTTTCCCCAAAAGCCCCATTTAACCTTGGAGTTTCACAGCCTTCAGAACCCTGTGCCCCTGCGTGTGCGTACGTGTGCGCACGAGCATGCCTGAGCGCAGGTGACATGGCCGGGCGAGCGTGCGCGCGTATGTGTATGTGTTCGCACGTGCGCGCGTGGCACGCCGCCGGCGACGTGGGCGTCAAGCTGACAAGTGATGTCACAGCTGGAACTCTCCACACGCGTATATGTCATATATATATATATATATATGTATAATGTACACCTATGCATGTACTTGCATGTTGGATCAGCGCATGATGAGCAAGCCAGTCCAGTTGCCAACGAGAAGCAACGCGTTTGTTTGGGCATGCTGGTCTTGCCAGGCGCTGCAGCCCGATGCCGCGCCCTCATGGAGGACATCACTGCCTTTGAGGCGACGGGAACGGGCGGGAAATGCAGCGGGCCACGGCACGTGCTGACGTTTGCCTGGCTTCCCAAACATGATGTTCAAAACGAGAGTGTTTGCAGCGCTGTTTGGGAAGTGGACATGTGTCAGAAGGCGCCTTAAAAGCACCGGTTTTCCCCTGTCCTTCCAAAACTGACGCCCTGAACGATGAGAGCAGTCCTGAAAAAGCAACCCCTGTCGATCTGGCAGGATTCGCAACTCGATGTCGTTGCCCAGGTGGAAAATGATGTCATGGTGGCTGGAAGCTGAGTTGCGCTCTTGAGCCTTAGAGGCGCATTGGTCGAGGCTTCCTGGAGGGCTTGGTCGAGTTGTTGAGTGTTTGGTATGAGGGTAGACTGAAGAAGGCAGAAGAGTACAGAGAGGTGGTTTCCTGAGGTAAAGCTTGGCGACAAGAGCCTGCAGATGAGGGCAACAAGTGAGGAGGACTTCTGATTGAACTTGCGGAGATCGTTGTGTTTGATCCAATTCAAAGAGTTCAGGAGCTAAGCAGGTGGCGCACCGCGTGGGAGACGGACCCAGAGGATGCTCAGGTGCTGTCGGCCGTATGTGAGTGTGGGTAACGTCCCAGGAAGTCCCTCACGAGGCACAAAGGAATCCTCCTGCCCCAACGCAGTTTGGAACATATCCCATGCATGTATCACGCTTGTTATGTTGCAGATCATTTCCAGATCTTTCCTTTGGAAGGTTAGAGATTCCAAAGGTTTTGAGGCTGGATATGGTACCCCGTTTGGATCCACCCCCCACACATACAGTCAGATAAGTTGAGGTGACCGTCCTCAAACTAGTCTTCGTTCTTCGTCCGCTGGTCAGCCTGGTTTGGATTTGGTTTAGTTGTTCTTTCTTGTTGCTTTGCTTCTGCTTTCAAATCGGCATAGTATTGCTCAGTATGGCTTTAGTGGAGTCTCTTGGGCGGCAAAGACTTCGATGGACTCTGGTATTGACAAGCCCCTTATGTTTGTTTGTTTGCCTCGTTCTTTGTCATCAATTCTTTGACATTCACGACGATGCCCAGCAGTAGTTTGCCCTGTGTTTGAGAACGACTCACGCAAGTAAACTTTAGAGCCTCCGGCTCAGTCCGCCGACATTGTCCTCTCCCTTTTCTCCTTCTTCCTCTCTCCCTTGTCTCCCTGGTGTGTTCTGTCGTCCTTTCTCCCTCCCTCCGCTCCCCGTTCTCCCCATCCCCCGAAGCCACTCTCTCCCCAGTCTCCCTCTCTCGTATGTATGTATGTATGTAGGCATGTATATATGTATGTATGTAATGTATGTATGTATGTAAGTATGTATGCATGTATGTATGTATGTATTTATGTATGTATGTAGGTAGGTAGGTATGTATGTATGTATGTATGTATGTATGTATGTATGTATGTATGTATGTATGTATGTATGTATGTATGTATGTATGTATGTATGTATGTATATGTATGTATGTATGTATGTATGTATGTATGTATGTATGTATGTATGTATGTATGTATGTATGTATGTATGTATGTATGTATGTATGTATGTATGTATGTATGTATGTATGTATGTATGTATGTATGTATGTATGTATGTATGTATGTATGTATGTATGTATGTATGTATGTATGTATGTATGTATGTATGTATGTATGTATGTATGTATGTATGTATGTATGTATGTATGTATGTATGTATGTATGTATGTATGTATGTATGTATGTATGTATGTATGTATGTATGTATGTATGTATGTATGTATGTATGTATGTATGTATGTATGTATGTATGTATGTATGTATGTATGTATGTATGTATGTATGTATGTATGTATGTATGTATGTATGTATGTATGTATGTATGTATGTATGTATGTATGTATGTATGTATGTATGTATGTATGTATGTATGTATGTATGTATGTATGTATGTATGTATGTATGTATGTATGTATGTATGTATGTATGTATGTATGTATGTATGTATGTATGTATGTATGTATGTATGTATGTATGTATGTATGTATGTATGTATGTATGTATGTATGTATGTATGTATGTATGTATGTATGTATGTATGTATGTATGTATGTATGTATGTATGTATGTATGTATGTATGTATGTATGTATGTATGTATGTATGTATGTATGTATGTATGTATGTATGTATGTATGTATGTATGTATGTATGTATGTATGTATGTATGTATGTATGTATGTATGTATGTATGTATGTATGTATGTATGTATGTATGTATGTATGTATGTATGTATGTATGTATATGTATGTATGTATGTATATGTATGTATGTATGTATGTATGTATGTATGTATGTAATGTATGTATGTATGTATGTATGTATGTATGTATGTATGTATGTATGTATGTATGTATGTATGTATGTATGTATGTATGTATGTATGTATGTAATGTAATGTATGTATGTATGTAATGTAATGTAATGTAATGTAATGTAATGTAATGTAATGTAATGTAATGTAATGTAATGTAATGTAATGTAATGTAATGTAAGTATGTATGTATGTATGCATGTAATGTATGTATGTATGTAGGTCTGTGTCTGTCTGTATGTATGTCTGTATGCATGTATGTATGTATCCTTGCACTTCCCCTTGCTCCCCAGTATTTCCCGCAAAATACACGGTTTTTCTAGCGTTTTCGCAAAGAGGATGTCCAAAAACACAGAGTTTTGCCAGATTTTCGGCAAAAGGATGCAGGAAGCCCAAGCCAGCAAAAAAGCCGGCAGGGGGAATCGAGCCTGGGACCCCTGTTTTGCGACACCGGCTCCCCGAAGACTACGTTTAGTGGAACGTCATCAAATTGCCGCGCGGTACGTGGGGGACCCCCCCCCCCCAAAAACCTACGTAATAGACGTCGGGCGGGGGGGGGGTTAGGGGGGGGGGTTATCCTCTATCCTCTCTTAGGTATCCGACACGCCGAGCAATGTCGGCGGATTTGATGGCTAGGGACCAGGACAAAACCACAACTTTTGGATCTGATGCCTACGCTTGGCAGATTCAGAAGGGCTTAGGTTCAGAAGGCCTGCGGCAGAACCACAGAACAGAAAGCCGCTGAATCACGTTCCCCACGGTTCGGGTGTTGTGGTGTTTTCTTTTCTTTTTTTGAGATGGTGCCCAAACAGTTGGATGTGTTTGTTAGAGAAGTCAAGTTGACATGTTCGTATTAAACCAGGTCCAACATTTGATTTGGCAGGAAAGTGACCAGATCCTCAGCATTACAGCTTGTGTTCTCTTTTTTCCTCCTTTCAAGCAGCTTTCAGGCGTGGCACATTACTACATTTGGTTCAATTGAGAGATTTTGCCCTTGAACAAGTGCGACAATGTGGGAGCGGGCAAAGGCTTGACACCCGCATGTCGGCGCACGGAAGGCGACCGTGTCGACGCCTGCTCGCCCAGAAGAGTCGCTGCCTGAGATGTGTGGATATGTTGGTCCGAGTTTCATAACTCAGGAAGGTGTCTGAGCAGCTGTGCTGCGGCAGGCAGGGTGCGGGCAAGCTCCCTTGGCTTGAGCCATGGAAGCTCCAATGCCAGAATCTTGGGAGCAAGTCGATGGAAGCAAGTTGGGAGAAGGCTGCGGCAAAAGGCGTGTTCATGATCCCAATGACGAGCCGTCACCCGATTTTCGGCCCACCAGGTAGTTAGGCAGCAGGGAAGTGCGCCTTCGGGCCATGCGCATCAAACAAAGAGAGGACAAAGCGGAAACAACGACAAAGAGCGCCCTGCAGAGCTCTCAAAAAATTAAGATTGAACTCAGGTTCAAGTGGTTTGCAGGATCTCTTTCAGAGCTGAGGAACAACGAGCTTTGCATTCTCTGAGCTTCGAGTAATCCACCACAGCCCAGCCACAGTACGCGGTTTTGGGGTCGGAACTCTGGGGTCCCCGGGTCTCGATGAGCTTACAGCGCCTTTGTGGCTGCCTGCGGCCATCTTCTCGTGTACCGCGGGAGGCAGGGCCGGGCCAGTGCCTTTGGGGGGAGGGGGGGACCCCGGGGGAGGGGAGGTTTTGCGCCTTTCGAACACGAGAGCCATGTTTGCTTTGCTTCGCTTGAGCAGATCTTGTGGAAGCTCACCCAAAGCTTCCAGCAAGTTGTCATCTTCTACTGGGCTGTTGGTTTCCACGTCTCAAGCAAGTTCCCACAAGCCTTGAACTCAGTGTACACGGACTCTCAGGCTGATGCGCAGCCCATGGCTGCAGCTCAGGCCTGCTGCACGTGGGCGACGGCTAAAGCCGGACAAGCGCCCATTTTGTGGTTTTCAGGGAAAAACACATGCTTTCTGGGGCTTCCCTTACAAACAGCCAGCTCCAAGAGCCTAGGGATTCTGTGAGAACGGCAAGTGGCTGTGCCCTTCTTTTTTTTGGCCCCGTCTCAGTCGTGCAGGTCGCTGACCGCAAGGCCTTGCGCTCGAAATGAGTGCTGCGAAATGTGTCTCAGAGAATTTCCTCTCCAAATTGGGCAGAAGATGGCAAATACACTTGAGCCTCAATCAAAACCCAGGAAATCGGAGGGTACTCAGGGACAATCTCAACCAGAAATGGGTGCAGCCTTCTTAATTCTTTGCATGGTTCTGGGTAGACGGACCATTTTAGTACCAGGTTTTGAGTGTAACTATCACTGGGCCCCTTGACATGTCGTGTCACCATTGAAAGCCGTGGCTCGCTCAATCACGGAGCTATTGACTGATCCACTTTGTGCCCTAATCCGAACCTACGATTCTGAAACCCGCTGTTCTAGCTGTTAAACCAAACTTCAACTACCCAAAGCGCTGAACAATTGAAATGGATGCGGGTGGCAGTGCAGTCAAAGGCAGAATCATCAAAGGAGCTTTCGATGCAGTACTCGCGGCTCTAGGCCTCTAGCAGTCGTTTCTTTTCTGCAATGCAAGCTTTGTGGTACCAGCGGCGTCCCTTTGCGTCTCTACCCCTCGTTCCAGACCCATTCAAAACCTAGATTGTACTTTGAATGCAATGTCTCGACTCCAATGTGTCATGCTTTTTTCTATCAGTGCGCATCCCGATATTACAGGTTGCTCCATCGTTCGGTTGACGCGGCATTTCAACTAAAACTGTTTGTGGCTTACGGGTGTAAGAGCTAGGGTTACGCAGGTTTTGGAGTTTGGTTCCATTTGCCAAGTGCCATTTGGTACATGTTCTTGATCCACAGCCATGCATGTTTCTTCGTTGCAAGGCCAGCATGCGTCCTGGCACAACTCCCACCAGGAGTTCAGGTGCAACTCCGCATGGCCGATTGCGGTGTGCCGACAAGTTCGTTCGCATAGTCCAGTCAGTGAAGACACCTTGCTTCACCCTCAGCGCGCGATTTATAAATCATGTTTTGAGTTTGAGAAGCAGATGGGTCTGCTTCTCCAGAATAGCACATGGTTCTCCCCACACAGTGGACGCGCTGAAATCACCGCCCTGAAAGGAAAGGACAAGGCGGGACCACATTGTTGTCCCCGCATTCAGAGCAAAGACTGTCCCGGTGAAAAGCCGCTCATCCAATTGTCAAGCTTTGTGGCAGGGGAGGACGAGACGAGCCAACAGCGCTGGTCGTTTAATTCAATCCAGCTGGAGACTTGCCTGAAGGGAGCGGTTGGGCTGAGCACGGCGCTGCAAATGCCATGGCAAGGCTAGAGCGCCCTTTTCTTTGGATGGCGGGACGTCTTGGGGGGATGCGTTTTGCAGATTCCTGGGGGCTGCGTTTTGAACACAGATATTTAGATATACAGTCTTTTGTTTGGGTCAGATGTTTGTTTTTTTGTTGGGCGTTTTGTTTTTTTGTTTTTTACCCTCCCCAACCAACCCTAAAATTGAAACCAAACCTGGAGAAAACCAGAAACAACAAAAACGCAACAACCACCGTGCAGTGGCAGGCAACAGTTCAACCTGAGACGCTGCATTGCAACACCCTGGAGGGCCTTCTGACTAGATGCCTTGGTTCACTCACCAGCGCGTGATGCACGCATCGATTTCGTGCATCTCGCAGATCGCAGATCGGATGTTTGCGCGGCCAGAAGCTAGCTAGATTTTCCCGATCTTCTTCGATTCTGGAACGAACAGGCAAGTGCCATAGAAGCTTGCGCATCACAGTAGAATGCCGCAGCCGGCCCCGGCATCGACGACGCTTAATGCGCTCGAGTCGGCCGCGGAGGAGCACGAGCTCTCCACGCTCAAGGTCGCCGCGGAGACCCGCGAGGTCGCTTTCGCCGACAAGCGCACGGTGGAGCAAGGCGCCTCTTAGGAGCCCGGCTTGGAGCCTGGCACCTGAGCCCAAGGCGAAGTCCACAGCAGGCTTGCCGGTTTTTGCGTCTTGCAGCACAACAGACAGTCCTTCACCTTGCAGCCAGGACCGACCGCCTGAGCACACTTCATAGGCCTACTTTGGCTTGAGCTCCTCTGCCTTAACATCGCTTCCTGGGGAGCTTCAGATGTGGCCTCAGGGGGTGGCCTGTGGCCCATCCAGCCCATCCGGCCCCGCAAAGGATGATACCTTGCCCTTCCGCGCTTGACCGCAGCGTGGCCGAGGCCGCCATGTTAGGCTGAAGTCAGTTTGCAACCGGGGACTTCCTCCACAGGTCAACCCATCCGTTTCTTAGCGAAGGCTGGATCTGAATTGGCGCTGAACCGACACTGAGTATCAAGAGCCTTTTGGTGTTCGACGTTTGGTGTCCAAAGTTGAGGCTGTCGTCATCTCCTTCGATTGTCATCAGGTTTTGCACATCGATCGCAGGCTCAGGCCGCCGGCGCGAGTTCATACCCCGTTCAAAAACATTCAAGCGATTGTAATTTTGCGTTTGCGCTATCCTGGCGTCAACACGGCCGTTTGTTCGTTTTTCCGAATGTCCGCGGCAGCAGTCGTGGGAACGACAATTTTGCCGGAGCAGCGAGGGCACTATCGCACCGCTATACCTCTTTTAATCGTGCTATTCTTGTACCATCGCGGTGTCGCCCGGAAGTCATGACTGCCATATACCTGCGCGCGCGGGTGATCCTCTGGGACGCTGGCAAGAACATCCTTCAGGAGATCATTTGCAACGCCAATTGTTGGCGCGCGGCTATTGGACTTAAGGCGCCACGCAAGCCGCAGTGTTCGAACGTTCGATATGTTTCGTCTATCACTGACGCACTGCCGATGATTCTGGTAATTTTGAACCAGTGTCAGCCAACAACGCGTTTTAGTAGAGACCTTCATCTGCCGAGTGCGTGAAATAGCAGCTAGTGTACTTCTTCGATAGGCGCATGACCGTTTGCGCGTTCACCCTCAAGTCATGATAACAGCCTGCGATGTCGCAATCGCACAACCTGACCGTCAACACGCGGTCAAGGGAAAGCTTACGTCGCAGTCACGCGCCAAAAGCTGAAAAAACATAACAATAAAAACAACCTGAGGCCTCGAACCAGCAGATGAAGATGATGTTTCTTTTGGTTTTGGTTTTTGACGAAAAAACGCAGCCGCCAGGAATCCAAAAACTCAGCCCCCATGACGCCCCCTTCTGCTTCCTTGATTGCCCTTGTGGGGAACTTCTGCCTTGGTGTCTGACTGACATAGGAAGATTCGTTGAAGGGATGGTTTAAAGGATGAATGGAAGGCCACGATTGCCTTTTGTTGCACTTCGTGTTTCCCCTTGCTTCTGATCAGACCATACCCTCCCGACACCAAGGAGCCCGGCAAGACCAGTGAAGTGGAGCGTGCGTGGCGAGCCCAGTGTTTGACATTGCCGGCGGGGGGGTTGCAGCCTTGGCTGAACCTGGCTTGGCCACGTTCACCCTTTCCAACGGCTGGTTGTATGCTGGCTCTCTTTTCGCATCATTCAGACCGATGCAGGAGGGTCCCTGGTTTTGACATACACAATGGCAAATGCCAGTCCGACTGTTTGGCTGAAGAGTCCGGATTTGGGTCCCTTTTTTAAGAATCAGAGCCTCGAAACCGAGTTTGCCTAACCACGAAGACCTTCCAACAGTTGACATGGCGCTGAGTTGCGGGAATCCTGGAAGGATTGTGGTACTTGACGGGCGCTGCGGAAGGAGCTCGCACCGTTTTTGTTTTTTGGCGCCCCTCTCAGAAAAGTGGCCCCACAAAGCGGTGAGGAAAACAACTTGAGGGTCCCCTGCGTTTTTCCTTGGGCTTCTGTAAAGTGGATTTATGCAGACCAATTTGCAAGCGCTGGTGTTTGGCGTGCTCGACTCTGAAGCTCGGCGCCCTGGCCTGGTCATGCAGATTGGGCCTGAGGTTGATGTACCTCTCCCGCGGGCTAGATGACGCGTGGGTTTCACAGCACGACGACGCCGCTGGCTTGCACTATTGACGGGGCCTGGATGAGAACTGTGCTGCCAGAGGAGATGTATTTCTGTTTGGGAAAGGTGGCATGGTGCCGTCTTGAGCACAGCTATCACCTTATCGTGCGGTTTTCTCTTTGATTGTTTCGCGATTTGAGGGACGAGCACTTCCTTCACACACTGGTCGCCGAGCTTCAAACGAATTGACCTGCGCCATAAGGTTGCCTACTACTTCAGACTGCCAATGGCTTTTATGGAAGCTGGGCATGAAGCGGAGGCGCATCACCACAAGACTGGCCACTTGAATCCTACGCGGGGGCAATGACTTTCTTGAGTAAGTGCTGCACCCACCACGCTTGTGCATGCGTGCTCTGTATTGTTCCTGACTCCGAAGTCTAGGGCCCATGCGGCGAGCAATAGACTTGGCGGGGATGTATGCACGTTCTAGGACGACTGCAAATGCCTCGCATTGCAAACGAAGCTTATTCGGACATTTCCTTTCGCTTAGACGTTCCCTCGCAAAGGCTCACCTAGGTTTGGCTTCCCCCCGGCAACGAGGTGATAGTGAAATTCCTGGATTCAACGTCTCATGTCTTGCTCCAGCCGTGCAGAGTGAGTGTTTGTTTTGCTCAAGCAGGCAGATTCTTCAGGGGAGCTGAGATGAAGTCCAGTCCCGCTCAAGCACTGGTGACCCATGGGTTACAAGCGGATTGGCCCAAGGGAGCAAAAAGCACAAAGGCAAATTTGAGGAGGGCAACCAGTGAGGAAAAATCCACACAGGGCCCCAGAGGGCAACTGATGCAAAGCACGTGAAACAAGGACATGCCACTTCCAGCCTTAGAAGGGTGGCAGTTATTGCAAACACGCGCTGGCCTTGGGCCAGCTGTTACTCAACTGTGTGTCTCTTCGGGCTGTCGAGGGCGGGTCAGCAGATTCTTCCCTGGCCATCCTAGCCCAGGCAACCCAACAAAGCAACTTGCCGTGGATGCAGTCTCTTGCGTGCCCCTGTCAGATTTTCACCTTTGGCCTCGAAGGCACCGCCCCGTCAGGCGCGGAAAGCGTTGGATATTGCTGCACGATACGTCTGCAGCAACAGGAGTAGCGCCTTGGCAAGTGGCAGGGCAGGGCCGACGCAGCGTTGGGCAGTTAGCCACGAAATGCATCAGTCTGTCATATGCATAGCTATGCAAGCCACGCAATGTCAATCACAGTGTCTAATCCACTTTGTTCGCCACAACAACCGCAACAACAACCACCACCCCCACAACGACAAGGCAGCGACCATGACCACGACGACGACCACGACGACAACCGCAACGATAATGGCGACGACGACAAACGCAACAACCAACACCACAACTGCAGCTGCATCCACAATCAGAACCACAAACAAGCAACCGCGGCCACAGCCACAACCACGTCCACCACCACCACCACCACCACCACCACCACCATCACCATCAGTAACCACCACCGCCACCCAGGCATGGTTTTCAACTAGTTTTGTTGTTGGGGGAGTTCCTGGCAAAGCTTCTCCACGCAAAACTGTTTTGATTGCTGCGCAGTGCTGCGTTACTCCCTTGCTCCGCTGCTCCTTTGCCCCGCAACAGCAACGCAGCTCAACGGCGGAACAGCACAACAGCATCACAACAGCGTAGCAGCGCATGGCCACGCAGCGCAATGAGCAGCAGGTCAGCCGGAGCAATGGTGCGCAAAGAAGAGACAGACAGAACGCGAGTTGCGGTCCAACGCCACCATCAAAGCGCGGAGGGCACAACAGGGCAAATGACAGTGGCGCAGAGCATCCAAAAAGCAGCATCGCAACAGAGCGAGCAGCGCAGTGGCGCAAAGCACTTTAGTGACACAGCTTGCCAACACCGCCGGGTCGAGGTGGCTATGAGCTGGGCTGGGTATGATGGGCTCAAAGCTCTTGGATGTTCGGCCAAGATAGTGAGCCACTGGGCAATAACCCCCTAACAAGGTTAGCCCACTTAGGGGGCTGGCCGGGGGCCTGCTGGGACTGGGAGCCGGCTTTGTCTGTCGGGCTGGAGGGCCTTTGATTGAGGCGAACTTTGCAAATTGTTCAAGGATGTGGGAAAACGTGGAGCTCACAGCGCTGGCATCAGATGTTTCGAACACGTACTTATCTGAAATCGGGGTTTTACTTTGCCCCTTACCGTTCTCGTATTGAAGAGTCAACAAGGGGAAGAGCCGGGTAATCAGGTGCAGAGTTGCGCCAGTTCCCACAACCGAGCGACTGTCTTATGCCCAGGTGCACAGACTTTGGCCATGGTCTACCCACAGCAGCGTTGGTGGAATGGGTCGGCTTTCGGGGGAATGTTTTCAGAGGGCTTGGATTTCTCAAGGTGTGCGGGGGAGGACTGTTTAGGTGGGCGCGACTTCGCCTTGTCAGATGGGCTATCGACTTCTGGGTTCGAGCTGTGATCATCCGACTGTTGGACCGGCGCATAGGCTGCTGTTTGTCCCGCCCATGTTGAGCTACCTCGGCATATCCCACGAAGATGCTTGCCCAAGCCGACATTATGTGTGAGGGCAAATGCCACTCCCACGCAAGGTCCAGACACGTTGGATCGTATCGCATGGTTTGAGCAGATGCATGTAGCCTTAATGTTGTTGTTTATGGCGATGTGAGACACAGCTGAGCTTCACCGAGGTATCCACTTCTGTGGATTTGTGAAGCTGCAGGCAGGCTGGGTCAAGATGAGCTGGCACAGAAGCTCGGCCAAAGTTCCGCGGGAAGGGGGTTCAGCATGTGATGTGTTCCGGGAACGACCCCATCTTGAGGCACATTATACATTTTCCGCCTTCAAGCAGGTCAGAGCCAGTGTCATTGCCTCCGCTTTTTTGCGAGCGCACAAATCTAGCTGAGCCCATCTCGCGCAATATCAATGCTTTCTTATATTCTGCGCACTCAGGACCTGAAATCGGCACCTACACCTAGGCTCACTTGACCCTGAAGCAAAACCATAGACTCTAGGCCTGAGCTACATTGACCCTAGCACATAGTTACTAAGCCACAAGCTTAAACCCAGTTGAATTCGTGTAAACATGCGGTGTTTTAAGTGTAGTCTTCGGAAGTTCCTTATGTCCAAAACTGCCCGTTTTACTGCAACACTATGGAGTTAAACAAAAAAGAGATCACGTTTGTTGGATAAACGCTTTGCACATTAAATGCCTTTTGGCACACCTTTCTCGACATTCACACGTTTTGTGAGTGCAACGGCTCAGCAGTTTGCATGTTTCGAGCTACGATCTGAGAGCTGGAGCTGCCAAAGTGTGCTTTGCGTGCTACGCTTGCACGAACAGGTCGCGACTTCAAGGTTCAAGCGCAGAAGGTGCAAAACACTGCAAGGCGATAAGGAGTTCAGCAACGATAATCCCAATAAAGAAACTCTGCAAAAAGCCTTTCTTTTGTGCAACCTCAGCTGACTCTTTGCCGAAACCCAACACGCAAACCAACGTGATCCAAAGCCAAAGCCCTATGAAACCCAAGTTGCGACTGACCTGAAGCTGACCCTAAACCTTCAGGGCAGGTGTTGACCCCAACCCAAGCCTGGTGACGCGAATTGTTTGGGTTTCCAGGAACACTGGTCCACACAGAAAGTCCATCCCATGCCACCATGCCGGAGTTTTAAAGGATAAAGTGGCAGGCGTCACGGGCGTGACACCAGGCGCTGGCATGTGTAGTATTGTGTATATACATATATATATATACATATATATATACATATATATATATATATATATAATTGCATGTCACACATCCAGCCAGCTAACTAGCTAGCTAGCTACCTACCTACCTACCTACCTAGCTTACATACATACATGCATGCATGCATACATACATACATAAATACACACATACATATGTACGTACATACATACATACCTACATACGTATATACGTACGTACGTACGTACGTACGTACGTACGTACGTACGTACGTACACACATACATACTTACATACTTACATACAACATGCATGCATGCATGCATGCATGCATGCATGCATGCATGCATGCATGCATACATATGTACGTACGTACGTGCGTACGTGCATACATACACACATACATACATACATACATACATACATACATACATCCTACATACACACATACATACACATATACAGATACATATACACGCATGCGCACATACACACATATATATATATACATATCACATGCATGCATACATGCTTGCATACATCATCATGCATCCATGCACATACGTGCATACATGCATGCGTGCATACATGCATGCATGCATACATCTGTGCATACATGCTTACCTGCATACATGCATACATGAATGCGTGCATACATATATATATATATATATATTTGTACATATATATATGCTACCCCCCCCCCTTGAAATACTCAGGTTTTTGGACAGAACTGAGGTTTTTGGCCAGACTGGGGGTAACAAATGCCTTGAGACTCCGAAATGAACTGGACACTCAACTCCATGCAAATTCTAACCAAGCAGAAGTTAAGCTCAACGTTGATTAGGAGTTGCGAGTTGTGTGACCGTCACATTGCCGTGCGCGAAGTGCACTTAAAGTCACATTGGAGTATGCAAAGTGCAATTTGGCAGCTCCAGCTCAAAAAACACAACTGTTCAGTACAGGAGTAGTGCGCAAAGTATGTTTTGGCAGCTTCAACGCGCCTGTAGCAGCCCTATTATTTGGTGTTTATTATTTTTGTTTGGCAGCGAAACTCAGCAAAACATCAACTCGGGGAAAAGGAACTCATTCCTAATTCATGTCCTTGCGCAGTTGCATTTACATGTTAACTCGAGTGTTGTGCATAATTCCTGACATGCTAGTTCAGTCTAATTGAAACATAAGTTGCAAAGCAACTATCCCACGTGTGTGTGTGTGTTGCTTGCCTAAGTTGGTTCCATCATCGCCACTAACAACTATTGAAATTCAAGTAAGGGAAAATATCCAGTTAACAAAAGCTGTCGAGTTCAAACCAAATTCAAGTTTACTCGTTTGCAGTTTCTTGCGCATTTCAAAAATCAACTGGAGAAGATAGCTATTGTCATGGCCAAATAAATTTGGAATCAAACTCAATTTTGAAAGGGTTATTGTCCTTCGAACTCCATGTGGTTTGAACCAAGCAAGAACTGAGCCAAGCCAATGACAGGAACGTGTTTTCAATCATAGATCCTATTCTTTGCATAAATGCTGCAAAACGCAGTGTTTTTCAGCATTTGCTCAGATCGTGTTGCCCTGGATCGAACATCGAATATACAAGATTCCACACACATGTTTAGAATGTACTCAATCCTGGTCCCCCAAAAACTTGACAGCTTGTTCTAGACTCATCAAGGTTTCGCCCCCTGCATTGAAGATTGAAGATCTACCAGATTTTCTATTTGAGAATCTTCTATCCTAGCCAGCCCTCAAGTCCACAAAAAATGCAAAGATGTCAGCAACATTTTTCCCCCTGGCCAATTGCAGGCAGTGCAAGTGCACATCCACATTTTGATTCTGACAATGTGCACTCCCGGTCTTCAAATCCGCACTTACGGCAATCCAGGATCTGGATGGGAGATTCAAGATTCTCTGACAACTCTTTCTGAAATTCTCCAAATATGTACTTAGAGTAATCCAGGATGCGCTAGCACGTGCTAGCACATCCTGGATTGAAGATTGAAGATTGAAGATTCTCAGACCACTTGTTCTGGAAATCTTCAATCCATCCTGAGGACAAACTGGTATGTGCTAGCACGTGCTAGCACATCCTGGATTGAAGATTGAAGATTGAAGAATCCCAGAGAGAGTTGTCAGAGAATCTTCAATCTTCAATCTTCAATCCAGGATGTGCTAGCACGTGCTAGCACATACCAGTTAGTCCTAAGGATGGATTGAGGATTTCCAGAACAAGTGGTCTGAGAATCTTCAATCTTCAATCTTCAATCCAGGACGTGCTAGCACGTGCTAGCACATCCTGGATTGCACTAAGTAGCGATGCTAGAATTTAAGTCTAAAAAGGAGTGCATTTTTTAGAGCCTGATTTTAGAAGCTGGAACGTGTGTTTGCATGCATGTTTACAGCCAAAATGTCAATTTCTGGCCAAAAACCTGAGTATTCCAGGGGGGGGGTACCATATATATATATATATAGATATTATAGACATATATATATATATACATATATATATATATGTTTACACACACACGCACGATTAAACATGTGCGTGATCAAAGACATGCCAAACGCTCATTTTGACGAAGTGCTTGCTTCTATAGAGGCACCTGCCCTGCTGACAGCCTGCGTTTTGAGTTGGGCTGAGCTGCTGTCTTGTTCACTTTTGTCTGGCGAGCTGTAGCGGTGGGACCACACACACTGCAATCGCGGTTGCTGACCTCAAGGTCCTAGACTTTGCTTGTGTTGCTTGCATTTGCATGCCACTTCAATGCACATTGCATCTCTGGTGTGCAGTTCAAACACCGTCCGGCCATCAAGCTCATTCGGGGCCGAGACAACTTAAGATTCGAGACAACGTTTTGTTCTTTGTCAACTGGCGATGCAAGGACTGCATGGGATAAATGGGTGAGTGTGGCAGGAATGGCCAGGGATCCAGCGCATTTGATATTTTATCAAGCGCTCAATCGCAGGGAATGTTTTGAGGTTGGAGCTGGAAGCCGACAAGACAGAGAGAGGAAAGCGGTAGGGGTGCATCCTTTTGTTGGGACTAGCGCGCATGTGCAACCCATTCATTTGTTGACGTGTATTGGACATTTAAGTTCCTTGCATCTTGGAACAGCGCAAATCCATCCGTGACGTTTCCACAGTGAGCCCTAGTTGCCTTGCAACCGGATACCGCAAACACCGACATTCACGAGCTTGGAGATTGTCTTACAGCTGTACGCGCGACGGAGTTGGTGGGTTTCAATATATTCCTTTCGCATGTTTTTGTTCCCCCATGCGTCGCTTGGATGCAACAATTGGAGCATCCAAG